>CM076720.1:5502888-5547336 GCA_038501795.1 Pseudopleuronectes americanus
TAGTGATTAATGGAACATCAAAAGCTGATCTGAGCTCAGTGTGACGCATTCCTGTGGATGTGAGTCTGCCAGGGACACATAGACATCATTAATGAACAAGACGCCGACTGGAGCGAGGCGGAGTGACAGAAAGAGGGTGAGGAAGCAAACAGGAAGGCGATATTTATTTTTGTCAGTAACGTGATGTATATTTACCTGTGGGTTTGATGGTGATTGCCTCCGTGCAGCCACTTTGAGTGATGGACAGACGGTCTGCGCCCGGGGATCTCATGTGATTACCGTCCATCAGTTTGGGCGAATAGGGACCGATGCGTGGCAGCACCTATTTTTCCCCCCTCTAAATCCATTATTACTAGAATCACATTTCCCTCTCATGCCCAGTGGCAAAGAACTCCGAAGTGAACAGAGGAAACTTTGGCGCTCATCTATGTGAAGACATCTATATTTATCTGGGTATACAGCTCTCTGCTAGAGGCTAATTACCCAGAAGAAAGGAAAGCAAAAATGAAATGCAATTATGCAACTGTGTGTGAGCGCGGTGTCCTGACTAGTGGAGCTACTGTTGATGGGAACATTACTGCTGCCATTCTCCGCCTAAGGTCAGAGCGTTGAGTCGTGTTTTAGTGCTGGATTCTTAAGGGACAAACATCCCAAACCTTCAAAACTCTTTATTCAGAGAATTGAAGCTCCTTGTGTTAGAAATGTCTTGTTGTCTGTTTACTCTCCTTGCAAAAAGAGCAGCCTTTCCTGGAGTCTGTATTTTTTTTATGAAAGAGTGTATATGTTTAAGAACGAGTCTGACATGCGCTGTGCTACATACTAATGGAACAGATTGCAAATCCTCAATCATCAATCATCTTTAAATATATAAAACTTTATTTATATAGCACCTTTCATGTAGGTTATATAGTTCAAAGGGCTTCAGATATGATTGGTGATATAATAGTAAGATAAAATAAGATAAAATAAGACGACTTGATTTATTTATCCAGCAGGAAATGATTGTGCTAGCTTGCTCAAAGATTACAGTACAGAATAATATGAAGTGGAATATAATACATAAAAGTGTAATGTTAATTAAATGAAATTAAGTGTATACAGAGTAATGCAGAACCAGTGCCTATTCGCAAAAATCAAAAGAAATAAGAATAAGATACTGTGAAAGGTGCCATTGCACATGAGTTGTAATATTGCACTATGCACTGAGTGTCTTATTATAATCTCTGGACCTCCCTGTAGAAGGCATGGATAATGTGTGATTGACAGGTAGTATCGTCCAATGGGTGCAGGTCGCAGGTGTAGGTGGGCATTCAGTGTCCTCGAGCAGTCAGGCAGACTCCACCCCCATGTCCTCCAAATAAGGGTTAGATGACGCTGGAAAGATGCAGAATTCAAAGACTTAAACCAGCAGCTTAACAACCGGTGGGTGCCGTCATGTTGAGTCGCCACTTGGACGAGAGGAGCATCGATCTTTCCATCTCACTCTCAGCGATAAAGCAAATAATGAACCATTTCCTTTATTCTCTCAAATGACTTCACTAGAAAGTGCTGCCACACAAATTGAAGGACAAAGTTGTTGAATGTCGAAGGAACAAGTCAACGACAAATACTTTCAGCTGTTGAAGCAGCCTTGAGCAAAAACTGCTTCAATAGGAGCCTCCCATTGGATTTCGGCATCGGGCTGCAGGCGTTAGACGATTGGAAGCAGCACTTGTATGAATCTGAGCATTAAAATGAAATCTCATAGTGTGTCTCTGTGCCTTCCTGGCAGCGTGAAGGATGTAGAGCCAGAGGGGGGCGCAGGATGGAGTGTTCCTGGAAGACGGTGCTGCTGCTGGTGTGCGCCTCTCTGGGGGTCCAGTACACGGCCATCCGCACACTGAGGGACTCGCTGTCTGGACCCTGCCAGGGAGCTTACCGCTGCCAGACCAGACATCTGAGAGGTACACTCCAAACACCGGATCGTTCCACACGCTGTTCTGCCTCGCAACAAGAGAGCATGTAGTGCTGCAGCTATGGATATATGGGCACTCATGTTTAATGCAAAGATGATGTAAATAATGAAAAATCCACTTGTTTTGTTCCAGAATTTAGTTCTTCATGGATTTTCTTAATCCATCTTTATTCAAGAGTGTGCCCCCTCAATAGTCAGAGCAGGACTTATTGATCTCACCTCAGGATTTTGTAATGCTCTCACTCAAACCCCTGCCCTTGCACTCAAATAACCCCTGCTTGTGCTCAGCAGCTGCAGCTCTGCTCCTCGTGCATACTCTGATTCCGTGTGCGTTTGAAATGTCTGCACTTGCATTTCTCCTCCACCTTATGATGTTTCCTTCTGCTGTTGGATGATGAATGAACTTGCCCCGCCCTTGTTTTGGCTACTTTTACCGTTGACGCACTGCAAATTGATGAAACACATGTAATTCCACAGGCTGTTTCGTAAAATTTAGAGGGTAAGAGACAAGGCGGCATTTATCTTGTTTGTTCCTGTAGCATTAAAAAACTTGAGATCCTTAACTTTTCCACTCATTGTTTAAGAGGGATCTACTGGATTCCGTACAGGAGTGGACGTTCCACTTGCAAACAGAAGCAAGGAGCGAGGAGATGAGCTGAAGGCAGGACATCTGAGCACAAGCTGGGGATATTTGAGTGCAAGCGCAGGGTTTTGAGTTCAAGCATTATCCAATCTGAAGATGACGTCAATAACTCCTGCTGTGCAACTGAACATACATTATCTTTTATAAAATAGGAGAAAAAAACTATAGCTCTTAAGGACTGGCAGAGGTCCCTCACAGACACAATCAACACTTGATTGGTAATATTAGCTATCGAGCAGATGCAGCACGCTGTGGCTGAAGAGGATGAAAAAAGTAAAGCGGAGCATTAAATGAGGGAATTCCCCAGAAGTGGCGAGGACGGAGAAATGAAATATGTGTGATCCGTTTTACAATTACACTCCAATTTATCTCCATTAATCTCCTCTCATAGCACAGCTGCAGCTTCGCTGGCGCCGGGCTCCCGTGTACAAAAGCAACATCCCCTTTGCAATCAACTCCTCATCAGCAGTAATTACACGTTAGCTATTTGCACTATATTTAGAGATCCTCCATTTCATAAACCCCCCCGATAACCACCAGCAGACAAGCAACTTACTCATGCATGTTTACCCTCTGAATTATTCAAACCTTATTGGCTTGATTCAGGAGTTTACTTTCTCCTGGAGTCACGACAGAAAACAGGACTTTCTTTCACTTGTATCTGAAAGGAATAACTGGGATTTAACAGAACTTTAAACTGGACAAACAGGTAAAATGTGTGAAAAAGCTATCATAGGATTTTGATCCTCACTCTTCTGACTGATTGTGCATGTGCCTTTTGCCTTTTGTGACAAATACACTATAATAATACAATATATCTGGCATCAGTTTGAGTCAAACATGTAAACTTTCTTTTCCTTCTTCCAGACTCCAGATGGAGAGCGCTGTGTGACGACAGCTGGATTCCCGTGGCGTTGCCTCGGAAACACATCCTTCTGTTTGCCACCACGCGCAGCGGCTCGTCCTTCACCGGCCAGCTCCTCAACCAGCACCCGGGGGTTTTCTACGTGTTCGAGCCTCTCTACCACGTCCAGCAGGCCTTCACTAATTCCAGCAGCAGGCTGCGTCGCACCCTGGACCGCCGGGCCCTGCTGGGAGCGTACAGGGACCTCCTCCTCAATCTCTACACCTGCGACCTTCACTTCGTGGAGAATTACATCCGCCCCGAGCCCCAGGACCACGCCACCAACCTCTTCTTCCGCCGAAGCTCCAGCCACGCCCTCTGTTCCCCTCCCGTGTGCCCGGAAGGAGGAGATGCTGGGGCCCCGGAGCCGCCTGATGAAACTTGGTGTCCCAAGAAGTGTGGGGCCTTAAACCTCACTTTAGCTTCAATGTCGTGTCTGTCAAGAGGACACGTAGCCATAAAGACTGTGCGGGTCCCCGAGGTGGGGGATCTGCGGACCCTGACTGAGGATCCGCGCCTGGACCTGAAGATAATCCACCTGGTGCGGGACCCCAGAGCCATCCTCGCCTCCCGCATGATGGCCTTTTCAGATCAGTTCCGCGCTTGGAAGATATGGAACGCGACCGGACGGCAACCTCGATACGTGGACCTGTCGCAGATCACCAGCACCTGCAAGGACATGGTGGCCTCTGCAGAAACAGGCCTGCAGAGACCGGCCTGGCTGCGGGGACGCTACTTACTGGTGCGGTACGAGGACCTGGCGTTCAGACCCAAGGACAAGGCCACAGAGATCTATAGGTTTGCCGGGCTGGAGATGGAGGACAGGGTGAACACGTGGATTGCAAGGAACACCAACAGCAACGTGTCCTCCCCGTCCGACTGGAGCTACAGGTACTCCACCGCCAGAGACTCCAGAGCTACAGCGGAGAGCTGGAGGCTGCGGCTCGGCTTCGACATCGTGAGGACGGTGCAGAATCTGTGCAACGACACCTTGGCCCTGCTGGGATACAGGCGGGTTCACTCCTTAGCAGAGCTCAGGAACTTGTCCCACAGTTTAGTGGAGCACAGGACTTTTCCCCCAGTCACATGATGGATGTGGTTAAAGGTTTACAAAAATGTTATACACCCCTTTTTTTATTTATCATTCCGTTTATGTATTTATTCCTTTATTCTATTTATTTATTTATGTATTTATTTGATTTCATTCATTTGACTTATTTATTCCTTTTTCTTCTGCACTTTATCGATAGAATGAACCTTTTGCTTATTATGGTTTTGCTGAAGATATTATAAGTGCCAAATTTAAATTGTGTGTGTGGTGCTGATTCAGAATAAAGTCAGTATACTGCTGTATTTTTTGATTGAAAACATTATTAGGATATAGTTTATAGAGTGTGGCTTTTCACACACACACACACACACACACACACACACACACACACACACACACACACACACAAACACACACAAGAGTCTCTGTACTATTTCATAGCAAATCTGACCTTTAGCCAGACAAAGCGTAATGGTCCTGAAGGTGAGACACACAGGAAGCAAAGGGGGGATTTATTTGTTAATAAAAGAAGAATAAAGTATTGGGCTCGGCTGCCGAGTGTCTCTAATGCATTTTGGTGGAGGATTAAAATGTCACATGTTGTAGGTAGAATATGTTTCCTGGTGCAATCTCCCTCAGAGCAGCTGTGTTTTCTATGTGAGGATGTTGAAAATATGAGAAAATATCTGTATGAGGTTGTTTTTTTCTTAACTGTAAATATTTAAATACTGTAAATACTGTGTAACTGTCAGAATGCAAATGTGCACATGTCAGGTGCTGGATATGTTTGGGCATTTTTGTCGGTGTACGGTTCATATTTCTTAGACTTTTTAAAAAATAAATAATTTATAAGGAATATGTATCCATGGTGCTGCTGAAGTCGTGTTGCAACCAGTTTGTTTGATGTGTTCTTTCATTTCTTTAATACTCAGAGGAAAGTGGATAAGTGAATGAGCTTTAGTGCTGAAAACAGAGGCTCATGGTACAAAATCATTGTCTCTTACGCTTTAAACCGTGTGTGCTCGGTTCAGTCTTTGCTCTTAAAGCCAGATGTCCGTGGTGATGATGTTCCTGCAGTAATAGATATGTTTCTGACTAAGGAGAACATGCGCTGCACATGCTGCGTTTCATTCTCCGTTGATTGTGCACCTTTAGAAACACCGGGATCCTTCGGCAGCACCAGCTGTCTGTGGTGAGGTATAGTCGCCGCAGATTAGACAGCTGCACGTTTTCTGCTCTTTCCACCATTTGAAATTGCTATTTGTGTCTAAACAGAGAAAGGGACGTGCCATCTCCAGACACCAGCCCATTTACTTCCACGCGGAGCTGTTCTCTTGAGATAAATGCTGAAAGTAGTTTCTGAGGAAGAGCTCTTTGCATCGCAGCCAAACCTCTGATTGACTGTGATTTTCTTGCTTTTCAACTGCGAGTGTTGCTTCTTCCTATGGAGGCTTCAGTGGGAGTCCACTGGGAGCTGGGAGCCTTCATTCTCACCCCTGCAAAGAAAGCCGGTCCACAGTGAGGGAGAGTGGAACGGTCATGCTGCTCTGGGAGCACTGTTAGATATGAGGGGAAATTGTCCCTATAAAATTTATTTTTAGACACACACAGACACACACACACACTCCACAACCACAAAACAACCTTCTTGTAGCTGCCCTATAGCTGCTGACACCAGGGATATCTCAGCACAGCCCAAGGAATTGATCTACACATCCAGCGGAGGAGAAACAGGATTTAAGATGCATGGAGAAAAGAGTGGCCGTCTTTCTTTGAACTTAATCTGCGAGGCTACACAAACTGGCCATAAAGCAAAGCTTTATGACACCCGGGGAGATGTGCTTCATCGGTTTTTCCATCCCCACCCTGACACCCAAAGCCGCGAGTGGCCTGAGTCAGCTGTCGGCTAATTACCCATTTCTCCAGACTCAATACCGGCAACTTCTTTCTGTCTCCTTAGCTGTGCTGACAAATTTACAGTAGGTCCTATAAATACTCGTAACAAATATGGGGCGCATGCTGATATTGGAAAATGCAAAATAGAACCGTTAATCTACACCAATGGTTCCCAACCTGCTTTTGTTCAATGTGTAACACTCCGGACGATGAACTCAAGTACCCCTCCCCTGACACCACACATAACTCATTCACTTTTATTTTATTTCCATTTTTTAATATTCAAGCTATCAGCCAGCTCTTTCAACAATTCAACCACTGTGCTTGGTTACATTTGGACTCAGCTTGTTAACCTGCGTTCACATCGTCTGCAGACACTCAGTGAAACCGATGACTCAATATGTGCATATTTTTGATTGTTTGTTAGCAGAATGACACGGTGACTATTCCGCCCAGTCACTGTGTCATCCACAGACACCTGGTGGCAGGGTGCTGCATGGGTCAGGGAGGAACCCTTTACATTTTAGTGAGGATCTGGATCAGGGGGCAGATCCAGGATTACTGCTTCACTTTCTTTCACGCTGCAAATTGCGAACGGGTTATTTCCATATTTTAATAAAGAGAATAATTCATGGATCAAACATTTTGAGGGAGCCGATGTTTTAGAGTGTGTGGAAATTTGGTACATAAATAAAATCCAGCTTTAGTGAATTTAAATGTAGCTTCATAAGGGGACTGTTGGGCCTAAGTGGCGGTCTATAATCTATTCACGAATTTTTTTCCATGAAGACCCATATAACTGCAGATGTACTCCTGGTTTTCCATACTGTTCTGTCCTGACATTCAAATCAGAGGGGATGAGAAGAGGAGAGTGAGAGTATCACACACACATGGATGAAACGTGCTCAGCCCGACATGTTAAAAGGTGAAAATCAGCCTTTTTATTCTGCAATTCGGTTTTCGGTCATGTGGAGAGTTGACACGCTGACATCTGTCACACTGACAGCTCCTGGGACGTAGCACTGTCCTCCTTCCTGCTGTGTCTGTGAAAGTGATGACTCCCACTGTATTTCTATGTGTTTTTGACCTGAATTTACATGGGAGGATGGATGGATGGTTGAATGGATGCATTGTATAATTTTTATCAATTTATCTGAGTTTAATTATCTTTATATCACCATTTGTGCTTTACAGTACAAATCACATTCATGCATTTACATAAAAATTCATACAACACTATTATACACCACTAGGACACTTCAAGCTCAGTGTTTTGTCCAAGGACACTTCCGCAACACTTTCAATTCGAGTGGTGTTGACTGCATCTGTAACCCAAAGATAATAAGACTACGATAAGATGCTTAAAATAATCCTTCCCTCCCTCCATCCATCCCTCAGTTAATAAATCATGCATCCATCCATCCCTGCATTCATCCCTCCGTGCATCCATTCATCTATCCCTGAATCTCTGAAACCATCCATCCCTCCATCCATCCATTCATCCATCTCTGCATCTATCCATCTATCCCTGAATCTCTGAAACCTATGCCAAATCCACCCATCCATCACTCCATCTATCAATCATTCATCCATCCATCCACGCATTCATCCATCTTTAAATCCATCCATCCAATAGTTGAGGAACAAAAGTCTGCATCCGTTTCCTTTCACCCATGTCACAGACTGTAATGACCTGTTACAGTTTCAGATGCATATCCCAGCTTCACCGTCACAAACCTCATGCAGCACAGATGTGAGAGAACCAGCTTCCAACAGTATTTTGATAATCACCCTCTTGACCTTCCAATCGTCGGTGTCACAGGAGTCAGCTCAGTCACGTCCTGATCCCTCCCCTCTTCAGCTCGGGCCCCGCCGCTCGTCTGTAATCACCGGCTCCGACCAGTCGTTGGTCATAATGAGATGTGGGAGCGAAGGAGGCCGTGAGACGTCCTTGGAGAAACGCTCCTCCAGCTGCAGGTGTGTCATCCAGGTTCATTATCCCACTGTCGATTCTTTATGGTCCTCATCTGGGCGAGGGGCCAGAAAGTCGGCGAATTATGAGCCTCCTCCGTGTCGTGCTCCACACACTTAGAGCAAACTCAATTTCCACCGGCGTACATGAATGCATATATAAGCATACGTGTGCTTGTATGTTCAGGGTGTAATGTAGATATGGCTGTTAGAGGCGGGGCAAAGGTGGCACCCAGCAACAGAAAAGCAATTTCAGCTCTCGAGTGAGCCCCGCAAATTACCTTCTTTATAGGAAGGCATTGGTTTAAGAAAGGTTAGAGCATTATACACCGACAACTGACAGCGTACAACATGTCTGGCCACTAGGGGGCTCTCAATCAAAATGATAGGATGGATTTCAGGATGCATTGTGGGAAACAATGAGCCGTTGTGTAGAGTTTCAAAACTTTCACTGAACATTCAGACAGAACTACAAAATGGCCAACTCACTATTTATAGGATTACATTATGAAGAGTGATTAGTGAGTGATTTTGAATATACTTGATATATATTGTACCTTAAATAGTACTTGATTTTACATAAGTTTATATTCATATTTATGAAATGTTATTATTTATCTTTTAAAATTACCTTTTACTTGAAATTCCTTTATTTGAATTTCACCCATGGAACATTTGATCCTTGTAGCCAGATTATACTTTATATAACTTCCACTTTTCATTTATTTAAATATATGCTGTCATGTTCCAAAATTGTATGCCATCCAAGGTTTAATGGATTCATGATTCTATTCTCTCTATTCATCTTTGTGCTTAAACTCATATAATCACAGCTCTGACCCTGAAGTTAAATATCATGATTTGCTGCTTATTAGCTTCACGGACAATTTCAATAAACGGCTCGTTGAAAAGTGCCGTTGATATCTGAAGACGTTTCTATTTCTATTGGATCAGAATTACAGCAGTGTTTAAAAACAGTTTCTCACATCACACAACATTCATCATTTCTCTCAGCCTCTCAAGTGCGGCGAGGTGCAGAGGGCTGTAATTTCCAAAAACGCACCACATGCAGTTCACTATATCTTTTATAGAAATGTGTTCAGAATGATGAGAAAATACATCAGACTCTCCTGACACTAAAAAAGCTCAGCTCATTTTTCTCTATTGACACAACCATTAAAATCCCAGTGGCACTGGCACATACAGGTTTCATTCTTCACTCTCCTTACTGGGAGCCACACGTGTCATTTATGGTGAGATGAAGGACCACTTTGAGCCTCAGTATCTTTATTATTGGAGCCACTCCGGCCCTGAGCAGACATCAGCCTCTGTCACACCCATCATTCAAATGCTGTTATTTCCCTCCGCACACAGAAGACCTCTACGTGCACCCGGGCTCTTCATCGGTCACCTTTTCCTCCTCGTCTTCCTCTGTTCACAGAATCCAAAATGTTTTGCCTGCATTCCTTTTTTCTTTTTCAGCTCCTTCGGCATTGGCTGTGATATCTTTTGTAGTGAAAGTTTGCATTTTTATGACAACTCTCCCCAGCGTTTGTTCCAGTGCGGGTTCACTCACAGATTATTTATTGTGTTTTCCATTGATCCTAATAAGGGGCTTTCATGGCGAACATCAAAAGGCCAGCTGGCGGAGCTGCAACTGGGGTACGGCTCCTCTAAGTAAATGCAAGCAGGCCCCCTATCAGACTTAGCATCGTCAGCAGTATCTCACAGAAACACACACACACACACACACACACACACACACACACACACACACACACACACACACACACATACTGCAGTTTAAAAGGAGGCCAGTGAGTCTCAATAATACGAATTTCATATATCAATGACTAAGCTTCTACTGCAGTTATTCATTTAAAGCAGCGGGCAGGGGCGCTGCAATAGGTTGGCATTAACCTGGGGCTCAGAGCTGAGGCCCCCATCCCCCCCCCCGGGATGGCTGATTGTGTTAGTCCATAGTGAGAATCCCCTGCAATTCTAAGATCGTCCATTTCCAGGACACTGCAGCGACACCATGATTAGATAAACTTTTCCACCATTCCACAAACTTGTATTTGTCACATATCATATTTATTTATTTATATTGCAAATTATTTCTGGGTTTGAACATTAATGGAAACATTTTATATAATGTTAGTAAACAAGTGAACACAATATTCCACAAAGGTCTAGTTTTAAAGAGGAATTGTTCAATATTTTCATCTTCAAATTGCAGGATTGCATTAGTGCAAAAGCCTTTTCCTGTTAATATGTTCCGTTACCATTTAGGGTTGTGCTGTTCAAGGTCAGTGTTAATGACATGACGGGATCATTGGGTATGTTCTCTGTATTCTGCAATTCGGTTTGCGGTCATGTGGAGAGTGGACACGCTGACATGAATGTGTGGGTGAATGGCTGAGATTAGAGCTGTACTGTAAAAGGCTTTGAGTGGTCATCAGGACTAGAAAAGCTCTACTGAGTGACACTCTAATTAGATGCTGCTGCACAATAAGTGGACTATTCATTAATATCTTTCTTTTTTATTGAAACTGTCTGACAAGATTAGAGAGGAAATCACAAGTAGCCAAAGTAAATCCATCCCAGTTTCAGTCCAGTAAATGAAGAGGAGCAGAAAGTACAGACCAGTTCAACTGTAATGCACTGTACAATTTGGCAAAAAAACTAATTTAGCAAGAAACCTCTCACAGACCAAAGTACATTAATGTAAAACAAACAACCACAACGGAAGTGAGTGACAACAGATGTTGACGATGAAATGAGTCCAGCTGGGTCCAGTGAGTTGTCACTTTTGAAAACCCAGTGAGCCCAGTTGCAGCTTAACATTTGATTCTTGCTTATTTGAGGTAACGGTACAGGTGCATGGAGCCTGGTTGAAACATCTGAGCCACCATAGTTAAAGGTTCGGTGAGTACAATTTAGTGCCATCTAGTGTTGAAGTTGCAGCTGAATACCCCTCACCTCACCCTCCCCCTCCAAACATGAAAGAGAACCTGTGGTAGCTTCAGATGTTTTAAAAACTCAAAAGATGTTAAGTTTGTCCAGTCTGGGCTACTGTAAAAAAAACATGGCGGCCTCCGTGGAGAGGACCCGCTCCCGATGTAGATATAAAGTGTTTAAATATAAAGTGTTTAAATATAAATGGCCCCTTCTATTGTAACGAAAACCACCAAGTGTACAATTAAGATGATCACACACTGGAAAAAACATAACTAGGAATGTTTTATCCAATTTCTTTTCCGCCAATAGATCCCTCCCACCTAAATCTAACACACACTGCACCTTTAAGCCTAACATCATACATAAGAATAAGACTTAAGCAAATGTACTTTCTTACTTTACCCCACTGATGTGACACAAAGCCTCATGACTCTATTAGATAGATAAATGATGTTTTAAGGAGATAACAGTGAGGGTGGAATCACTGCTTGTGTTGTAGCTTTTGTTTGAGAAGAGCAGTGTGTTCACTCGTGTTCCCGCTGTTAGCCGCAGCCTGAGCTCCTCTGAAGGAACTCACCCTGAGGAGACTCTTTCAACTGGAAGCTTTTTTATTTTTCTAAAACCCCAAATCCTCTTTCTTCAAGTGGGCAGCACTCAGATGTTTTAGATATGGCTATTGGTCCTCCACCCACTATCCCCCCCTCCCCCCTTTCCCCCTCCCAAAAAAACTCTCCATCCTCCTCCTCCTCCCCCGTTTGGCTTCTCTGCCCTTCTTTCATTTCCAGCTCCACTTTCAGAAAACAGTAGGCGTGAAAAAAATGTCTGTGAGACTTTTATTATTCCATTTCATTTGGTCCTTTAGAGCGGGCGGACTGCAGTGTGAGGCGTGGGCCGCAGTATCACACAGGCGGCAGGAACAAGGTGTGATCGCAGCCCTGCAGGCTCCTTCTTTTCAGTCCGGCTCCGTTTGAGCACAGTTTGGACGCCGTCCTTTCAGCCCACTCGTCTTAGCTCGCAGCGGCTGAGGGTTCGGTGCAAGTTTGAAGCACAAAGACAGACGCAGGTACGCCTTCCCTCTGTTGGGCTTTTACCTAACACACTTTGCATTGAACCACTGTCCCACCTGAACACCCACACACACCCACACACAGACACAGACACACACACACACACAACTCCGTCTAGATTAAGGTATACGAACACTGTCAGCAGTTCCTCTGTGAATTCCCAACTAGCTTTCATTTTCAGACTCATCCATAATTCACCAACAGAGGGCACCGAACAGAGCGGCATCCAGCTGGATTAAAGACCCGAGTACTGTATCTTTTCCTTTTGGTTTAATTTGAATAGATTTCTTATTCATTGAAATGGCATATGAGACGTTCAATTTCAATATGTTGAAAAGGAGAAGGAAACAGGCTGGGATGGAGAGGAGACGGTGGGGGGAGGGGGGGGGGCGGGGGTGGACTCGGACTATAAACACATCAGCTCCTTCCAAGTGTCATGAGGCTGCGGCAAATATTATCTGTTTCCCTTTCACCATTTTGTTTTAGGTATATCTTCTTGATGAAATATTTCATCTCAGCATGAAGTGAAGGTAAAGTAGGGAGAATTTTAAGAGAGAGAGACAAAAGAGTCAAAATCAGGACGTGTGTCAGACGCCAAGAGATCCTGACTTTCAACCATGAGAATAAAACAGGGTCATACTTTGAGTAGAAACACTTCTTAGAAGACATTTGATGGTTCGAGATAAAAGCCGGTCAGAGTGACGATTATATAATAATAATACATTTTATACATATAGCAATTTTTAGGTTTAAGAACAAAAAAAAGAGTCTGTAATCCCAAAACTCATGAAACCCCCTTTGCAGAACAAGTTTGGAACATGAGTACGTCCAACTGCACTGCGCCTTTACTTTCACAATAGGATGCACGAGTACGGTTTTGTTATAAACAGAATAAAACTAAAAGTTTGAAGAGCAAGATAAACAAAAGATAAATATACAATAAAATGCGGCTACAGGGATGACATGCTGCTTTGAGTTTAACACACAGAGATTGAGATCGCGACTCATTCTTTCCAATTTACACTCAGAGAGAAAGTCAATGTTAAACGGTTCAGTTAAACGACACCGGGGTCTTCGCTGCATCAGCCTAAGATCACCATTTCTCCTCTTGCCCTCCCTCTCTATCTCCCTCCCTCCCTTCTTTTGTTTCCAGTCACACAGTCGTGCTCCCATCAGTACCCCAGGGCTGACATGTCGGCCTGATGCTAACAAATGACGAGCGTCCCCACTGACAGCAAGTCCATCTGTCTGTGTCAGGGTAATTGAATTTCATAAATATAATCAGAGGGGTCTGTTATGAAGGGACCCGTAGTCTGGTCTCCTCTGCAGCATGGCTGCGTAATATTCCACACACAGCACACACGTCGAGAGAGAGAGAGAGACAGGGAGAGAGAGAGAGAGCGAGCATGCCTGCTGCAGAGCCCAGGTAGACGTTTGGCGCGGTTACCGACAGGTAATGAACAGAGAAGCTGCTTCACCATTTGTCTTGAAATCTAATAGGAAGAGGAAGTTGCCAGTGGCGTGCTGGCTTGATTGATCGGGTAATGGGGGGGGACAATTGATGCTCGACTCCGGCGTCACCGTGATTTGCTTCGGCTTTAAAAAAGAATTGAGCTCAAAAAACCGCACCAGACCATTTGACATCACTCAATTGGATAAATATGCTGCAGGCGATCTGCCGTTATTGATCAAAACTCAAATGAAACAGAAATTACTAAAGCGACTGAAGGCAACATAAAAAATACTCTGGGCCACGGATCATACTCATTGTCAGCCCAGGCAGGCACGCAGTATTCCCACTGACCGGCGTGTGCAGATTCAGCGTTAAGTGCATGTTGTGCTGAAACAGATGCTTTACAAGAACCATATGCTGAATAGAAAGCATCTAATTAGCTGTTAAATGAGCCAAGCTTTGACCTGAGAAGCTCTCTCTGAGGGCCAGTTAATCCCTGTTGATGCAGTTTGAGAAATCATCGATCCAAAGAACCCATCGAGCTTCGCTCCACCAGCGCGCCTTCGACCGCAGCACCCGGAGAGTTCAATCCCCTCCAACTACAAACTTACTACAGAGATTTTTTTTTAAAAGAAGAAGAGAAAAATAGAAGCTCGGCAGCAAGTAGACGATCACAACAAAGAACAAACTGACGAGGGCTTCAGGGGTTCTCAAAGACAGCGAACTAATTAGTGGCAATAAAGACCTCACAAGCTCTTTGATGACGGCGCTCTCGACAGACATTATCTGGCTCCCGAGCTGAGGAGACGTCTGCAGCAGATTTCAGGACTCTCTTGATGCCACTGAAAGTAACTTTTGTGAGGCACATGTGCAATTACTCCATTCATAAATCAAATTAAAAGAATAAAAGAACTTGCACTGATCCGTCAGAAGTTTGCTTTGATGCATCTTAAGCCGTCGATTACCATTACAACAATCCCCCGCTAAAACATTATTCATGTTTATATTTATTCTTGATGATATTGCAATGCAAATATCAAAGTGACAAATAACAGGACAGACCACATGTCTTCCTTTGGCGAGTGTTCAGATAGAGGAGAGTCTGCCAAGCTGTGAAAACCTATCTGGAGGAGGACAGAGGCAGCGATTGGCTGATTCACTCGCTCTCTCATGTTCAAGTCCTGATAGATTTCATTTCTGACACAACTGATAGTTTGTTGCATCTGCTGTGCCGTGGGACTCGCGATGTGAGGAGAGCGCCAACATATGGCAGATTTAATTAATGTGAAGCGTCTTGTCTTCTGCCTCCCTGTGGAGCGTTTAGGCCCCGGCTCCACCCAGCGGACCTCGTGTGTCGCTGGGAATCTTCGGCGTCTTTTTTTTCCAGACCAGTTCACTCCGTTGGGTTCACTTCACTGGATTAATTGGTGTGATCTGCGAGCCACCTGAGCCGGGCTGTCATGTGGTCCCAGCCCGAAGCCGCCAACCTGGGCTCAGCTCTTCAGTTTTGAGGTTTAAAGTCGTCTGATATAACTTGTAAACACGTTTACAGAAAAACAAGTCGAAATTTGATTTGTCTTTTCCAAGTTTCAATCACTGACCTTCAGCCGAGATGCAGAGGCTTATTTCTCAGATCCTTCAAATCAATGAGCGTCTTTCGAGGCTCAGTCATTTTTTATTTTTTTATTGTTCTGCTGAGGAGAGTGCTCCTTTAATGGATCTGAACACTAAACTGATGAAGGAGCATTTATTGGCTTATCGGGACAAATTACATTTTTCAGGAGGCTCTCAGAATCAGAGCTCCTGTCGGTAATGGGATAAACAAGATGGCCTCATCTCAAATGGGAGAGTGTGTAAACCCACCGCTGCCAATAGAAAATACATAGTTTAAAAGAGATAGCAAGAAGCGTCGGCTTGTGCACATGGGTTTGTGAAAATGTGATTAGGATGATAAAGCCCTGTGCCTGGTGGGATTACAGATCACTGGATGTTAACCCTTTATTTACGCTGTGCTCTGAACACAGTTCTACTAACTATCATTTATAAATGAAAAGCTGAGATGTGTAGGATAAATAGTCGTAAATGTCTCAGAGTCAGACCATTAAATATTTAAGTGTACGTCTGGGCTGAAGTGTTTCTCCCTGGATAAATCAAAAAATGGCTTTAGAAGGAAGGGCTAAGACCTATCCCAACACCCACACACACAAACACACACACACACATTATCTAAGTGAGCGACGACTCCACTAGATTCACACACACAATTGCGACAGATAACTAGAAGATTCTCGTCTCCAGAGTTACCAAGACCACGGTCATCTCAAGCAGTTTGAACTGGCGGCCTTCCAGATTCCCACTAATGTGCGGTAACTGCTGACTGGGGGCCACATAAATTCAAGCTAATATTGTTTGTATTAGTAGTTAAACTAGTATCAATGCCTTTCCTTGAAGAGTAGTCAAAATAATTAGGCGACAACTCCAAAACAAATACACTTAAGTTTGCAGTTTCTCTTTAAAGCAACACTGTGTGTCACTGAGCAACAGCACCCTCTGCAGCCACAAATGGTCTTTAAGTGGTTTTCTTTTGTGTGTCGTCTCACCGCTGAACTGAAACATCTTAAAGTGGCTGCTACCCATGATGCCTGGCTCCCTGAACCAGAGTTTTACAAAGCCTTGTTGAGAATTCTTCATATTTTAAAAGTTTCCTCACCGAATATTGGAGATAAAAGCTTTAATGACTTCAAAGTCTTTTTAACTGGTCGACAGTTCCTGATTTTGGCTAGTTGAACTGGGACCTACACACACAGGAGATGGTTCCTGCTCAGGTCAGTGAGCTTTCCAACTAATGTTGAAGCTGTTACTTGAAGGTCACATGTTGCATATTGTTGCTTAAAGCTCTGTTCTGCCTTTGGTCTGAACTAAACTGTGTGAACAACACTGAATAAACCATAAAACCAAAACCTTACTATCACTTAGCTCCTCTTAGAGCGGCTCCAGTGTTTCATCTGTCTGTGTCAACTGGATCGCAACTTCAAAACGAGCAGAGGCGGTGTAGTGAGCTAAAGAAGTTTAAACAAATACCATCACTCACCGCCTGACACCTTGACGACTGTATTTAACGGCACAATTTGATATGCAACATCTACGAGTTTTTAAATCAGATCGCCCCGAGGAAGTGTGAGAAAAACAGCATCGATCCGGGGGCCGACACGGCGCTCCTTCATTATCGACTGACCCCGCTGACAGGAAACGACCTGACGAGCTGTTCACTGTGGAAACACAAAGAACAAAAGCGGATAATCCAGCCATCAAAGAGGTTCGAGATCATTCACTAGGGAATTTTGTAAGGATTACACATACATAGCTATAATAAATGATGTGCATTCACCTTATATATTCAGATTTACAGACAGTTCCTTCCTGCATAACAGAAACATGAATGAATGAGACAATATGTGTTTCTTTTATCTTTCTTTCATAATGACCATAATTCTCTTTTTTCATTAAGGATATATGTATTCCCACATCAGATCCAGGATGTTCGGTCAGGGCAGCCTGTGACCATTTCCATAGAGCAGTATATGATAATGAAAAAGGGTTTGAGGAAATATGGAAGGAACCTTAAAAAATAAATCTTTTGTCTGTTCGAGCCGAAAGATGAATTCCCAGCGTCTCAGCCATGCAGCACATGAAAGACTTTCCATTATTGCGATAAACACCAAGAACCCACCAGAAATTGCCTGAACGGGAGGCTGGCGTGGACTGGAGGAAGTGGGAAACAACCATGGTGTGAAATCTCATAAAGAATATCACCTTTCTCATGAATAGGTGTAGCCTGGTTATAAAGAAGGCCTAGAAAACTGTGGGAAATGAAGTGAGGCAGAAATAATGTGATTATAATAACGGCGAGAGAAAAATCCAGAGGCAGAACAGCACATGTGTGTCCAAAGAGAAAAACACTTTTTACTTGAATGCATCTTAAAATATGTCAGGCGTCTATTGGAAACCTGAATTAACCACAACACTGATGTTATCACATTTTAACACAAAGAAGGAAATATGAAAAATGTAAATTCCATTCTGGGGCTATTGAACAACATTAGTTTCCATTTGGAGAAATAAATGTGAATATGAAAAATATTAGATTTATTATATTTTAAGTTTTGGAGTGTAACATTTATTAGTCCTTCACAGTTCTTGGAAAGCGGGTCGCCTACTCGAAAAAACCGAAGACAAACTTTCGGATCCTGTTTGAATAGCATCAAACATCTAATTAATACCATACTTAATGGGAATATTGAAAATTGAACACTAATCGATGAGATAGGAATGTGTGAAACCTTCTTCGGGATCAGGATCTGTACTGCGGCAAGCCACCAGGGGGCCATCAAGGTGTCTTCACTTTTCGGGCGATCTCATGTCATCCAACTTTATTTACTGTCTGGTCTCCACCGACTCATGAGAGATGTTTAGCTGCCTAATGTTGTGAGACAGATTCCTTCATCTGTTTTGAGACATGACCTACGGTTAACGTTTGTCTTTCACACATGTTCCCTGCAAAGGCTCATTCAACCCAACCAGCAACAAATCCTGTGTCACTGCTCTTTCACCAGGAGATATATGTTTTCTTTTTAGATTTTTCCATTTTTCCATCTGTCGCCTGTGAGAAGCATCTCAGTCTCAGTGTCACAGACAAACAGTCGCTGTCTGAGCAGCTGTTCTTCACAGTCGTAGAATAAATACGTCTAAAACTCCAAACACGCAGTTTTCCATCTCTGTATTGATCTGTTGCTATGCTACCACGCCGCACTGAGCCTTTTTATCTGGGATCTGAGATCTCTTCACATTCGTGGTTTGCAGGGTCTGATGACATGGCTAATGGGATCCCAACAATCGGCTCACTCAAGAGCTGGACTCCTGTTTACTACCTGGAGGCATTAGTGATGTTCCTAACATTAGGCGAGCAGAGGCTTTTTCAGGAAAGACACATAATGCAGGAGACATGTCTTTTTGTTTGTTTCTGAGGCCTTGTAGGGTTTTGAATTTGAGGACGACAGGGATGAACTTTGGAAAACGCACCAAATGTTCCCTAGAATAAGTAAAAAGTACAGTCAGTGTGACATTCAGGATACTTTGACCATACTAAACCCAAATTAGTATAAACAGCAACAAAACTAATGTTTAAAATTTCTGATTTCGATCAACACCAAAATAATAAGGGTTTTATGTTAAGTACTTTTGGAATCATCCTGCTCACTAACAGACAAATATAAGCTCGTACCTAGAGGTAATAGTCAAATATATAATACAAATTGTACCATAACATTACAAACAGAAAATATATCTCTCGTGCAGTGGAACTGAATTAAACTCTGCCTTTGTTAAACATTTGATTTATGATCCGATGTTCTTCAAATCAAACATTCAATTGCTTCAGTTCTCATTGCAGCTTTTACATCCATCACAGCAACGACACCTACTTTAACGTGGTGTGTGTGTGTGTGTGTTTGTGTGTGTGTGATACTGTGTCTGTCCTTAATAATTTCTGCTACAATAGAAAGTTTGATTACAGACAGTTTTCTGAGCACAGCTGACCTGAGCTCACATGTTTCTCTCTCATTACTCGTCTATGGTCGTAGCTGATTTTCCTCCCTCGCCTCCCAGCACACATACCATGTAATCAATATCCCCATGGTCCCTCATCAGTCCTTTAGAGCTGCAGACCTGAGGCACTGACCTGAGTTAATCCTGTACACAGATCCAGCGTGAGCTCACTGATTGGTTCACAGGAACAGGAGGTAAATGACGTCATGCTTTATGAAGGGATTGTGGCAGGGCCAGAAGGTCAAAGGTCAGATCCGCTGTAATTTGTTATTCTATTATTATTATCACATTCTTTTTTTTGGAAACAAAACAACCAAGGCTGTGATTTAGCTCATGAATGTAGTCAAGGAGACTGAGGGAGAGAATGTGAATTCTCTGAAATCATTGTTCAGAACGAATTTAAGAGGAGTTCTTACAAAACTACCGTTGCTGTGGACTTATGTATTTAACTCTATTTGGGGATCCGGATCCTTCACCTTTTTTATTTCCTCCCCAACTCTTTCAACATCGACTTCGTTCTGCATATTTGGTAATTCCCATCATAATTAAACATAAATTTAATACCTGCGTTTTGCTTCCTGAAGAGAAAACAAGTTCAGTCTCTCTAACCTTGGTGATTAAAGGGTCTCCCAGAGTGACTGACACCAGTACCTGCAAAGGAAACCAGGCGGCACTGTCGCCTCACAGTAAGAAGGTTCAGGGTCAGACCTGTGGAGCTCGGCCCAGGTGGTTCCCCACCTCTCCCCCTCAGCCCCTCCACAACCCTCTACGGATAAGCAGTGCATGCAATAGATGAACGTCTTTATAAATCCCTGCACTGTGTTGTGTGTCTTAAATCAATGAACTTTGTAGAAAATGACGTCAATCAGAAAACAATGCAGCACCAGATGTCTGAAGGAATTAAACACCAATAACAAACACAAGGAAGAGCGAGTGATGACAGAATAAGGAGATGAATGATACCGGATTTATTTGAATCTGTGGTTGATGAATGAACACTGATGATAATAAGCACCAATCAAACCCACACACGTGCAGGATTCATGTGTCGACAGACTCAGCGAGCAAATAAATACCTGAGAGCTCAAACAAAACCGACCGGCTGTGACTCTTAGTGGCTCTATCACCATTTACGACCTTGGCACAGAGCTGCCATAAAGCAAATATGTGCCGTGTTACATACTTGAATGAGATTATAGGACAATGACGGATGAATGACATCCAGAGAATAATTTGTTCATGGGTAAATATATATGAACAGTGGAGGCAGGTCCTGATGAATGAGTTGAAATTATTTAAATTAATTATTATTTGTTATTTATTATGTTTTCAATCATCAGCATTTTTTTTTAGGTATTAGATGTTATAACCTAATGTGTTAACATGACACATATATTTTTGATTAAATAAACTTATTACAAAATGCCTGATTAGTTACATTTTTGCATTTTCTGAATCACACTTACAAAAATAATAACTGAGTCATACTTCAGTATGTGTGCAAGTCAGGGTTCGGTCCTGGCCTGTGCCATAGAGCTGTTAGCTGTTTGCTGATAAGTGTCTCATCTCATCTGTTTGTTAAGTGTGTTGTTTCTGACATACTGTGATTATATACACACCATTCAGCTACGGCTTTAAGGCTGGTGAGTATTTATATTTGTTCTGTGGGCACATGCAGTTTGTCCTCTCCCTGAGACGTACAACCAGACTGCCCCCTAAAGGTCATACAGGTGATTTCATGGCAGCTCTTAATTCAGTGCAGTGGTGTCTGTTCACTCTTGAATCTGACACTTTTATTGAGAGGTGAGAAGTTCACCAGGGGGGGTTTCTGAAGAGTTTAACTTTGGGAGTCGAGGACTTGGCGTGATATATGTCCCGGGACAACAGAAGGCTTAAAGAAGATGGAGAGAATAAAATCTACCGTCTTCTTTCCCCTGTTACATCCACACGTTGCTTTATCGTCTCCGAGGGAGAGAAAACGTACTTTCAGCTTGTGTAAATAAAGGGGCCTGTGTGTGTTATTGAGATTAATGGTGTATTTAAGTGTATCATTGGGAAGTGTCGGCTCCCTGTGACAGTAGAAAAAAAAGGCTTATTAAAATCACAGAGCAAAAGCACCGGAAGGAATTTCCCTCGAGAGTGCAATTACGGTGTCAACCCTCGTCAGCTCTTGTCACAACACAACCGAATCCTCTCTGCAGCCGCTCATCTCCACGTGCCGCCGGGTTCTGCTTTGACCTTGCACTACCTGAGAATCCCCCCCGCCGTGCTCCATCTATCTCCTCACCCAGAACAAACACAATCCTCTCATATCAAGCCGAGTGCCGAGCATTGACCCGCTCTCCACGGGCTCCCGGGGGGCCTACAACATGGCCGCCCCGCTGCTGTTTCAAACTGGTTGACGCGGGGAGTGTTTAGAGAGATGAAATCCGCAGCCAGCGTGTGTACACTTTCTTCTGCTCCAACGCCAAATCCCCTCCCCCTGATCTTCAGTAAGCGGTATCCACCAGGGAGCCCCGCTGCCTCCTCCGGCTTCACATCTCACAGCCGCCTTTGAAAACTGTCTTTTCTGGGGGAAACGGACCATTTGGTTCTGTTTGCTGGTGACATTCTGACTACGGAGCAGCTCTCAGGGGTGTAGTGCCAAAATAACTTTTTAATAGAGGTGGGTTTTCATGTCACAGATGAGAACTAAAGACACACTCTATCTCTCTCTGTCTCTCTATGACTTAAATCACCCTCTTTTCTCTCCCACCGTCAATCTCCCCTCTGACCGAGACTGTTTATAGTCTCATTTTCTCTCCATCTCCTGGTGAGCTGAGTCTCTCTCACACACACACACACACACACACACACACACACACACACACACACACACACACACACACACACACACACACACACACTAACACACAAACACATACACAGTCGTGTCTCCGTGACTTCAGAGGACATAACATTGACTTACAGTATAATTTCCCGTAGAGTTATAATAGGTACGAGTTATAGTCAGTGTAGTTATAGTAACTAACCCTAAACCTAATCTAAATCTGGACCTAAACCCAAACCCAAACCTTAACTTAACCCTAAAGCTAACCTTAGTCTAATCTTAAAACACGCCCAGAGACACAGGTTTTAGGATTTTCATTCATTGTGTAAAGCCTAATCAAAACATTATCTCTAACCTTAACCGTAACCAATTAATGTCTGTTGAGGAATTTATAGTGTATATTGCATTACACCTGTACACCATTAAGAGAAGAGTGCCTGTCTAATTCCACAGATATTCCCTTCTCTCTCCAAGCAGTACCCAAGGACAGGTTATAGATAAAGGACCAAACAACAGAACATTGTAGCGTCTACGCTCAGGGACTTTTGTATCTAACTCAGATGCTCCAGACAAAGAGGCTCCAGCTTCCACTCTTTTGTGTATCTCACCGTCTGGTCTCTTTGAAGCAACAAGTCTACTTTAAATTCTTCTGCATGAAACATCTGCAGCTGCCTGAGTTCTCCTTTCACCAGCTTCCAGAAAACTTTCCATAACATTTGTCCAACTCTAGCCTTCAATGAACCACAACCTCCATCTTACCCCTGTGGTATATTTAGCTAATATATCTTTTTAACATGGGTATAAAACATAATGACAGGTTTACATCTTCTCAGTCTTTTTAAATACTATCCCACGTATTATTCGTTAGCCCTCTCCCTCAGAGAAAGATCCTGCTAACCTGCTAATGGATGGGTAAAGAAGGAATGTTCTTAACCTTAACCAGGAGGTCATAAAGAGAAGACACAAATGAGAACATTAAACATTAAACTGATATGTGTTTTATCAGTGAAACTTTCCTCTTCTGACTGGGCTCGGTTTATCTTTACAGACGAGGACATGAACGACATGTCTCAGCACTGGGGTCACCTGGTTCAATGATGTTTACATCCCATTATAGCACTCAATGCTGTGATCTGCCCTTCACTTAGTCTGGTAAATCTGTATGCAGCGGCACAAACAAACACGCATTCACACGCAGCTAAACGTGTGTGAGAATATTGATCAACTTGTGTTGATCCCATGAAAGAGGAATAATGTGAAGTGTTGACACTTGGCATTGACTTCATTTGTTTCATGGCCTGACTGGTTTTACTATAAAGAATAGAAAGGCACTCAGTGGAGCACATACATCAGTCAATCCCCAACAGTCGCCTTGAATCCAATCAAGTTGCATCAAATTTCCCACACTTATGTATTATTTTCATCAGGATCCATGAATCAATAACTGGGAAATTGGTGACAATATCAACTAAATACCACATCTCACATGTAAAAGAGAAGAAGATGAGTCGGATCTGCACCAGAATGGAATGGATTCTTACTTAAGCATCCTTCCACCAAGTTTAAAGAAAATCCTTTTTTCATTAAAGTACTTCTTAATTGCAGAAAATGTAGATGTTGTCTGTTTAACATGCTTAGTTCACCATATGTTCCTCAGCTTACACTTAGCAACAACATGCATGTAATTTATCTATATACACCACACAGATGGACATCACCACCTGTGTGAGGAGGGTACCG
Source organism: Pseudopleuronectes americanus (assembly GCA_038501795.1). NCBI lineage: Eukaryota > Metazoa > Chordata > Actinopteri > Pleuronectiformes > Pleuronectidae > Pseudopleuronectes > Pseudopleuronectes americanus. The sequence goes on from CM076720.1 coordinate 5,526,963, forward strand.
GCCTGTCTCTGTGTTATAGATAAGGCCAACCTTGAGAGTCTGTGGTGGGAATGAGGCGACGCAGACTAATATCATTCTTCCTCCCAGAGGGTATTCTCTAATTGTCTGCATGCACGTCTGTTAACAGATCCATATTAAACTCAAATACGCTCATCGAGTACTTCCTTTATTTAGCCATGGTCGACATCCTCATCAGACAACTGTGCAGAGGACATTTCTTCATCACGATCTTACAAGTCATCGTGGCACAAGAAACAAAATAGGGAACGAGCACAGAAAAATAAAAATCAGAGCAAACTGTTCCTTGTTACTGTGAATCTTTGGAAAACAAATTCATCAGAGAGAAACCCCATCCCAGATGGCCCTTCTAACTAGATAAGAGCACATCCCTTTCCGGAGGATGCAGGCAACTCAAGACAATACTCCTTCATTGCCCATTTCTGCATCTGGTCACCATCTGGAAGACATTACCCTGAGAAGGTCTAAGAGTCAAAAGGACAAGCATCCTTAATCTAGTCCTGTCCTTTTGTTTCAAACACACCAACATGTTTTAGTCTTAAATGAATACACAACACATAACTGCAGAAATGATAGCTAGCCATTGTGTTGTCGTCTCTATCAGCGTCTTTGGAACAGTGAAGCGTTGTGTTCTCGTTAACGTGATCAGCCCTTTGTCATTGAGGATTAAAGCAAATATTAGATAATTTGACTCCTCCCTCAGTCACACAGAGTGGTTATTTAAATGGGAAGGGGGGGGGGTGATTTATTCATGCACAGCTCATTGTTTTTATCTGTAGTGACCAAAGTATCCATAAGATCTTATAAATCATGATTTTTAATGGTGTGTATTTCTGCTGGCGGAGACAAGTTGAAGCTACTTCTCTGAAACCAAGGAAAAACACATTGTGTGGGTTTAAAACGACTTCATAATTCAACTGTAACATCATTCTAGACTAAAGGTTGTAATCTCTATTGCAATGTTAAAGAAGACAAAAAATAAACCCTGGATCGGCCCCTTTGTCCGGATCTGGGCCAAAATTTAATGGATTCTTTCTTTGACCACGGCCATTGCTCATCTCTCCACTATATTGCGTGATAATCTATTAATAATATTACAAGATAATACTTCTTTGTGTAAGCCTGTTGACAAACTGTTGTGTAAAAACCTTTGACAGGCATCTGACCCTGTGTATGACATTTTAAAATGTCTAATTGACGAGTGTCGTAGGGACATACTGATGGCAAAAAATCCCAAAGTGAAACTCTTTGTTAAACATCCAGTTTAAGACACATCTGGAAGGTTGCTCTCCTGTCATCAGCCTGTGGTCACACACATAGATCAGGTTTGAACGAAACACCATGGAACTATTTCTCATGTGTTGAATATAAGCTGGTTTTTGAGCACCAGAGGGAGCCACAGCATCGGTTTAACATTTATGAGACTGTGCTGGCGCCTGTTTCCTCTGGATCTGTGAGGCATCAATAACATTAGGCGTGTTTGTGAGGATCCCCGTTGAGTTATTATTGCGGTGGGAATTTGTATTAAATTCCCTGGTGAGGAAATAAACCATCAGACTGTGTGATCAATTCAATGATTTCAAAGAATTTTATTAATGGTCGAGAAACAATTTAGAGAGAATATATTTGAACACAAAATGTAACTATTAAGCCAAATAGGGACAGAATTCTCAAAGCCACTGCTCCCCCTCCTCTCCTGAGTGTATAGACACTGGACAGAAAAACGGATAGTCACAGGGACGTCTAGGTCCAATGTAGAGAACATTTCCTGGTATCAGGCAGATGCAAACATTAAGTAGAATTATACAATGATGCTTCATGTCAATCCAACTGAACTTTGAACAAAGTCATGTCAGGACAGGAGGATGCAAAATTCCTTAACAGGGCAGTTCAGTAATTCAGTAAATTTCCATGACAATTATTATTTACACAAAAAATGTTTCCTGGCTCTGAGGTTAAAACGTCTTTGGGTGTTTTTCTCTGTTTTGGGAATTGGCAGAGGAGGAAAGAGAGAACAAAAGGGTCTTTCCCTCGGAAAAGGGGGGTGTGGTTGGTTGATTTACTCATTTTGACTGGGGAGTAAATCAATTAGGCTGGGGTCCGATTACAGCAGAGTTGAGGAAGTGGTATTGGTAATTTATGAGCAGGGAATGTGGCTGCAAAAAAATCCTTCACCCAACACATCCAACCTCAACTCAGCCTTAACAAAAACCTACTAGAACCTCTGTATACTTATTGTGGAGAAGTGACTGATTCTTTTCCTCCACTTTGTAAACATCATAACAACTTTACAGAAAGGTTCTAGTAAGAAAAAACGTTAATGTTTGGTTGCAGAATCCCAGAGCAGAGAGACACAGAGCTTTCAGACAACACATATATAAGGAAATGCAACATGCAAAATAGATATTCTTTGGCATACGGCTTTTATTGTCTTTATTTATCGACAGCTAAGCATCGAAGGGGGAGAGAGAGCGGGGGAGACATGCAGCTGGGGAAGGACTCAAGCTACTTGGCAGCACAACATGCAAACTTTTAATGTTTTGGCCTTGAGCATAAACTCCTCCAATATGTGTGTGAGAGAAACCTTGCTGGGTGAAAGACCGACGATTTTTGGAGATGGATGATGTGTTAAGCATCATGGTGACTAATGAGAAGAACCATACTAAGTTGTCTAGACAGGTAATTAGTGTATTTCATAGTATGAGCAGATGTTTGTAAGTGGTTTCGCTCGTCCAAAAGGTTTAGGTTAACAACTATTAGTTAGAGGCTTTAACTTTATGATCTCCTTTTATATGGTAGGGATGTCACAACAGGAGAAGACAAGGAGGGTAATAAACACTTTTACATACCAAACGGGAGAGGGTCGGGGGATTTTACTGTGAGTCCGTCTGCAGAAGCTGAATTAAACTTACTAAAAGTCTTTCAAGTGTTTGACTTTGTGCTTGAGTCACAGAAATTGCCATCACAAGTGCATTCATCCTTATGATAGTAATGGGATTAACTAGACTTATTTCTGTAGCCCTTTTCAAAACCAGACTTACAAGGTGCTTCACAAAATAAAATATAAGTGCAAAGATAGCAAATGACAGAAAAGCCAGATCATACTTGTTGAGAGAAATGAAATAAGAATTCTAAGATCAAACTGCCTTTGTGAATTCATTGAAGATTTTTAAGATTAAGATCCATTTATTGTCCCAAACACATGCACAGACATGCAAAGGCACACTCATGCAGGTAGGGAAATTTAACTTCTGCTTTTGACCCATCTGTGTGCAGGACACACAGAGCAGTGAGCGACCATGTACGGCGCTCGGGGAGCAGATGTTGGGGGAATAAGGTGCCTTGCTCAGGGGCACTAGACATGGTAGGGAGACTCTTGGATTTTTGGGCAGATCAATCCAGGTTCGTCTTTTTGTTGTCTCTCCGTGGAGTCGAACCAGAGACGAACCAGAGACCTTCTCTGCCCATAGTCCAAGTTTCTGCCACTAGACCACCGCAGGAAATACAACAGAGAATATAACAAGAACAACAAATGAGTCTATCTAAGAATGTAAACGAGAATCTATCTGAATGTATCAGGGTCTCTATTCAGCTGAACGACAGAGTTCTCGACATCCCAGTGTGAGGCACAAGTCTGACAAACGTCTCTAAAGACCAGCTGGCTTTTATTAACAAGGTTTGAAACCCACATCGGTCCTCGGTCACGTCGTTATCGATCTATGATGACGAGTCCTTCAACTTTGACCTCTCTTACCTCTGTATACAGACACTGGGAACTTGATCAAACAGTTTCCATCAAACCAGTTCACAGAACACAAACAATACCTTGGAATTACACTTATGCAAAAGTTCCTAGAAGAGCATAATGCTGATTAGAGCTATTTTAACTGAACTCACTGAGCATGTTCAGGTCAAACAGTTGGATCTAAACAATTCCTTTGCTATACTCAGCAAAAACAATTAAAGGAACAACATGAAAACACTGAAATAAACACATAAAAAAATAACTTCTCTATAGGACAAATATATCTAGACCTTGGCTCGTGTCATCACACCCTTGCAATGTCTTGCACTTGAAGACATTTTGTATATCCTCTGTTTGTTTCCTTCCTGGATTCCTAACTCGCCTTGACTCACTGAGATACTGCAGAAGAGAACAAGCTGCTCTGGACTACAACACAATGGGAGACAGTGATGTTTTCCTTTGTAGTATCTTTCGATGCAGCCGAGAGGTTGTTGAAGTTGTTGAAGTTGTTGATGATGAAGGAAAGATTCTGATGACCAAGTACTTTCAGTATAATAGAGTTTATTACAAGAAAGTACAAGTCAGGACGGACTTCTAGAAGCCCGGAGTCACACAAGCCGATAGTGTAATCTGACTTGTAGGAGTCGGACACACAATATTTATAGAGAGTTTTGGATCCACCCATGACATCTGCTTTAACACATCCAAGATCGCCTTTCTGACAGATGAGTTAAGTCTCTGTCCCTGAGGTGGAGAGTAACTTAAGCCAAAACACTTGTTCTGAAACGGGTCAAGAAAGAACTTAAAGAGGTCAAAAGGTCATATCTAAGAGCATGGGAGTAAGTTAAAAATCATGTCGAGGAGACAGAGAGTCTAGGATGAACCATTTCTCAGGGAAGATCTGAGAGTCCAGAGGATGGGCATCATCAATTAAAGTCTGTCACTATGCTCCAAGCACACATTCCAACATGTATTACTGTAATGAATACACAACACCTTTCTGACTACTCTGCACTGTGTCCTCCTGGGTAAGAGAGGCCTAACATTAAGAGTAGAAATAAGTCAACAAAATACATCTAAATAATGAAAATCCCCTTTAAAATGTAAACTAAGCCTTGATGTTGTATAGATTCAACGCAAGTCAGAGCAGATGTGTATAGATGTGTTTCATAGTTACCAAGACGCTCTTTAATATTACACCAGGATGAATTCATACAGTTTGTTCCTGCATCTGCATTGTGCAATAATGAATTTGATTTGTGTTTCAACCTTTTAATATCACAGACATAACTGTGGGGAAATAAGTGGAAATTGGATAAGAAGTGAAATAAATGAGCAGATTACACAAATTCGTCTTTTGTATTTTATTAAAGAAAAAAAAAGGGTTGTAGCCAAACTCCTGTGCCAGCAGGAGAAGGACATATTTCTCTCACCAAGAGCATATCAGCAGGTGTGACCCAGAGCAAACAAAGTTAAAATAACATACAAAACGTAATCTGTGTTCTGACACGTACAAGCTTTGTTCCAGCCTCAGAGGGAGGGAACGGAATCTCTCATCTGTTTCAAACAATTTTCTCAGGCTAGTGAAAGACAAAGCACACAAAGAACACATTTTGCAGCTGGAGGATTCTAGCTTGGGAAGAGGGTGAAATGTGAAATCCCAGGAGATAGGAAACAGGCTGTTATTCCCCAGACAGGCGACCTTTGCTCATGTTACCCTGTTAAGGTTGAACACCGTCTAGATTCCTTGATGTTAATCAAACCTGCAATAAACTCGATCTGCTGCCTCCTGAGTTCTCCTCTCACCAGCAAACGTCCATCATACTTGCAAAAAACAAGTCTACAGCTGAATCACTTTTTTAAGGCATTTTCTAATATTTCTACATATACAAAGCCTTCATACGCATTCACTAAATATTTCTACAGCTATGAAAACTTGGAACACATATTTATTAAATATATCTACAGATACAAAAATATTTTTCAAGCACAAAATATGAGTGACCCCAATTAAATCTGACAGATAAAATATTCATAATTTACATTCATTATATGTATTGCACTCATGCACGCATCAATACTATATTTATCATTTCATAATATAAGAAAATATCATCGATTAAATCTCCTCACATTATCGGTGGGAACTATTTTAAGCGGAAACAAGTTGGTGCTTGTTTCTGAAGGTGAGTGGAACATATTGTCCGACACTTGTTATGCGTCCGTGCGGAAACATGCGACGATCATGCTGGGACTATTACCCCTAAACTCTAAAAGTTCCCGTTACGTTAAAACTTTATTGCGCGCGTTGAATCAGACCGATGGACTCCGGAGACTCTCACACATCGGCCAGTCCGACCAACACATCCGGAGTTTCATCCAAGAGAACACGGAAACATGTGGAGGGCAGAGCCTGACGCCAGAGATCCGACTGAGGCTCTTCACCCCGAGCTGCCGGTTCTGGAGGGAGAGACCCGAGCTGTGGCCCTTCGAGGATCCGTACTGGGCCATCTACTGGCCCGGGGGTCAGGCAGTCACCCGGTGAGAGGAGCTGATGGTGCGGACAAGGAAACTGACTCTGAACCCCCAATGGATTTGAATGAGTGGATGCCCACACACACTAAACAGACCAGAATAACTGGAATATTAATAGAGAAGCTGCAGATGTCAGTTCAACCGTCACGTCAGGCTGCACACACACAAAGGTTCTCACTGATTCAGTACGGGGAGGGGAGGGGGGGTGGGGGGGGAGGGGGGGCAGTGGAAGGGGTGTGGTGGGGCATAGGTGCGAAAGAAAGGCGTAAGTGAGGTGTATAACCATGGTGGAGCACACTCACATGACGGTAATAAGGAGTGGGAGGGGCAAGGACATACAATCATCACTCATTCAACGCGCACCACGCAGATTATCCCACCTCACCTCCCCACGTGCACCTCCACCCCACACCCTCCCGAACGAGCTTCACACGTTGCGACCCGCCCCCCCCAAGAAACCCTCACCACAACCATAATCTAACCCAACGCAAACCACCCCGCAACACCCCCCCCTGCCCACCCCCCCACCTATACCACATCGTCCCGCCTCACCAACTCCTCTTACCCCACCTTTCCCCTCGGTTCTCCCCCACCCACGGCCCCCACGCCCCAACTCCCGATTCGTTCACACCTAAAAAACCAAATAACCGCTCCCCTCCCAACTATACGACATCCCCAGCAATAACAACACGCACCCTTACCACAAAATACAAAAACCACACCCAAACCCCTCAAGAGTCACATGACCCCGCCAGCACCGCCCCACCGAATCCCAGCCCACCCCCCCACAACCACCCCCACCCCACGCCTCCCCGCCTCCCCACACTTATACACCGAATCAGCCACACGACGCCACAACGCCTGCTCACGCCCCCCTCTGCCACACTTTAGGAAGGATACAGTACACCCATCGCTCCTTCCACCCACCCCACACACCTCCCGACCCGACCCCTACACCGCCCGGCCCCTACTCCCGCTCCCATCCATCACACCCAACCTCCAACACACCGTGCCTTCCCCTAAACACTCCTCCCCGCCCGCACACCCCCACCAACACCCTCCCCCATACGCCCCAGCCCCACCCACCCATCTAGTATAACAACAACCCCCAACGGTCATAGAACCGCTCGACCACCGCGGCGAGGGGGCCAGCAACAACACTGGTGGGGGGGGGAGAATTACCAACGAAATTACACTAAACCACTCCACCAATCCACCACAAACCCCACGCCCCACCCCCCCTAGCTATGTTCCCCACACACCCCATCCCCACACCAACGCAAAACCTGGCACCCACTCAACTCACCTTACCACCCCCCCCCTTCTTGAGCCCCCCCAAATACCCTACACCCGGCCCCCCCCATCCCCACCCTTACAAACCAGTAAAAACAAACACTTTAAGACACCCCCCCCCCCCGCCTCCACCCCAAACAATCTACTACTGTTCAGAAATCCCCGCCCGCCCCCTCACCCTAACCCCTCTTGCCCAACCACCCAGTCCCCCTACTCCCTCCCCCCCTTCCCCCCAACAATGTGCTGTGTTGCGTTGGATCAACACCCATCGCTCGCCCGAGCATTGAGTCCCCCGCCCCAGCCCCTCCGCCGCCACCCACCACCTGCGGACGCCAACCACCTCCAACCCCCACCAACCCCAAATCCCCCCCCCACCCCCAAGAACACACGCCCTCACTCACCACCACCCCACCTCCAGTCCCCACCACCACAACCCCGACCCCACCCGCTATTTCGACACTCCCCCGCCAAGGCCCTCAGAATCACCCAACACCTCCCGGACCACCAGCGCCTCCAGTCACGATTGCCTCCGTCTCCCTGCCCCCCCCTCCGCCTCACCAGAGTCGTATAGCCCTCGCAGCTAACTACAAAGTACAATCAATTTCCTTCGAACACCCACCACTCCCCGACCAATCTTAGATACGGCCGCGCGGGGTCCACAGGGTTGACGTTGAGTTGTGGGTGTGCCATGCGTCGGTATTGTCACTGGTTTCTCAACCACCCTCCCCCATGCCTCCAACCATCCGAGGCCCTTAGTCAACCCGCCGAACCAACCCCCAATTACCCACCAGTACCCCCTCACCCCTCAATGCACCCCCGCACCCCCCACCTTCGTCCCCCAAGTCGCATGCCCTGCCGCCCAGTTTTTGCATAGCCACTCCCATTATACCACTCTCTCATGCCTATGTCCCCGCAACGCCCCACTACTTCCCCTTCACTCAATCTCCGCCATCGCCCGCCACCCTGCCACACCCGACCCACACCCCAACTCCCCTAGTTCCTCCCCGCCCACCACTAATTACTCTCTTCTCTCCATCCTCCATCCACGCAAGTATAACTCAACTCGCTCTAGCGTAACCCCTGATGCTTCACCCCCCCCCATGCCGCTTAAGTCCAGCGCTTCCTACGTAGCATTACTCCCACCCATCAACGTACCACCGCCATACAGTCCTTATCATTCGTGACAACCAAGAAAGCTGACTTCCTCTTAACACCCCCTGTCGACTACGATTTCCCCCCCCCACCCCCTGACAATACCCAACACACACAGCCAATCCCACTGTCATCCCGAACCTCCCTCTACATCTCCCACCCCCCTTGACCCCGCCCCTAATGCTACCTGCCCCCACGCCCGACCTCCTGCACCCACACGCTCCCTAAACTAATTCTCCATCCACGGACCCCCAGCCACTCGGTCCCCCCCCCTTCCTTCACTCACTTATCTATACCCCCAGGTCGGCTGATAGCCCACTCCGCACCCCCCACAGTCCCACTCACTCAGTAAGAAACCCCGCCTCCACCCCTCTGTTTTTTTTTGTTTATTTTGATCACCACACGGTCATTTCCCTTCACGCCCCCCGCCGCCACTTCTAACTCAAACTCCTTGCCTACCCCTCAGCCCTGTGGACCCACCCCCCCCCAACTGAGCCCTCCCCACCCCCCCCCATCCACCCCACTCCTCCGATCGCCCCCCCTCACCCTATTAGCCCGACCCCCCATCTACCCCCTCATTCCGGACCCAACCACCCCGACACTTGCCCATCCCCCTCGGCCCTACACATACCCCGCCTTCAGACGCCCTCCTATCTAACCGTCCCCCGATCTCTACAATAACCCACCCCTCCTGCAAATCACACATCAGCACACCCTAACACTAAGCCCGACTCACCAAACCGCCACATAATTCACACATACAGGATACACACCCCACCCCCGACCCACAAACTATACTCAACCCATCTCACAAAACAACCTCTACTCAATCCACTACCACCCGGCACACCATCCCTGCCATATTATACCAATTATTCCTCTGAGATCACATACAACACCTGGACCCACCCCACACACCATCCCCTAAAAGTCACCCCCCCCCCTCTCACCTTCCCCAGCTCTCCTACCATTCTCCACCCCCAATCTACCAATCACGCGGCCCACAGCCCCCCCTAACACCACCTCTCCTCCCTCCCTCCACGCCAACCTCCGTACACCCACGCACCGCGCGACCCCCCAACCCCCCCCTCAGCACCATTTCTCCAGCCCACCACCACCCCACTGACCCCACCATCAACCCACTACTCCAAAAACACACTACCGTAAAACCCATTCTCCCACCCCCAAACCCCAACACCATTACAATACCCACCACCCTTCAGTCACCCAATCCGAACCCACCTAACTCCCCCCATACTTCATAATCCCTGCCCATCCCTCCCAACCCACCCTACATTTGGAGACCGCTTGGGCTACATACCCCTCGCTTCCGAACCAATCCCCCTTACACATCACCCATCCCCCTTTCCCGCCCTGACACCCAATTTACACGCCACTCAATCATCGCCCCCCCTCCCAGTTTAACTCCCGCCTCCAGCCATGCTCATAATCTTTCATCGCCACCCACCGCTAGTCCTCCCAACCTGGGTTTCTCACCCCCCGCCCTCCACCCCCCCACAACACACCCCCAGTCACATAGCCCTCCCCCCCCCATCTCGACTGTCCACTCCCCCCTACCTCCCTCTCCCCCATACCCCCCGCCTATTCCCACCACCCCCTCCATTCCCATTTGTACTCCCCTTATCCGCCTGCCAGCTCAAACCCACTTCCCCATGATCTTCGCCCCCACCCTTCCGCGACAGGTCGCACCACCCCTCCACACGCGCCCCGTGTTCCAGGGAAACTCACCCCCCGACATCCCGGAAAAGTTCCCCCACCCCCTCCCCCTGGACCGCTCGCTCTCCCCGCCCCACGCCCTTCCCTATCCACTTCCGACTCGCAACCCTGCTGCCTCCCGCCCTGCGATCCTCCCACCCTCCCCCCCTGTCTCCACGATCTCCCCTCCCCGTATCAGAACATGCTGTTCCCCCCCCCCCCGACCACCTCCCCACCCTCCTTCCCCCGGCCTCCCGGCTTCCCACCCCCCGAATATATGCCTTCACTACTGTTCTCCCCACGGCCTCCACTACTCCTCCACCGCAGACCCCCATTCGCCATCCCCGCCCCTCCTCAAACCTCCTGGCCGCTGAGCTCCCGACGCGGACCCGAAGTGACCCGCTCCCTTCCCCGGCGTCCATCCGCCCTGTACCTATTCCCACCGCAGCCCCTACTAAAGATGAGTCACCCCTGCCTCCCGCCCCCCCAGTCCCCACACATCTTAACCCCAACCCCCCCCCCCCTCGTTGCACCACCCACGTTCCCGCCTTGACATAACCCTTATAACCCGCTTTCCCGCCCCAATCACCCGGCCACCTTCTCCCCATACCCTGCCACCCCATCCTCGCTCCGTACCTACCTAACCCCCCTGCCTACACCAACCCCGCGCAATCCCTCCCCACGTCCTACCCCGATCCCCAACCTGACTTCTACCCTCACCTTCACAAAATAGTTATATTCACATCAATGACAAGACCTACACATCCCGACATCAATAACAACATCCACCTATCACTCCTGCCCCACCTATACCACATGCCCTTTCTCCAACCCCCACGGACCCACACCCCTAATGATTTCACTCGACCTTCAACCACCCCTTTATCGACCTAAATCCCAACACCCCCTCCCCACCCACTCCAGCCACCCCCGTCCACCCGCCCCTGACTAACACCCCCTTCCTGAACTCTACTTGAACGCCTCCTTACCCGACACAACCACAAACGTCCCATCAGACACACCTTCATACAGTCACCCCACCACCCCCTACTCGCACCTGCCCACCCCCCCCGAGGCCCCCAGTCATCCCCCTCCTTGAAATCTCTCCTTCCCAAACTACTCTGAAGGCTCAACTCTCCCCCAAAACACCATAATGTCCCAACCGTACGCCCCGCCTGCTATTCTCCATACGCCTTTACAACTTTCCATCCACCATTCCCCGGCCTCATTTCAACCTTCTCTTCCGCCCCACTCCCCAGAACAACTCACAACCACGCCAACCCCTTGCCCCTACCCACCTCTCCCAGAAATAACCTAGCCCCATCCCCGCCTACGAGCGCCTCGCCACTTCCCTGCCGTGTAACCCCCGACGCCCTCTCTCACTAGCCCCTCCACCACCACCCCAACAGCCACCCCTGAGCTTCCCTACACGCAGCCTCTTACCCTCACATACCCCTTCCATTATACACCACCTCGCGTACCCTCCCCTCACCAACCCTCCAACGACTCAAGTCCACAACGAGGTAGCGGCAATCACACACAAGGATGCTCGTACATCTCATACTCCCGGCGCACCTGTCTCCCCCATCCCACCACCCCCCAGGCTCAGCGAGCAGTCCCAACGCCCACGACCACACACACGGACCGATATCCCCCGCTAGCCCAATAACACCGTCCTCATCGGTCCGTGAAACCCCAATTGCGGACCATGTACACAAACTCCCAGACCTACGCACACTCACATCGGCCCCCCCCCCACCCCCGATACGGCACCGCGCTCTAACAACTGACCCTCTTCGACACTACATGCAAGTTCGCCCATCGCCTACACCCCTAACCTCACTACACCCCAGTCACCACTCCCCCACCCATTGTTGGTTGGTCCTAGAACTCTCCCAACTAACCTCGCCACTCACCCCCCCCCACCCCACCCAACTCCCCCCCGCAACTCACCATCCCCCCCCCCACACCACCGCCCCGCACCCCCACACACCCCCAGCCACGCCTGCCCCGACCGCCCTACCCCCAAGCCGCTCATCCCCCCACGCACCCAGCGTGTCGCGACCCCTCAGTCACCCATCAATGCTTCCCTACCCATCACCCCCTGAGTGCACCCCCACGCCCAAGCGACCCACCCCGGCGCATCTCACATATGAGATCAGCCTGCACATCATCGCCTCCACTAATCTCTTAACCACCCCCGCTCCCTCCGTCAACTCCTCATGCAATCCCCCCCCAAAACCACCCCCCTCCGACCCCCCTTTCCCCATGGCAAAGGACCCTCTCACCTCATTACCAACCCTCCCCCCCCCCCAACCCCAACCCTCCTCAAATACCCCGCAGCCGTTACAGAAACCCCAACGCCAACCACAGCAAAAACCTCCATGCTACCCAACCTCGCGCCCCTCCCCCCCGCTCCCATCCCTAACTACCCCCATAGCTCCAAACCCCCCTGACCCCTCGACTATTCCCCTGCCACCACCTCCCCCCCTACACCCGGTTCAACCAACCCCCCACATGAATCCTGTAGACCCAGTCAATCCCACTCTCTCACACCCCTTCAGCCCCACGAACCAATTACTCGTATCCATACCACCCCACCCCCCCTCCCCACCACTACCTCTGTTCCCCACCCGCTGTCCTCCTGACCGCCCCTCCAGAGATGACTTCCGCCAACCCACCCCCACCCCCGCCTTGGAATACACTCCACAAACCTGCCCCGATCCATCCCCTCTTCCCAGAACCTCCTCCGTCGTCACACTGTACACCCACCACTCCATGTGTTGACCACACCTCACATCCAACCCGCCATCCTCCCCAACCCTCTCCGCGATAATCCGTCCCCCTAGCCATCCTACTCCCCTTCCCCCCCCCTCATTTTACCCCAAGCACTCCTACCACCCACACCCAACCCTACAAAGAACAACCCGCCCAACCTCACGGCCTCCGCCTCCCACCGCTCTACGCACATCCTCGGCCCTCCCATTTGTAACTCCAATACCGCCCTCGCTCCCCTGCAAATAACCCCTTCAGCCCTCACGCCCCCCCTCACCCATTTCCACCCTCCCCCAACTTCCGCCCCCCGCCCCAGCTCGCTCACCAGTCAGAAACGCCGCATCACTCCTCCTTCATTCCAAACTACCGACCGTTCTCGCCACTACCAATACAACAACCTCCCCTGGCCCCCCCATGAACTCCCCGGTCGCCATCCCTCCGTAATTGCACAGCCTCATCCCCACCGCTAGAAACCCCCCTCTCTCCACAACCCATCCTCCCTCCCGACAATATACCCCTGCCACGCAACACACTCGCCCCACATCCCCAACGTCACGCCGAACCTCCCCCCCCCGCCCCCCCCTCCCACCCATAAACCCTCCGCCCTTTTCTATACCGCGAGCCGATACGTCCAACACCCGCCAGGCCACTCAATAACACCGCCCGGACGCCCCGAGTTATCAGCCCCAAACAACCAACGAGCAAGCGAGGCTCAAACCATCCCCCTAACAACAAGTCACACCCCCCACCCAACCAACCTCGCCCCACGCTGTATTCCCCCCCCACACCCCACTACCCTACCCCCGCCCCCGTCCCCTCCAAATAGCATCATCTAAACAACTCCCCCCCCCCCCTTCTCACCATCGACCTACGCCCCCCCTCTCATCCCAAAACCCCCCCCCCCGAACACTGCTCCCCCCCCCCTCCCTCAATCGCAAATCCAAACTTAAAACACCCCACCCTCACTCCCACCCCCTTTCAGCTCGCCCACGAGACCCTCCACCGTGTTCTCTCTACCCACCCCCTCAAAACGACTCGCTCCCCCCCTCCTCTACACACTCCCCTACTATGAACGCGAACCTCACTCCCCTCCTCACCCCCAGCCCACCTACGCTCTTTCCCAAAAGACCTATATTGCCCCCGGCCACCGTTTCCCCCTAACACAACGATACCCCTAACTAGCTCCCTCTCGGCCGCAAAAACCCGCGGTCCATCGTTCAAAATCTCCCCACCCCCTCCCAAGACTCCCCCCCCCCTCACACAGCACCATCGCCCGACGCACCGTACACAAACATCCACCTTAACACTCCCCCCCCCCGATCCCACAAAAAGCTCACCATACACGATATTCCCTCCCCTACCCTTCTCTAAATCCTTACACCCTCCATGCGTCCACCCCGGTACCTCCCCGGCTCAATTATTCCAACTCCTAGGCTCCCACATAACTCCCGCCCCACCCTCACGCCCCCCCCCCCCTCCACGCCCCCTCATCCCCCAAATATTCTCCTCCCCCCCAACCCCCTGGCACCTAACCCTCCCCCCCACCCGCAACAAACCTCATCATACTTTTAGCCCCCCCACCACCGCCGCCCGAATCCCCGCCGAATTGACTGAAATCGTCACCTAATCTATACTAACAATCCTACGACCATACCTAACCCCCAAATTTTTTACTAACTTCCCTAACGTATTCAACCCACTGCGCCCACGCACCCCCTAACATCTTCCCTCCCCCTGTCAATCTGTACCAACCTTATACAGCTCAACCCCAACCCCCCCCCCCTAAACCCACCACACAGGCCCCCACGCACCCCCTCTTCGGCACGCCTTCTCCCCCTCAAACTCCGCAACCCCCTTCCCCCACCTGACCCCACGTCACAAAACCCCTTTCCTCGACATCCCCGGCACCCCATCCTCTGCAAGCCCCCCCAGCTGCTTCCATCTTCCAACACTCCATCACCCCCACACCTGAAGCTCCGATGCCGCCCCACCTCACCTACCCCGTACCCCAACCTGCACCACCCCCCCGCGCCAACACCACTCCAATCCCCACCTCCCCCATTACACACATCACACCAGTACGATCGATGAAGCCAATCTTTTTTACATCACACACCTGTAGCAAAATCCCCAACATAAAACTGTCCGCCACCATCGAATCACGTCAACACAGTACACACCCACCTGCTAGCCAATATAACGACCCCCCACCCAGCCCTCCCCCGCCTCTACATACCAGACAATCGCCTAGCTACCACCAGCGCTGCCCTCCCCGTCCCATATACCCCTCCCCACTCAACTATACCCCCCCCTTCCCGGCCATTTCTCCTTCAGCAAAAAACACAATCCAGCTCCCCCCCGATCCGATCATCTTAACACAGATCCAGGCCCTAGTCCCACTAACCCACCCGATAATTCATGATTACGCCCTCGGCTTCGCTAGCTCAATCACCCATTTTCAAACCACCTCCCCCCAAACTCGCCGTGGGCCCAGCCCCCTCCGTCCCCTTTCTAAGGGCACCCGACAGGACCACGCCACGCCCGCCCCTTTTCCCAGTCCCCCAAACCCCATGGTCTCACCCCACCTGGACCTGCGACAAAACGACCACCACCACGTACCGACCCCCCCCCCCCGCCCCAGCCCCCCCCGCAGATCCCCCCCCGCCTGCGGCCGCAGCCACCCCCCCTCTTCCCACCCATTCCCTACCATTATCCTCCACCCAAGGGACCCATCAAAAACCCTTCCGCCCACGCACCCCTCCTTTCCACACACCCCCCACGCCCGCGTTTTAACAATATGCCCCCCTCAACTCTCACTTGCCCTACCTCACTCCAACACACATCTCCCCCACACCCACCCCCCCGTTGCCAACCGCCGCCCCCCCCCCTCTCTGCCCACCCCCTTTCCTCCCCGCACCCTCCGCCCCTTAGTCAACTAGCCAACCACCCCCAGATCTCTCAACCAAACCCTCCCCCAGTAGCACCTCACTCCTTCCCAAGTTTCCTCACATGTGGTCAGAGGTGTACTCTCAAGCCGCGAACCAGTACCCACATTTATTGAACACCAGAAGTGTCCGCCCTCCCCCCGCCAGTCCTAATCGGCGTCTGCCTATCCACCCCCGCTCCACCCCCCCAAACCCTCCCCGCACTCCCCCCCTCTTAAAGCAACACAAAACCAATCCCTCACCCCCACCCCATCACAAAAGCCCCCACCGCCCACCGCCCCTACATGGCTGCGACCATTCCACCCCATACCTACCTGCAGTTTAATCCCAAAGCCCTTCGTGCCACAGTCCCACTTCATACCCCCCTCCCCCAACCCAAAACCTCCCACCCCCCCCACTTCCTCATACCCCACCGGTCACTCCTCCGCCCTACATACCCATTATCGCACCCTACGCCGCTGACTCGTGCACACCCCCATTGTCCCCCCTCCTCTATCAATCCCGCCACGCCTCGCCCTAAGATCACCCCCCCAATATCAAAGCCGACTGACCCCCACCAGCACAACACAAGTCAATACACAAATCCGCACCCTGTTCCCGTCCATATGGCCCCCCTACTCCCACCGATCCAAGCCCGACCCCAACCGAGTCACCCCGACATCCCCCCCCACCCATCCCCCCCCTCCCATCACCCGCTCCACCTCATTTGTTTGGCCTCCCCCCCCCCCCCCGTCAACTCTTACCCCCACCACACCCATCCCCGTCGCCTCCTACCCCCACTCCCCCCCCCACCCCCCCCCCGATCTACTCCTGGCAGACACCCGTAGGTCTTACATACCCGCAAGGTTCCCATATTCAATACTCCAAACTAATAGGTCAATCCTCCCAATGCACGCCCCCAACAACAACCCCACCAACCTCCAAAGTCCCCCAACCACCCTCCCTACCCCCTCCACCCCTCCCCCCCCCACGATTACACTCCCCATCCGCTAACCCCAACCACCCCCCACTGCTCCACCCCCCACCCTGCACCACACCACCCCACTGCCTACCCTACCCCCCTCCACCCCCACCTTGCCCACCCCCACCCCCCCGACATCACCCCTCCCCCAACCACCAAAAACCTTACACCCAATCCCCTACGCTATATACACAACTCACTCCTTAAACCCCTATGCCCAACACACTTAACCAACACACCCTCCTAATTCCCCCCCAAATATCCTCAGCCCCCCCAACCTCCCACCTACTAGCACGCCCCACCCCCACAACCCAACACAACCCCCTCCCCCCCCCCATTCCTCCTCCCTATTTCCCTGCCCTCCCCTCAATAAATCTAGAACGAGCTAAACATCCACTCCAAGTCAACCCACTCAATTTTCTCTATCCCCACATCCCGACACCCCAGCCTCGCCACTCCCCCCCGCACCTCTCACACCTCTTCACCCCCACCCTCCTCCCCTCCCAACCCCCGATCTACCCCAACCGCCCAACCTGTCATACTACCAAGACAACCCCCCACCGCCTCCCCTCCCCCTCTCGATGTATCGTTACTCATACAGACAACGCCACCCCCGCATCATGGGTATGCTGGGGGGGGGAATACCCGCGAACCTCCCACTTCACCAAACCCCTCCCCTAAACCCATCACCGACGGCATGTGCTGCCGCCCCCACGCGACGAATACCCCCACTACCACCTCACCCGACAACACCCCTCCACCCAACACAAACCCGCCCCTACCCTCACATCCAACACAATGTGAACTCCAACCACAACAAATCACACCGCCACCACTACCAAAACGACACACCTCTCCCCCCACGTTCGCACTCATCACAGCCTCCCTCCATCCCACCACCCTCCTCACCCCGCAAAGGTTCCAGCCACATCTAATATAACCCAACCCCTATACAATGTCCACCACCAGTTCCTACGCAACAATAAAAAGGGATATAATAGTGATGGTGCAAAGACCAGGTAAGAAAAACTCTCAGTCATGAACACATTATGAGCCCACACCCCACACCTCCGGCGTTCACCCTTACCCATAATCATAGAAAAACCTGAAGGACATGAATATATCGTAGCAAACAAGAAATAAAAGAAGGATCCTCCACCCGTCAACCCCCCACCCCATCCCCCCACACCCGAACGAATGTAACCAACCCCTTCACCACCACTCTTTTCGCAACCCTCACCTGGCTACAGCCTACCCCTGCACTGCCCCCCCTAAACCACCCCCCCGCACTTCTCGCCTAGGCTATCCAACGATCCCCGCTATATCCTTCACTTCCCCCCTATATGCCAAACCACAACCCTCCGCCCCTCTCCAATTCCTATCCCACACTCAGCGCCCGACACTCCCGCCTTCGTCTCCCACCCCTAACAGGTGCGGACCTACGGAGTCTCGATAGCACTCATCCCCATCCTGCTACACTGGCATCAACAAATCTACTATATTTCCGCCCACCAGCGACAAACCATACTCCCACCCCTCCACTACACTAATTCGACATAATACATTCGCCACCTTCTACCAACCTCGTCTCCCCACCTGCTTACCACCAGACCATAAAACACTGCAGTCACCGAGCCTCCCACAAACCCACTCGATCGTCCTACCACCTCCACAACAGATCAACCACCAGACTTCCCCACGTCTCGCGCTCCCGCTACCCCAACCCCCCCCCCCCCACCACCTCGCCATTGATCACCAGCCACTCCTACAGCCCCGAACTACCAAAACCCCATACCCAGCCATAACTGAAGCCCCACCCCCAACTATACCCCCCCACACAAGCCACCCATATTCCCCCAGCAGCCACACCTAACAAGACCAACACCCACCCAATACAAACCGCTTCTCGCATAAACACACCCCCTTTATACCCCCACCTCTCCAAGTTCTATTTTACCTCCACCATTCCCCCCTCATTCACACGCCTCCGCTAGGGAGTCCGATGTTCTCATAGAAGGACCGGCAGCACTGCACGCAGTACGACCCACCAGCCCCCCCATCCCTCCGAGCCCAACCAGAAGTTCAACGTAATTAGCGATAAGATATATCTTAAACTTCCACACCCCCAACACACAGATCGGCCCGACTCCGCATAACCCAAGGAGCCAATCTAACCAAATCAGGATGTAAACGGCCCACCTATCATATGAAATTAACCGGACAAAGGAACAAGAGCAACCACGCGCCCAAGTGACGACGTCCACCCATACAACCCAGAGAATGCATCTACAAGACAAGAACTCAACGACTATGACCATAGAGACATATCACCACGCCCGAACTCAACAAACCACAACACCCATCTATCGCCAAGTACCAGGCAGGCCCGCCCCAGCGGTAAAAAACACACATCGCGACCCAAGCCCTAAGTACAAGCTCGTCCCTCTGCTCAACCCTACACTACACACCACAACCCACACCCCGCACCACCGCACACACACCCCCCCCCCACCACCCCCCCCACACACCCCCCACCCCCCCCCCACCCCCCCCACCCCACACACCCCCCCCCCACCCCACACACACACACCCCCCCCACACCCCCCCCCACACCTCCCCCCCCCCCCCACACCACCCCCACCCCCCCCCCCCCCCCCCCCCCGCCCCCCACCACCCCCCCCACACCACCACCCCCCCCCCCACACCCCACCTCCCCCCCCCACCCTCACCACACCCCCCCACCCCCCTCCCCCCCCCACCACCCCTACAACCACACCCCACAACCCCCCCTCCCACCACCATCCACCCCTACCCTCCCCACCACCACCCCCCCACCCCCCCCCCCACCACCCCCACCACCCCCTCCCATCCTCCCCCTCCCCCCACCCCCCTTCAACGAAACTCCACCCACCGACTGCCCTCCTCACCAGACGACTACACCCCTTGCACCTCCGCCTCGACCGTACCGTAATTCCCCCCCACGCCTCCAATCTTCATCGTCCTACCCCCAATCACCAACCCCCATCCCATTATCACCCCTCCCTCCACCAACGCCACCCCACCTCTCTACAACCCGACTCCCCCCACCATAACCACCCCACCCCTTCTCCACCAACTCCGCCCCCCAGAACCACACCTCCCTGCACACGAAAATCCCCCCCAACGCTTACCCACCCCTCCCCGTCTACTCCTACCCGTCCGCTCCTCGCACCCCTCCCCTTATGCTCCCCCCTC
>CM076720.1:5547536-5870720 GCA_038501795.1 Pseudopleuronectes americanus
CCCCCCCCCCACCCACCCCCACACCCCACCCCCCACCCCACCCCCCCACCCACCCCACCCCCCCCACCCCCCCCCCACCCCCACCCCACCCCCACCCCCCCCACCCCCCACCCCCCCACCCACCCCCACCCCCCCCCACCCCCACACCCACCCCCCCACCACCCCCCCCCCACCCCACCCCCCCCACCCCACCCACACCCCCCCCCCACACCCCCACCCCCCACCCCACCCACCACCCCCACCCCCCACCACCCCCCCCACCCCCCACCCCACCCACCCCACCCACCCCCACCACCCCACCACCCCCCCCACCACCCCCCACCCCACCCCCCCACCACCCCCCACCCACCCCACCCCCCACCCACCCCCCCCACCCCCCCACCCCACCCCCCCCCACCCCACCCCCCCCCACCACCCCCCCCACCCCCCACCCACCCCCACCCACCCCACCCCCCCCCACCCCACCACCACCCCCCCCACCCCCACCACCCCCCACCCCCCCACCCCCCACCCCCCACCCCCCACCCCCCACCACACCCCCCCCACCCCCCACCCACCCCCACCCCCCCCACCACCCACCCCACCCCCCCCACCCCACCCCCCCCACCCACCCCCCCACCCCCCACCCACCCCCCCCACCCCCCCCCCACCCACCCCCCCCCACCACCCCCCACCCACCCCCACCCCCCCACCCACCACCCCCCCACCCCCCCCCCACCCCCCCCCACCCCCCCACCCCACCCCCCCACCCACCACCCCCCCACCCCCACACACCCCCCCACCCACCCCCCCCCCACCCACCCCCACCCCACCCCCCACCCCCCACCCCCCACCCACCCCACCCCCCCCACACCCACCCCCCACCCCCCACCCCACCCCCACCCCCCCACCCCCACCACCCACCCCCCCCACCCACCCACCCCCCACCCCCCCACCACCCCCCCCCACCACCCACCCCACCCCCCCCACCCCCACCACCCCCCCCCCACCCCCCCCACCCCCCCCACCACCCCACCCCCCCCACCCACCCCCCCCCCACCCCCCCCACCACCCACCCCCCACACCCCACCCCCACCCCCCACCCCCACCCCCCACCCCACCCCCCCCACCCCCCACCCACCCACCCCCCACCCCACCACACCCCCACCCCCACCCCCACCCCCCCACCCCCACCCCACCCCCACCACCCCACCCACACCCCCCCCACCCACCCCCCCCCCACCCCACCCACCCCCACCCACCACCACCCACCCCCCACCCCCCACCCCCACCCACCCCCCCCACCCCCCCCACACCCCCCACCCACCCCCCACCCACCCCCCCACCACCCCCCCACCCCACCCCACCCCACCCCCCCCCCACCCCACCCCCACACCCCCCCACCCCCCCCACCCCCCACCCCCCCACCCACACCCCCCACCCCCCCCACCACCCCCCACCCCCCCCACCACCCCACCCCCACCCCCCACCCCACCCACCCCCCCACCCCCCACCCCCCCCCACCCACCCCACCCCCACCCCACCCACCACCCCCACCCACACCACCCACCCCCACCACCCCACCCCACCCACCCCCCCCACACCCCCCCACCACCCCCCCACCACCCCCCCCACCCCCCCCCCACCCCCCCCACCCACCCCCCCCACCACACCCCCCCACCCCCACCCCCCCCCCACCCCACCACCCCCCCCCCACCCCCCCACCCCACCCACCCCCCCCCCACCCCCCACACCACCCCACCCCCCCACCCCCCCCACCCCCACCACCCCCCCACCCCACCCACCCCCCCACCCCACCCACACCCCCCCCACCACCCCCCCCCCACCCCCACCCCACCCCCCCCCCACCCACCCCCCCCACCCCCCCCCCACACCACCCCACCCCCCCCCCACCCCACCACCCACCCCCACCCCCCCACCACCCACCCCCCCACCCCCCACCCACCCCCCCCACCCCCCCCACCCCCCACCACCCCCACCCCACCCCCACCCACCCCCCCCACCCACCCCCCACCCACCCCCCCCACCCCCACCACCCCCCCCACCCCACCCCCCACCCCCCCCACCCCACCCCCCCCACCCCACCCCCCCCCACCCCCCCCCCACCCCACCCCCCCACCCCCCCCCACCCACCCCCCACCCCCCACACCCCCCCCCACCCCCCCACCCCCCCCACCCCACCCCCCACCCCCCACCACCCCCCCCACCCCCCACCCCACCCCCACACACCCCCCACCACCCACCCCCCACCCCCACCCCCACCCCCACCCACCCCCCCCACCCCACCCCCCACCCCCCACCCACACCCCCACCCCCCCCACCACCCCCCCACCCCCCACACCCCCCCACCCCCCCCCACCCCCCCACCACCCCCCCCACCCCACCACCCCACCCCCCCCACCCCCCACCCACCCCCCCCCACCACCCCCCCCACCACCCCCCCCCACCCCCCCCCCACCCCCACCCACCCCCCCCCCACCCCCCCACCCCCACCACCCCCCCCACCACCCCCCCCACCCCCACCACCCCCCCACCCCCCCCCACACCACCCCCACCCCCCCACCCCCACCCCCCCCCACCCCACCCCCCCCCCACCCCCCCCACCCCCACCCACCCCCCACCCCCCACCACCCCACCCCACCCACCCCCCCCCCACCCCCCACACCCCCCCCCCACCCCACCCCCCCACCCCCCACACCCACCCCCACCCCCCACCCCCCACCCCCCCCACCCCCACCACCCCCCCCACCCCCCCCCACCCCCCCCCCACCCCACCCCACCCCCCACCCACCCCACCCCCACCCCCCCCCCACCCACCCCCACCCCCCCCCACCCCCCACCCACCCCACCACCCCCCCACCCCCCCACCCCCCCCACCCCCCCCCCACCCCCCACCCCCCCCACCCCCCCCACCACCCCACCCACCCCCCCACCCCACCCCCCACCCCCCCCACCCCCACCCCCACCCCCCACCCACCCCCCCCACCCCACCCCCCCCACCCCCCCACCCCCACACCCACCCCCCCACCCCCCCACCCACCACACCCCCCACCCCACCCACCCCCACCACCCCCCCCCACACCCCCCCACCCCACCCACCCCCCACCCACCCACCCCCCACCCCCCCCACCCACCCCCCACCCCCACCCCACCCCACCCCCCACCCCCCCACCCCCCCCACCACCCCCCCCACCACCCCCACCCCCCCCACCCCCCCCACCCACCCCCCCCACCCCCCCCACCCCACCCCCCCCACCCCCACCACCCCCCCCCCACACCCACACCCCCCCCCCACCCACCCCCACCCCCCACCCCCCCCACCACACCCCCCCCACCCCCCCACCCCCCCCACCCCCCCACCCCCCACCCCCCCCCCACCCCACCCCCCCACCCCACCACCCCCCCCCCACCCCCACCCACCCCCCACCCACCCCCACCACCCACCCCCCCACCACCCCCCCCACCCCACCCCCCCCCCACACCCCACCCCACCCCCCCCACCCCCCCCCCACCCCCCCACCCCCCACCCACCCCCACCCCCCACCCCCCCCCACCCCACACCCCACCACCCCCCACCACCCACCCCACCCCCCCACCACCCCCCACCCACCACCCCCCCCACCCACCCCACCCCCACCACCCCCCACCCCACCCCCCACCCACCCCCCCCCCACCCCACCCCACCACCCCCCACCCCCCACCCACCCCCCCCCCACCCCCCCACCCCACCCCACCACCCCCACCCCCCCACCCACCCCCACCACCCCACCCCCCCCCCACACCCCACCCCCACCCACCCCCCCACCCCCACCCCCCCCCCACCCCCCCCACCCCCCACCCACCCCCCACCCCCCACAACCCCCCCCACCCCCCCCACCCACCCCACCCCCACCCCCCCACCCCCCCCCACCCCCCCCACCCACCCACCCCCCCCCACCACCACCCACCCCCCCCACCCCACCCCCCCCCCACCCCACCCCCCCACCCCCCCCCACCCCCCCCACCCCCCACCCCCCCCCCACACCCCACCCCCCCACCCCCACCCCACCCCCCCACCCCCACCACCCCCACCACCCCCCCCACCACCCCACCCCCACCCCCCACCCCCCACCACACCCACCCCCACCCACCCCCCCCCACCCCACCCCCACCCCCCCACACCCCACCACCCCCCCCACCACCCACCCCCCCCACCCACCCCCACACCCCCCCCCCACCACCCCCACACCACCCCCCCCCCACCCCCCCACCCCACACCCCCCACCCACCCCCACCCCCCCACCCACCCCCCCCCACCCCACCCCCCACCCCCCCCCCACCACCCCCACCCACCCCCCCACCACCCCCCACCCCCCCCACCCCCACCCCCCCACCCCCCCCACCCCCCACCACCCCCCACCCCCCACCCCCCCCCCACCCCCCCCACCCCCCACCCCCCCCCACCCACCCCACCCCCCACCCCCCCCCACCCCCCCCCCACCCCCACCCCCCCCCCACCCCCCCCCCACCCCACCCCCACCCCCCCCCCACCCACCCCACCCCCCCCCCACCCCCCCCACCCCCCCCACCACCCCACCCCCCACCCCCCCCACCCCACCCCCCACCCACCCCCCCCACCCCCACCCCCACCCCCCCCCCACCCACACCCCCCCCACCCCCCCCACCCCCCCCCCACCCCCCCCCCACCCCCCCCACCCCCCACCCCCCCACCCCCCACCCACCCCCCCCCCACCCACCCCCACCCCCACCCCCCCACCCCACCCCCCCCACCCACCCCCCCCACCCCACCCCCCACCCCCCCCACCCACCCCCCCCCACCCCCCCACCCCCCCCCCACCCCCCCACCCCCCCCCCACCCCCCCCCCACCCCCCCACCCCCACCCACACCCCCACCCCCCCCACCCCCCCCCCACCCACCCCCCCCCCACCCCCCCCCCACCCCCCCCACCCCCCCACCACCCCACCCCCACCCCCCCACCACCCCCCCCCACCCCCCCCCACCCCCCCCACCCACCACCCACCCCCCCCACCCCCCCCACCCCCCCCCCACCCCCCCACCCCCCCCCCACCCCCCCACCCCACCCCCCCACCCCACCCCACCCCCCCCACCCCCCCCCCACCCCCCCCCCACCCCCACACCCCCCCCCCACCCCCCCCACCACCCCCCCACCCCCACACCCCCCCCACCCCCCACCCCCACCCACCCCCCCCCACCCCCACACCCCCCCCACCCACCCACCCCCCCCACCCCCACACCCCCCCCCCACCCCCACCCACCCCCCACCCCACACCCCACACCCACCCCCCCCACCACCCCCACCCCCCCCACACCCACCCCCCCACACCCCCCCCACCCCCCCACCCACCCCCCACCCCACCCCCCCCCCACCCCCCACCCCCCCACCCCACCCCCACCCCCCCCACCCCCCCCACCCCCACCCCCACCCCCCACCCCCCCACCCCCCCCCCACCCACCCCCCCACACCCCCCCACCCCCCACCCCCACACCCCCCCCACCACCCCCCCACCCCCCCACCCCCCCCCCACCCCCACCCCCACCCCCCCACCCCCACCCACCCCCCCACACCCCACCCCCCACCCCCACCCACCCCCCACCCCCCCCACCCCCCCCACACCCCACCCACACCCCCACCCCCCCCACCCCCCCCACCACCCCACCCCACCCACCCCCCCCACCCCCCACCCCCCCCACCCACCCCCCCCACCCCCACCCCCCCCCCACCCACCCCCACCCACCCCCCCCCCACCCCCCCCCCACCCCCCCACACCCCCCCCACCCCCCCCCCACCCACCACCCCCCACCCCCACCCCACCCCCCCACCCCCACCCCCCCCCCACCCCCCCACCACCCCCCCCCACCCCCCCACCCCCCCCCCACACCCACCCCCCCCCCACCCCCCCCACCCCCCCCACCCACCCACCCCCACCCCCCCCACCACCCCCCCCCCACCCCCCACCCCCCCCACCCCCACCCCCCCACCCCCACCCCACCCACCCCCCCCCACCCCCCACCCCACCCCCCAACCCCCCCCCCACCCCCCCCCCACACCCCCCCCCACCCCCACCCCCCCCCCACCCCCCCCACCCCCACCCCCCCCCACCCCACCCCCCCCCCACCCACCCACCCCCCACCCCCCCCCCACCCACCCCCCCCCACCCCCCCCACCCCCCCACCCCCACCACCCCCCCCACCCCCCCCACCCCCACCCCCCCCCCACCCCCACCCCCCCCCCACCCCCCCCCCACCACCCCCACCCCCCCCCACACCCCCACCCCCCCCCCACCCCCCCCACCCCACCCCCACCCCCCCCACCCCCCCACCCCCCCCCCACCCACCCCCACCCCCCACCCCCCCACCACCCCACCCCCCCCACCCCCCCCACCCCCCACCCCCACCCCCCCCACCACCACCCCCACCCCCCCCACACCCACCCCCCACCCCCCCACCCCCCCACACCCCCCCCCCACCCCCCCCACACCCCACCCCCACACCCCCACCCCCCCCCACCCCCCCACCCCCCCCACCCCCCCACCCCCCCCCACCCCACCCCCCCCACCCACCCCCCCACCCCCCACCCCCACCCCCCCACCCCACCCCACCCCCCCCCACCCCCACCCCCACCACCCCCCCACCCCCCACCCCCCCACCCCCCACCCCCACCCCCCCCCCACCCCCACACCACCCACACCCCCCCCCCACCCCCCACCCCCCCCCACCCACACCCCCACCCCCCCACCCCCCCACACCCCACCCCCCCACCCCCCCCCACCCCCCCCACACACCCACCCCCCCCCACCCCCCCACCCACCCCCCACCCCCCCCACCCCCCCCCCACCCCCCCCCCACACCCCCCCACCCCACACACACCCCCCCCCACCCCCCCACCCACCCCCCACCCACACCCCACCCCCCCACCCCCCCCCCACCCCCCACCCCCCCACCCCACCCCCACCCCCCCACCACCCCCCCCACCCACCCCCCCCACCCCCACCCCCACCCACCCCCCCCCCACCCCCACCCCCCACCCCCCCCACCCCCCCCCACACCCACCCCCCCCCACCCCCCACCCACCCCCCCACCCCCACCCCACCCCCCCACCCCCCCCACCCCCCCCCCACCCCACCCCACCCCCACCCCCCCACACCCACCCCCCCCCCACACCCCCCACCCCCCACCCACCCCCCCCCCACCCCCCCACCCCCCCCACCACCCCCCCCCCACCCACCCCCACCCCCCCACCCCCACCCCCCCCCACCCCCACCCCCCCACCCCACCCCCCCCACCCCACCACCCCCCCCCACCCCCCACCCCCCCCACCCCCCCACCCCACCCCCCCACCCCCACCACCCCCACCCCCCCCACCCCCCACCCCCCCCACACCCACCCCACACCCCCACACCCCACCACCCCCCCACCCCCCCACCCACACCCCCACCCCACCCCCCCACCCCCCACCCCCCCACCACCCACCCCCACCCCCCCACCCCACCCCCCACACCCACCCCCACACCCCACCCCCCCACCACCCCACCCCCACCCACCCCCACCCCCCCCACCCACCCCCCACCACCCCCCACACCACCACCCCACACCCCCCCCACCCCCACCCCCCACCCCCACCCACCCCCACCCCCCCACCCCCACACCCACCCCACCACCCCCACCCCCCCACACCCCCACCCCCCCCCACCCACAACACCCACCCCCCCACCCACCACCCCCACACCCCCACCCCACCCCCACCACCCCCCCCCCACCCCACACCCCCCACCCCCCCCCCACCACCCCACCCCACCCCACCCCCACCCCCCCCCACCCACCCACCCCCCACACCACCCCACCCCCCACCCCCCACCACACCACACCCCCCACCCCCCCACCCCCCCCACCCCACCCACCCACCCCACCCACCCCCCCACCCCACCCCACACCCCCACCACCCACCCCCCACCCCCCCACCCCCACCACACCCCACCCCACCCCCCCCACCCCCCCCACCACCCACCACCACCCCCCACCCCCCCCCCACCACCCCCCCACACCCCCCCACCCCCACCACCACCCCCCACACCAACCCCCCACCCCCAACCCCCCCCCCACCCCCCCAACCCCACCCCCACCCCCCACCCACCCCCACCCCCCCACCCCACCCCACACCCACCCCACCCCCCCACCCCCCCCCCACCCCCCACCCCCCCACCCCCCCACCCCCCACCCCACCACCCCCACCCCACACCACCCCCCACCCCACACCACCCACCCACCCCACCCCCACCCCCCCACCCCCCCCACCCCCCCCACCCACCCCCCACACACACCCCCCACCCCCCCACCCCACCCCACACCCCACACCCCCCACACACCACCCCACCCCCCCCACCCACCCCCCCACCCCCACCACCCCCCCCACCCACCACCCCCACCCACCCCCCCCCCACCCCCACACCACCCCCCCCCACCACCCACCCCCCACCACCACACCCCCACCAACCCCACCCCCCACCCCCACACCACCCACCACCCCCCCCACACACACACCCCCACCACCCCCCCCACCCCCCCCCCACCCCCCACCACCCCCCCCACCCCCACCCCCCCACCCCACACCCCCACCCCCCCCACCCCCACCCCCCACACCACCACCCACCCACCCCACCCACACCCACCCCACCCCACCCACCCACACCACCCCCACCCACCCCACCCCCACCCACCCCACCCCCCACCCCCCCCCCACCCCCCACACCACCCCCACCCACCCACACCCCCCACCACCCACCCCACCCCCACCCACCACACCCACCACCCACCCACCCCCACCCCCACCAACCCCACCCACCCCCACCCACACCCACCCCCACCCACCCCCCCCCCACCCACCCCCCACACACCCACCCCACCCCCCCAACCCCACCCCCCCCACCCCACCCCCCACCCCCACACCCACCCCCCACCCCCACACCCCACCCCACCCCACCCCCCCCACACCACCCCCCCCACCCCACCCACCCCCCCCCCACCCACCCCACCCCCCACCCCCACCCCCCCACCACCCCCCCCACACCCACCACCCCCCCCACCCCCACACCCACCCCACCACCCCCCCCACACCCCCACCCCCCCACACCACCCCACACCACCCCCACCCCCACCCCCCACACCCCCCCACACAACAACACCCCACCCCACCCCCCAACCCACCCCACCACAACCACAACACCACCCACCCACACCCCCTCAACCCCACACCACACCCCCCCCCCCACAAACCCCCACCCACCCCACCCCCACTAACCTACCACCCACCCACACCCCACCACCAACCCCCCCCCCACCCCCACCCACACCACACACCCCACCACCATCACCCAACCCCCCCACCAACACCACCACCACCACACCACCCACCCCCACACCCCCCCCCACCCTCCACACCACCACCCCCCACCACCCCCCAACCACCCCCCCACACACCACCACACCCCCCCACACACACCCCACCCCCCCAACCCCCCACCAACCCCCACACCCCACACCACACACCCCACCCCCCCCCACCACCCCCCAACCCAACCCCCACACACCATCCAACACCCACCCACACACAACCCACCCCAACCCAACCCTACACCCCCACATCTCCACCTCACAAAGAGAACACATAATAAAAAATCACCATTCACAAAAAATTTTGCAGCTGGAGGATTCTAGCTTGGGAAGAGGGTGAAATGTGAAATCCCAGGAGATAGGAAACAGGCTGTTATTCCCCAGACAGGCGACCTTTGCTCATGTTACCCTGTTAAGGTTGAACACCGTCTAGATTCCTTGATGTTAATCAAACCTGCAATAAACTCGATCTGCTGCCTCCTGAGTTCTCCTCTCACCAGCAAACGTCCATCATACTTGCAAAAAACAAGTCTACAGCTGAATCACTTTTTTAAGGCATTTTCTAATATTTCTACATATACAAAGCCTTCATACGCATTCACTAAATATTTCTACAGCTATGAAAACTTGGAACACATATTTATTAAATATATCTACAGATACAAAAATATTTTTCAAGCACAAAATATGAGTGACCCCAATTAAATCTGACAGATAAAATATTCATAATTTACATTCATTATATGTATTGCACTCATGCACGCATCAATACTATATTTATCATTTCATAATATAAGAAAATATCATCGATTAAATCTCCTCACATTATCGGTGGGAACTATTTTAAGCGGAAACAAGTTGGTGCTTGTTTCTGAAGGTGAGTGGAACATATTGTCCGACACTTGTTATGCGTCCGTGCGGAAACATGCGACGATCATGCTGGGACTATTACCCCTAAACTCTAAAAGTTCCCGTTACGTTAAAACTTTATTGCGCGCGTTGAATCAGACCGATGGACTCCGGAGACTCTCACACATCGGCCAGTCCGACCAACACATCCGGAGTTTCATCCAAGAGAACACGGAAACATGTGGAGGGCAGAGCCTGACGCCAGAGATCCGACTGAGGCTCTTCACCCCGAGCTGCCGGTTCTGGAGGGAGAGACCCGAGCTGTGGCCCTTCGAGGATCCGTACTGGGCCATCTACTGGCCCGGGGGTCAGGCAGTCACCCGGTGAGAGGAGCTGATGGTGCGGACAAGGAAACTGACTCTGAACCCCCAATGGATTTGAATGAGTGGATGCCCACACACACTAAACAGACCAGAATAACTGGAATATTAATAGAGAAGCTGCAGATGTCAGTTCAACCGTCACGTCAGGCTGCACACACACAAAGGTTCTCACTGTGTTACAGGGTGTGAGGTGTATAACCAGGGTGGAGCACACTCACATGACGTAGATAAGGAGTGGGAGGAGCAAGGTAACTCACGATTCACGATACGTGGCCCACGATAACGATATCATCACTATACATCGATTCTGCCTGAATCTATATATTGTAAATTTTTATCCCAGCCCCAATGCTGAAAGCACGAGGTAAAATAATGCGAGAGGCACAAAGATAATTGCAGTGGGATTCGTGTTTTAATTTTCCGATACAAGCCATCGATAAATCCTGTTCATCACGTTCTATTTTTCAAACATAAATATGGGTATTAAGCTATAAAACACATATTTACATCAGACACATTGGTATTGCCTGTAATTAAGGAGACTAATGTGATGCCTGGTGTCGTCGCCGGGAACTACGCTTGACCTCGCCTCCTGCGATTGGACATAATTTTTTGGATCCAGGATTTAAGAAGGAATAATTAGACACTTTATACATGAAGTTCTGGAACTTGAGTATTTATTGTAGAGCAATGTACTTACAGAGTCTCTGGGTTTCTGCCGGACACTTCACCAATCTTCTTGGATCATGTCTCAGGAGAAGCCTGGAGTAACAAATTTCAACACATTGTATAGACCGAACTGGGTCAGCCTGAGAGGAGGGAAGGTTTGAGTCCTCCAATGGGAGAAGAGCACTCGAGCCCCAAAGATAGCACAAGGTAAAATAATGCGAGAGTCATAAAGATAATTGCAGAGATATTAGTGTTTTCCTTTTTTCTATACAACCCATCCGTAAATCCTGTTCATCACGTTCTATTTTTTAAACTTAAAAATGGGTATTAAGCTATAAAACACATTTTTACATCAGACACATTGGTGTTGCCTGTAAATCGAGGAGACTAATGTTTTTTGTTCACGCTCTAAACTGTGATTATTCAGTTAGAAAGTTTGAAATTTAATTGAATACAAACTTTTACTACTACCAAGAATATAAAGGATAGGGTCACTCTTTACAACATTCTTTTCTCAGAGTGGACACTTTGCAAAATCTTTAATAAAAACTCTCAAAAGACAAATTTGAGTTCACAACCGTTATTTTTTTTAGGTTTCCACCGCACAGACGATCACTTGTTTTGCTCTCAGGTCCTCAAGCGGACTGAACCAGCCAAAGGACCCATATTGGTTCATACATGTGAGACACAGCTGGCACAAGACCATTAAGTGCTTTAAAAATAATGTAATCAAATATTAAATCCATAAAGGGACTGACAGCTAGGCCTGTTTTTCTGGTCCTGGTCAGCAATCCAGCTGCAGAGCTCTGAATTCAGCTGTAGATATTTTTCTTTCTTTTTTGGGGTTTGGTAGGACAAATGGAAGACTTCATGAGTACTTCTGTGCCTGAAAGGGTCACACATGTTTTGCCTCGTCCCTGCAGGTATCTCTTGGACAACCCTGGACTGTGCCTGGGTAAGAAGGTCCTGGATGTGGGCAGCGGCTGTGGAGCCTCTTCCATCGCCGCAAAACTCTGTGGTGCTGCTCATGTTGTTGCTAATGACATTGACCCCGGTATGCATCAATATCTATTGTTGTTTTTTGTTCAAATCAACAACTTTTATTTATTTTTATAA
Organism: Pseudopleuronectes americanus; assembly: GCA_038501795.1. Lineage (NCBI taxonomy): Eukaryota > Metazoa > Chordata > Actinopteri > Pleuronectiformes > Pleuronectidae > Pseudopleuronectes > Pseudopleuronectes americanus. The sequence goes on from CM076720.1 coordinate 5,559,963, forward strand.
TGAAGACAAAATAATCAATTTGCAAGTGAGATGCAAAAGTGAGGTGTCCATCTCTCTGTGTGTTTCCAAAAATAACAGAGGTGACATATAGGCTGCAGTCACCACAGAATTGAGGTCAACCTCGGGAACAACTTCTGCAAAACATGAATAGAGTAATAGTTGGTCAAAATAATTCACAGGAGATGATTACACAGTATCAGATGCTTTCAAAGGGTTTTTCTACAACAATATTTGGTATCTGAGATTTTTAGATCATTAAAAAAAGATTGTTGTTGTTTATGAAATAAAATTTGATTGATAAACCAAAGCAGATGCAGAGTCACATGATTTGTGGATCTGACAGTTCTGAAACATGTTCACACAATCTGTTTAAAGAAGAATAAGCTGCACTAAATATCCTAAATGTGTCGATTTCAGTTTATGGAGCCACTTATTCTGTTAATGTGATAATACTTAATACTTGACAAACTGATGTAAATGAAGAACTAAATATGTCGGTTTGTTTGACAGTTGCAGCCGTTGCTTTCCACATGAACTGCGAGCTGAACGGCTTGGACCCGCCCATCTGCGCGACAGACAACATGATTGGCTCGGAACCAGAGGGCTTTGACCTGATCCTACTGGGTGACATGTTCTACGACGAGGCCCTGGCCACCAGCCTTCACCGCTGGTTGAACCGTTGCATCAAAACCCACGGCACCCAGGTCCTGATCGGAGATCCCGGCAGAGCCCAGTTTGAGGGACACAGCATCCGGCGGCTCCTGCGTCAACTGGCTACGTTTGAGCTGCCAGAGTCCGTCAGAGAGGAAAACTACGGACTGACCTGCAGCAGTGTTTGGTGCTACAGCCCTGAAATCTGAGGCCAACAGAGGATCTCCTGCACCCTCTTACATGAATGTAATTAATACCTCTTATATAAGCATCTGCCAAGCACTGTGGACACTTTGTGGTTCTAGTTTTTTAATATCTGAAATATGTTGTATTCATATACACAACGTGACTGAGGAGAATCTTTACATGTGGATGTTAAAGGTGTAATGATAAAAAATAAATACAAAAAAAACTAGTTTAAGGTGTTAATTTCATTTGCACTTTTCCAAATGTAATAAATACTGATGAAACAGAGTTGGGCAATTTAAGAGTGTGTTGGCCTTTTCTGTGAATTAAGCAACAGCGAGGTTGGGACTCTTGGAACGTTTACGAGCAAAGCTATTTTATAAAGGCCTATTTCAGCCTAGCACTTCCAAGGTCCTTAGCGTCCTAGCCCTATCGTCGATCGCAGAGTGTACGAAGTCAAAGTATTAAGCCTGTTTGCTCAGAGGAGGATTAATGGTTGGAGATGCTTTACAGGCGGCAACCTAGAGAGTGATCAATTCTCTGAGTTGTCTAGGCAGAATCCGGTTACCCTTAGGTCATGACTCTACGCCGACAGATAAGCTATCACTCTTAAGGAATGCAGGGTTTCACAATATTCAATCCGAACCTTGTGGTGGAAGACTCCTAGTGAGTCCTTCCCATACCTCAAAAACCTACCCGTCGATACTCACCCTCCAGGCAGACATCTCTGGCGTAGAAGCATGGGTCCCAACGAGGCAACTAGCTAGAAAGTTTTGTGACTGTCCCACGATTGGTAACAGCAAATGTATTCCAAAATTTACAAGATACTGATTGTCCGATGTTAGCCAACTCTTAAGCTTCCACTGCTTCCGTCTTCATTTGGGCACTTCGTAAAGTGATTTCAAGATGAAGTAAAGTCAGTTCCTCTGTGAGGTTCCGATTGTGAGTTCTCAAAGTCTTGTAAGATCAAAAGCATATGAGAGGCACCGAGAGCCAACTGTGGCCTAAATAACACAGGGTTATATACTTTCTGCTGCCGGATGTCAAGTCCTTATGTGGTCTTGTGACTTCCTCAATTAAGTTGAGGCCTAGACGCCAAACACTAAACCTGTTCTACTGCTGCAAATAAATCTATACAATGGTTTTACAGGATGTAAGATACCGTGCAATGCAAAAGGACAGGATACATCTTGTGGTTACATGTATTTGCAAATATGCGTCACAGCTGCCTAGTTTCACACCCAGCTTAGCCGCTTATGCAACACCCCTTAAACAGACACATAGAAAAGTAAACAAACATGCAAAGAATAAATGTATACAGACAAAGGGCGTGTACATGATTAAATGTCTTTATGCATGGTGCGATTTATTTACACAAATAATACAAACAATTGCAAAACAGAATAAAAAAGAATGTTGGTTTAGAAAAGATGTACAAAAAATATTACAAAAATATACACAAATATTTTTAATGTAAAAAAATATAAATAGCGTAAATGAAATATACATTTTACAGATACTCAATTTTCGTGTGCACTCAATATTCTTGTAAGGCATTCAAAATTCCAACTCAAATGAAAGACACTTATAATATAAACAATGACTTTTATGTGTGGCACGTGGAGTCGTAACTTGCTTGGTACTGTAAACAAATATACACGTACACAAAATAAAACATTTCACAAAAAAATTATTTCTCTGTAGTACACACAATTATTGCTTGTATATTATTACTTTGGATGGCTGCTCCTTCTGCATGTATTGCTATTGAAACTCGTGGAAGAGGCTTGAGGTCTTGGTGCTGACAACAATTCTTCTTCCCAGGACGTTGTCACCATGTTCCTATGCAGCAATGAAGTCAAAATAATTAGGAATTACTGAAGTTGCAGCCCACATAATATCAAAGAAATAAAAAAAGCAATGTTTCTGTGCGTTTTGGCTGCATTAGTTACCTTTTGCCGCTTTGATAGCTTTACCAGGGCTGTTTCCTCCAGCAGAGTTACCTGGAAGAAGAGGAAAGTCAGAATTATGTAACCAAAAGGACCCTGGAACATCTTTTATAGAAACAAAAACATGACAGATTATATTGATCACACAAGTTACATAAATGTGATGGTAAATATTAAGCTTTCCTTTCTGGGACTAACAAGCAAGGTGGAACTGTCACTGGCAGAAACATTACACAATGTTTTACACTCATCGCTGGCAGATGAGTCTTGACTGATAAGAACCTATCAGTCAACTGGGTTATTGAATCGTACGTCTCATTTTCTGATGACCCATACTACAGCGCAGCCCCAGGGATTTCAACCAAAATGTTTTCAGCAGTTTCCAGACTTGGGAGCTCTGGAGTGGGCCGCATGCGCAAACATACCAACAGTGAGGTTTTTTTATCCTGAATGGGAACAGTGTGGGTAAAGCCTAAGCGACCTGATCTTTCACCCCACATCACAAATGCCCACAGACTTGGGCGGCTCTGGTGATTACGGAAATGATATGCAAAAAAATATTTAAAACACCAAAGGGATTCAACCAGAGTGTCAATGGTGTAACTAGAGCTCTAAATGACCAGTGATCTACGACCAGTTATATAACTTGTGTTGATGCAACTTGGCTGTACTACTGGAAATACCAATCCTCAGTTGTAACCTTTTATGCACAAAACACACCAAAACAGGGGAGAACACAAAGTTGGCACAACAATGAGAAAGTCCCTCACATAAACACTGATGAGCAGTTACTGGAAATGTGGCTTGAATTTGTTTAGCACTTTTCATTACATCTAAAGTACAACATCAACCAATATGTTGAAATATTAAAAATAATAAAGATACAGATAATAAAAGCAATATACATCACATGATCAAAACCTTTTTTTTTGAAAGATGTGTCTTTAGTAAGTGATATCTTAACAAATTGCCAACATTGGAGAAACTCAATAGTGTATAAATTATTATTTACCTGACACGCCAGCAGTTGTTTGCTTTCTCCCATTGGGTCCATCTGCAAAGCTGAAAGTGTGGGGTAACACACTGAACTTCAGGATGTAGTTCTCTCGACCAGGTGTGTCGGTATGGCTTCCGTCGACACTTCTCTCCTTATCCGACGGTTTCACGGTAGCCACATCCTTCCTTCTACTCTCCTCTCCAAGTACGAGTCTGGTACACATGATTCGCCTCTTCTTTTGACTCCCGCCGCCGTCGGTACTTCCCTTTCTCTTCATTTCATGGCAAACTGGCAGCTCTTTGGTTTTGGAGGGGCAAGCTGTTTCGGCTTTCTTGAGATATATCCGAGGTAAAGTACCGTGATGTGTTTTCAGTTTTTTTCTGAGCTTAAGTGTAGTTGGTAGATAGCTTCTCCTCCATTTTTCGTGTATCCATCCTTTCACAGAATATTCCGGTGTGGGAACACTTGACTTTCTCTTCGAAGGATTGAGAGTCACAGAGACCATGTTTGGAGGTCTGTGTGATGCATGAGATTCTGTATATTCACCATCACTCTTTCTGTCACCAAATAACGTGCGTTTTGAGCCATATAGGACCAGTTGTACTGTTTTATCATTAGAGGCTAAAGGTTTACTCTCAGCAGCATTACCATAAATGTTCCTATTTACACGTTTCTTTAAATTCTTCAATAATTGACACATATCTTCATCACTGTGCAACTTCCTCTTTCTTTCAACTGTTTCCAGTTTATCACGTTGACTGGAGGTGATATGGAGGGTAGCCGCTCGTCCGGTTTGAGTTGGTTCTTCCACTTCAAAGGAGGACTCTGCTACATCTGTGGATGTCAGCTGAGGTTGTCGACAGCTCACCGCAGTGTCTGACACATGGCTTACAAGATCATTGACCTTCATGAATTCTCTCTTGCTGCAGTCCGAAGGGCTTGAATGACCTCTTCCTACTGACATCGAGGGTTTTTGTACACATTTCTCCTCAGAGTCTGACTTCCAAATACCATTATGACGGATTTGGTTTGGAATTTCACTTCCACTGCAAGAGACATCTTCAACTTCACTGTCACTTAAGACTAAAGGGCTTAACTGGCTATCATCTATGATTGATGGGGACTTGTTCTGTTTTTCCTGAGCAGAAAGTGAGCGAAGTCTCTCCTCATCTTTGGTTAAGTCTACAGATTGACTGATATCATTGCAAATATCAGTCGAACTACATGGTACATCTTGACTGTCAATGTTCTCCTCAGCACTCATTTGATGGTCTGTTTCTTTGGTAGAGTGGACACTGTCCAACCTGATCGCAGGTTGATTGTTATTTTGTACTTCCGTCTCCTTATCAAGTGTCATTTCTGTACAGTCTTTGTGATCTAGTTTTTCCTTGCACGCACATTTCAAAGTAGTGTCTTTCCCAAAATACTTTTCTATCCACCCTGAAAGGCAGCAAAATTCGTCAATTAAAGAGACTTTCTTCTTGCTCTCCAGTTTTGCATCCTTCAATGTGTCTCCGACGTCAGGTAGCTCATTCTCCACAGAGCTTTTCGGGACACTCTGTCCAAAGTCAGGCAGCTCACCCTCAACAGAGCTTTTAGGGACATTCTCTGGCTGACTCTGAGTGTCCATACTTTGTGGTAGCTTACTTTGTATTTGCCAAAAGATAACTTTAGCTTCTTCTGGGGACAAAACTTGTATCTCAAACGAGTAATGTTGGTCATTGGAATTTGCACTGTCTGGGTCTATGTCATAGGGTGAGGAAATTTGAGTTGATGTAATTTCAACAGGGGGGGCTTCTTCAACTTGGACAACAGACCTGAGCTCTGTTTGAGAGAGGGCGTCGTTGGACACATCACTTAAATTGTGTGCAAAAATGCTGCTTGTGGCTCCAAAGTCACCTAATTGGCTGTCACTCCCTAGTGTGCTAACATGAGGCCTTAAATTCCGGGAGAAGCCAAACTCTTTGTCAATGTCATCTACCTGCTTATTGAGATTCAACCATGATGATTGGTAGGGTAGCTCTGAATATATTTCATTATGTTGGAGGAAACGGTACTTCTTAAGTTGCCTCGAATAGCTTTCTTTTACTTGTGATAGAATGACAGTGTCGTTAGTCACATGATCACAGCAGAATGTCGTTACATCAGTCATTAAAGTTTTGTACCATCCTGACTTGAGCTTATTCTTGAAATCGTCAACCTTGCCCGTCCAAAAGATTCTCATTATGTCTTGCCCAGGTTCCAACTCTTTCGATTGTTGTGCCTGGGCTTTTTCAGATTTCATTGTAAAATTAATTAATTTGGCAGGAGTCCACTTAGTTGTTGGGATCGAGGACAGGTCGAAATCACAGGTATTTTGATCAAGTGGCACATCAGCTTCGTCCATATCACGATGTTGGCCTTCTAGCCCCTCAGAGGTAACGGACTGTTGAACAGCTAGTGCTCCACTCCGGTCGATAGATAGTTCAGATCCTTGTGTATGTGAGTGGTTTTGTGTCTTGTCTTGAGGGCCATCTTGTAGGTGTTTATTCAATCCTTCACTCAAATTTATAGCTCGACTTTTTCTTGCTTCAGCTGGAGAAGTACATATTTTTAAAGGGTTGCGTAGAAAGGAATATTTTGCACTGCACTCTTCCAATTGATTAATCGGGTCTGAAGAGTTTTGGTTGTTGACAATCGTGTGGTTTTCTTGTAACAGTGGTTGCACAACAGCAACAGCTCTCGTGCACGTGCGACTGGGAGACAATTGGATGGAGCTGTCTTGATTGTTTTTTACAGTCAACTGGGTCTCGGTTCTCTGCAGCAAAACGCCCTCAGGCAGCTGCATAAACTGAGATACATCACTTGTAGATTCAACTACATTTCCCGTAGAGATGATGTTATTTTTCAGAAAAAATGCATTCCTCTCCCTATGTCCATCTGTAATTCCATCTTCTGTTGTGAAACGGTAGACATCTGGTGCAGAACTTTGCTGAGGTGATGTAACAATGTGTTTTGACAAAACACTCTGGGGCAAATATTCCGAAGCAATGCGCTGTAGGTGCTGTGCGGCATATGAGTTAGATCTGTCAGCAGGTGATGTCCCAAGCTGCATTGTTTGACGACACTCCATCCTTCCGACCTCGCCAACCTGACTTGCTGGTGCGATGAGCCGCCACTTGGATGCTGAATTAGTTTTCACTGGATGACGACCAACTGCATCATCTTGGCACGATTTACGAAGAGCCTCAGCAATTTTTGAGATTATCATAGCTTCCTCTTTTTGATAGGTAGCAGTAGCATTTCGGGGCAGCTCATTACTTTTTATGGAGCTGCAAGTTGTCCTGCAAGTGGCCTCTCTTGCATTGTTAGGTGTTGAGTTGAGTTGAGCAGTGTATTGTTGAGTTGTCTGACTCATGCTGGAATAACCCAAAATCTGTCCCCTTGGTGGGGGATTTGTTGCAATGCTGTTGTGTGTGGAAGATATAGAGAAAGCTTCACTGTAGTTTGGCGGGCTGCTTGTGGGAAATCTATGCTGAGGGACATTTTGTTGGTAATTCTGGTTGTTAGCAGGTGGTCTTGTTGGCTGTATTGTGCTGGTACAAACTGTCTGTTTACACGGAACCATGGTAGTTGCTGTAAGGTTCGTAGAGCAGGGATTAGAAAGCTTGCCATTTACAACTTGATAACTTTTCTGGACCCCATTATTTTTTACATCTAGTGTCCATTGGTTACCATGAAATGTAGCTGGTTGGATCAAATATGCAGTCGTGTTTTGCTGAGAGTGTGTAGAGCTCATTTTGGGTGGAGTCTGCATCTTTGAATTCTGAGTAGGGTTCTGATAAGGCATAGAAGGGGATTCATCTAGTATACCTGTCAAGTTGGGGTACTTTTGATATAAAACATAATGTTGATGATTCCTCCCAGCTGTTGAATGGGAGGAACTTGCCTGACGAGGAGCTTCTGAGGTTTGCCGATTTGCCATCTGACTGTGAGGCTGAGTTCCATCTCGAAAGGGTACATGGCCATTTTGTGTTGGCTGTATTCTGGGGTCCACTTCCCAGAACGAACAAGAGGTATTTGCTGTCCCAGGTTGCTGATTTCTCATTGTGTCGTGAGCAGGTGGAGGAGCAGCATGTACAGTTTGGGAGGGTTGTCCAACTGTTTGGTACGGTCCAGTCATCTGTGTAGAATAATACATTTTTGTCCTCTGCTATGCCTTGTAGTAGGTCCACATGGCAACTTTCCTTAAAGAGGGAGACAAATTAACAGTTATAAAACATTAATTAAAAAAGTTGCAATGTAAGTTACACACTTTTGACAAAATGTTTTTTAAATTTATTGTCAGTTCATGTCAACTGCTGGAAAGAAAGTCACAGAATAAGGGAATACACACTGTTTGTGGTCGCATGTAATCTGGTAGACAGACAAGCATCTGCTGTTCTTCTATGAATAGAGGAATCGATTTCAGAAGTCAGGGTCCACACAAGGAGCATTGTCAAATAAGGGCATGAACATTGAGGTGACATCCTGTCAGGCATACAGCGTCAGTCATGACAGTAGTTTGTCACTGATCAGTGACATTTTCTGGGCATAAAAATAAGCTGTGTAACCTCCAACAATTTCACATGAAGGAAAGGACATGATAGAAAATCTCAAAGAAGCGTCCAGTAATCACCCAGTTTTTTGCAAAGGACAGCGCCTCAGTTAAACCGCAGGACTCACACTGCTCTTCTTGAAAGAGTCTCGCTGTTTTCCCCCCCGCGTGTCCACAAAAAGCTTATGGAGTCTCAGTGGCACAGCTTTGCAACCAACTTCAACACAATTTAGGTCGAATGTGACCACTTCTCCAGGCGTAATAAAACAGAAAAAACATGCCTCCATACTAGTGTTGCACGGTGTACCGGTACTAGAAAGGTACCGCGGTACCCTTACGTTAAAAACTATACGGTTTTGCATATTTTAAGTACCGGTACTTCATTGAAATAGCAGTGTTCGCACTCGCTGTTCTGCTCCCTGTCCTCGGCTTATTGAAAAGAAAGATGCGCGGAGTGAAATCTGGAAATTATCTGGTGCGACCGGGTGGAGACATAACAAGTGGGGCGCGCGAACGGGAGGGTGAATGTGCGCCGAAACTAATGCTTTGGCGTCCGCATCTCTTTAATGGCGGAGCCGTAAAAAAGGTGACTTTTTCTCCGGAGCCAGGGGCCGCAACCCGTGGCTCTTCAGCCCCCCTACAGCGGCTCCCAGTAAAGTGTTCATATGCTGAACGGTAACGTGAGTGAACGTCACGTTAATTTGTCACGGCTGCTGGTTTTATCACGCTGGCCTGATACGATGCTGATTTGACAAATTAACGTGACGTTCCCTCACGTTACGCGTGGGTGTTTTTGCGCACTTTGAAACATTACACCCCAGTCACTTGAATGTGTTCTTGCCCTATTGCATGTATTCTTATTTAAGACGTTGATCTAGCTTTCAATTTGGCTGCAAGAACGTAGCCAAGTTCATTGTCAAAATTATACTCAATAAAGAATTAAGAAAAAAATATGCAAATGAAAAAAGTATGCAAGAAAAATTGGGCGACGCACGCAAGAAGGGGTAGATAGAAGCATGCTCCGGCCTTCAGACTTGACACGAGCGTCTGTGGCAGGATGTCGCAGCCTTCATTTATACTGTGCTGCGCTAAAGCCGGCTCATCCTATGAGCGATAAATAGGGAAGGTCCTGAATCAAACCCACTATATTTAATAAAAGTAAAGTGACAAAGCAAATGAAATAGCTGCATATAATCCCATTATTCCAACAATGACCCAAATCTGGTCAAACATCATACTAGCTAATCTACACTGGCCCAAAAGGAGGAGTGGTCAGCAAGAAGAGAATTTTTTTTTCCTTTCGGTTTCAGACCAGCTCCGAAGCAGGGGCTGGCATACTGACACACATACACACACACACTATATAGAGAGTCTGCCTATGCCCATGACCCGAGGCAAAACCACTTCCCACATCCCGTGGTTTAGAAGCACATGCTCGTGCCTGAAGATGAGGTCCCATGTTCTACACTCATGCATTAACAGGTCAGAGTTCATTCCCTAGGGGTAGATAACTTTTCGATAAACACATGGAGGAATTTCTGAGAATCTGAAGACGAGGGCGGCATGCTTAAACAGGCGATTCTGGTTTATACCCATGTTAAAATAATTTACTCTAGCGAATATACTACAAATGCAAAAGATAAGGAACTTTAAAAAAAAAGGTCAGTTACATTATTTTCCCAAATCCTTCAGCACCTAATTAAAAACAATTCTATCTTCTATCTGCAGACTTAACCCAAACAGGGCAGACGCTGGTTGGGTGGTCATGTGAAAATGTGTATTGTAGTCACACACACGCGCGCGCGCACACATGCACTCCGTATCCTTAAAGTTGTCACACTGCACCTTTGAATGTATATAGTTTTAGTTTTGTGTTGCATTGTACTTTTTCCTGTCTTGCTTCTGTTTTAATTGAATTACTGTCCTGCTGCCTCTCGTCCCGCACGTTCCATTGTGCTGTGGACCAGGTGGACACCAGGAGAACACCAGGTTCACTCGTGACAAATCAAACGTGGAAACACATCGCTGTTGTTCGGTTGCAAAAAGCTGGCGAACTTACTTTTTTCTCTCGACGAGCTCCTCCTTCATCCGGATTCCGAGAACAGTTGCTGTCGGCGTGTTAACGATCCTTCCTGAAGTTCCGGGCCCACGTTCTACACTTTGTTCTGAGAAGTAACGGGCAAAGAGTAGATCCAGTCCCACTTTGTAATCTGTTGTCCTCTGTCCTCCACTCCTTAATCCTTCTCTCTTCTGTCCTCCTCTCGTCACTGCTCGTCTCCACAGTGCTCCACTCCTTAATCCTGCTCTCCCTGGTCTTCTGCTCCTCTGTCTGTCCTCCTATCTTCAGTCCTCTACTCCGCTGTCCTGCTCTCCTTTGCCCTCCTCTCTTCTGCTCTGCTGTTCATCCCACCACATGTGTAATGTATGACGTCACCTGCAGCAGGAGAATCTGCACGTGAGGGTCCCGCCCATCGAGTCTCGCCACATGTTCCTCAACAGTAATAGTGGTGACGCAGCCGTGTGATCCTTGAGCAAAGCACGGATTCAACGCTTGGTCTCCCTGTGAGTTTTAAAGGTCGTAGACTATAGAGCCCACTCAGAAGGGAACTACACAGATGACTCCAGCTGCATAGGGCTTGTCGTGTATTACAGGGATCCACACGCCTCTCCGTGAACATGTATTCGTAAAATTATCATTATAGATATAGGCAACGTAATTTTGAATGGTCGTGATTGCGTTGTGTAAGAATTGTTATTCTAGACAAAGTGCTCTATGTGTTGTCTATGTGCCAGTGCAGCGTGTGGGGCAGCGATTGTAAAGCTGCACTTTTAGATTTACATTTGAATTGAACCTTTAGATTTTACATTTAAATTTAAAGTGTAAAATTAACATTTCCAATTCCCATTTGATTAAAAAATTTAGATTCAACATTTAGATTTACCGTTGACCTTTGAGATTGAGATTTAACATTTAGGTTTGGATCAAAGATTTAACATTTAGAATAAATATTTTGATTTCAAGTTTAATGCCAGGACATTTACAATTTTGATTTAACATTTAGATTTAACATCTAACATTAAATATTTAGTTGGAAATTTTATGTTTAGATTTCACATTGACTATTTCTGTTGGGATTTTAAAATCTATGTTTGTATGTATATATGTGTGTCTTTGAAGATGGCATTATAACTGAACTATAAACAAATGAAGGAGGGTCGGGGCAGGAGCAGTTTGGGCCAAATATATGGCCTCACACAAACAGTTATATAACCGTTGCTGCTCGGAGTGCTCTTTGATCTGGGCTAGCATTCCTAGGTACGAAGCATGTCTTTACCATAGACTGTATATATAAATAGACGGAGGGTCCATGACGTCACCCGTTGGTTTTCTACAAAGAGAAAATGAGGCTAGTAGTAGGCGTCCACCCGGCGCCATCTTGCTGGTGCTGACTCCTCCTAGTTCCTGGCTAACCGATAAATGGGTGTTGTGTATTCATTATACTAAAACATATTGGAATGTGTGCCTAAAACACAATGACAGGCTTTAATTGATTCCTGGTTAGCTAAGGAGCTAGGCTACCCGCGACATGCTACCCGCCAACCCCCTCTGGATTGAGGGGGTTGTAAGGGAAATGTAACCTTTGATCATGCACAACACGAATCATGTTCATTTTCCTCATGTATTGATCATGTTGAGTCCTGTTCAACGTAACCTTTGTTGACTGAGTGAAACTTGGCCTGATGTCCTTAACTAAGGCATTGTTCATCCTCAGAAGATCCTGACCTTTGCTTAAGAAACAACCTTGGGGGGGAGGGGAACGAGTCAACAGCAACAGAAGTCAATGGTGTGTCCATTGATTCTGATTCTGATTCTGATTCTGATTCTTCAGACGTAATTAAACAACAGAAAAAAACAAATACCTATATATTGCTCCTGTGGTGTCATCCAAGTGTGTCTACAAGCCCCAACATTCAAATTCGTCTCGAAGCGACATCATTTACACTACGTTTTTAGCCTCAATGTGTGCCGATATCTTCCTACGAGATGCATTCACGGACCCTCGGTCACACCATAGTGTGGCCTAGGCCGCTAGCTTAGCCTCTGCCTGTTTAGGCTTAAAAGTGTTTTGTGAGCATTTCGCCAACCCCTCCATCAGCATAGTGGTCAGTAGATAATTAGTGAATTAAAATTTGCGTGAACTATCCCTTTAAATATTCCCTTTAAGCGATTTTCTTCAACATATGGTCACTGGGACATTGCTGGACCATAGTTGCTAGTGATTAAAGATCTTTTCAATACACAAAAATCGTTGGACCGTTCCTAGCTCTGCTCTGCACCCTGTCGCTGATTCTAGTTCCTCATTTACACAGAACTGCTTCTCTTTTTCAGAAGAGGGGACTTCCATAGCCACCGATCTAGCAGTGTTTGATAACAATGTTGACACACATTGTTGACCCGATCCTGTCTGCGGCCTTGTATGTTTGTTTTGTGCATATAAGGTAACAACTGAGGATTGATATGTCTCGTTCTACAGCCAAGTTTGATCAACACAAGTTATATAACTAGTCATAGAACACTGGTCATGTAGAGGTCAAGCTACACACAATAAGAATGACCAACAAACAAGACAACAATACTTTGAACTCAATTGACCTCATCCTTTTAACTTCATTAAAGGGACAGTTCCCCAAAAAATGAAAATTCCCTAATTAATTACTCACCACTAGGCCGATCGAGGGGTGGGTGAAGTGTTTCAGTCGACAAAACACTGAGTTTCAGTGGTAAACAGCGTTTAGTCCAGACGACTTCTTCTTCTGACGTATTTAAACATCACAAAAAACACAACATGCCTCCATACTGCTCGTGTGGTCTCAGCCAAGTGTCGACAAGCTACGACATTCATATTCGACTCAAAACAAGGTCATTTACACTGTGTATTAAGCCTAAATATCGGCTCCTCAAGGTAACAGAGCTAGCATATGTAGCCACGCAATCCAACATTTTTTTGCAAGTGGATTTTCTGGATGTCCCACTGGTGATACAAGGAACTCAAAGCCTGGCCTCCCAAGCTCCCAATGTATTCATCTTACGGAAATATTTATAACAATAAAACAGAGAATCTGGCCTGTTTTAGAGTGTACAAATTACATGAGGTCATCCTAAAAACTTGTGTGGTGAAAATTGATCTCAAGATGTGAAATATAGAGTTTCTCAGACCGGAATTGTCTTGGAGTTTTGAATAGTACACTCTGCAGAGGGTTTTACAGTCAGCATGAATGCTCAGAGTGGAACCTTGAATAGTTCAAGTAGGAGGTTTTTATACATTGTGGTGAACAGGAACCATAACAGAAAGCAGACAGGAAACGTCTGGCTTTGCTGCTGCAGAAAGAGGACTCAACCCATCACCCTTTTTTTTCACAGATAACTGTCAACAGGATGGCATTAAATCTGAGGTTGCATCAGCCACAGTCAGCAACAGCCATAACAGCAGAAAAACATTGATCAGTAGAGTTTTTCATTACACCTGAACAAGCGATGAAATATAAAGTATTGAGGCACATTGCCGGTTAAAGCCGATACATCCCAAACTGATTTACATTTGTTTACCTTTGGAGATAGAGCAGGCCAAAATTCAGTCCTTTGGAGAGTAAATAAGTTACAAAAAGGTCATAAAAGTTCATGTTCACAAACAGCTCAGGTCATAAAAGTAAATAAACAGGTCATTCCTTTAACAGTGTGAATGCAAATGTCTTGTGGGCCATATGTTAAGTACCCACATCTCAGCTAAAGCCCTCCAGTGATCTGAGAGATGATAGCGAACAATATCGACTCTCTCTGCTCTTGTTTTTATCCTTTTACCACCACATGATATATTGCGTCGTATCTGTTCTCCGACATGAGGGAGGTGTGATGGAAAATACAAGAGGCTTGATTACCAAATTGTCATTGTGTATTTTATTAAGAGCTTCCTGCAGAAAGGATGAACACAGAGTCACAAGGATCTCAGAATGTCAATAAAGAACAGTCAAATGCAAACAACCTGTATTTGAGAACCAAGGCTGTTGTCTGACCGAGTTCAGACTGGTTCTGCATAGGTGTTGTCTCAAAGCAGGGTCTGAAAATGAAACGGTTAATAAGTCATCTAAAGGTCACAAGAGGTTCAGGTCACAAAGTAAAACATTTACTTTTCCACGACAAAATGTACTTTCTAGGAAGCAGTTTTTCTACCAAAACCCAAAGAACGTGTGTCACTTGCCATCCAGGTTAATTTATTACTCACCAGCAAATAGAAGACACAGTTATTTGTTGGTTGCTGGACTCATTATTGCATCACATGTGTTTGATTGTGCTGTGAGTCCGTCTGCAGATGCTCAGTTACACTTACAGAAAGACATGTATACCCACTATAAAGTAACCTGAGATTAAAAAAAACGTTTTGTTATTAACTAAACGGACTGTTTAGGTTCTTGGTATGTATTGTGCTTCCTCTGTTGTATCTTATATCAATCAATAAAAATTGTAATGACTGATCACAATTTGTCTCAAAGGGCTTGACAAGGTGGGACACCCCCCGACTTTAACCCTCAGTTAAGAAATCTAAAATCAAAATTAAGTTACAAAATACTAAAATATTGTCTTGAAAGACTAGGAACTATTTTGAACGAGAGGTGTGCTAAAATTAATGGTCTTTAATGATGAGTGTTTTTTTCTTTTGCCAGAATAATGCAATATTCTAAAGATACTCGTTTGGTTGTATGAATATGTTCCTGTATTCTTATTTCAAGGGCTCCTCATTCCATGAGCAGTGACAGGATGAATAGATGTTCCAGGAATCTTTTTAGGAATGTGCAATTGGTCCCCAAGAGAAGTTCCATTGGCAGGAGGAGAGTGGAGAACTGTCAGGTTCAAGTTGAGCCAGAATTGAAGAGAACTTCTAGTTATTGTCCAAGGTTGAGGAGGATTTCGAGGTCCTCTGCCTTCTTGAAAAAAGGAGAACATTTGGTCCATCCAGTCCTGAGAGCCCGACAGGAATTTCGTCCTTGGATCAGAGAGCTGCAAAATGATCCTGATTGCCTCCAAGTCCATTTCAGGATGTCAGATCAAGACTTCACATGTGAATGTAACAGTTTGAGCCTTGAGTTGTGTAGCTGTGCGCATCTGTGTTTCAAGCCCCCTTGTGAATTTCCTGCTTGGACTCAGTGGAGCACCTACCTCCGACAGGGCCCAACAGTTCCTTTAAATTCAATCATGTTGCACCAAAATGCACACACTCATAGATATCAGTCCTCAAAGAAAGACTGACATTCTACATCAAGATCTCTACATTTTATTATTGAGAGATTCACAAAAATGTTGCAATGTTTAAAAATAGAAATCCTGATTCGTCCCCTAAATTGAAACTGCTCCAAAAGGTCCTTGGTTCTTTCTTGGAAAGTACCTCATCATGTAGTTTTTTGAGAAAATACTGTTTACATGGTGTTTGAGTTAAAGTTTCATCATGTAGGTCTTTGCGTTTGCGTTCGCTTGCTGCAGCTGTTTCAGAATCAGACATGTGCGTTTTGGATTAACTGCCTAAAAGCCCAGGAAGGTTTACTGTTATCGTGCAAAGATAAAAGCAGCGGGTGTGTCTTCCATAGAATCACAAGGTGAAATATAGAAACCAGGAAACAGCAATTATATGATTAGGACGACATGACGAGTCAAGGAAATGAAGGAATGGATAATCGTCTTTGATCAATCAATATTTGCTGTCTCTCTCTGTTCTCAGCCTGTCTGATTTTCTGTTGTATTTGTTCCTCCTCCTGCTATGAGCTCACTGCCTTAGTCACCAATGCACCACAGCATGAGGAAGGCAAGAGCGAGGAGCGAGGTCCCGAGAAGGTCTCCCAGGGCTGTGAGGTAGGGTATCGAATAACTGTCGGGGTCTTTATGCCTCCGCCACAGCCAGTGGACCATACAGTCGGCTGTACACAGCAGAGAGAAGACCTACAAGACAAGGAGGATGAGATTTATTGTAGAGCAGTCTGCGGAGGGGAAACTGAACCCTGCCTCTGACTCACCTGAATCAGGGAAGCAGACAAGAAGGCGACCGTCAGGAGAGGACCTGGTAACCTGGGGTCTCCTTTCATTAGGTTGATGGTGTATAAGAAGATAAACTGACCGGGGATGACCAAGACAAGCAGGATCCGGGCAGAGCGGTGGTTTGCTCCTGCCAAGACAAAGCTGAACATCAGATTTCACATGTTCATTTGAAAGGCAACTTACTTCTTGACTAATTTCGACCTTTATTAGTCTCATGCACGTGTGTTTGACTGATGATGTGAGATCCCAACCATTTGCAAAGAGACACCATAAAGTTAAGGCTTCAAGAGGCCATGAAGTAAAAGTCTCTGAGCAATAGTCGTAAACCTAAAGTGGCCATTTTAGATAAACAATTTGGTCAATCTTCTACATGCACGTCTGCTCATTCAACATCACTTCCACAAATGAAAAAAATTCCATTACACTATCTATCTATCTGTCTATGTATCTATTGCACTGGATTTTTCCAGTATGTGTGTAGAGGGGAATGACAATTCAACAGCTAGATTTTGACCATTTATCACCTGAACCGAAGAAGGTGCGACAAGGGTTGTAGCAGCCTCTTCGCTCCTCTGGAAGATCTCCAGGTGGGAAATTCAAATGCAGATAAGTAGACAACCGACTCGCCTGTATGGAGACGAGGTTTCCTCCAATTCCTGAGAAGAAAAGAAATGTCGGGGGCAGGGGTCACCAGCTGTACTAGGTGATTTAACCTGCTGTTTGACAACAAAGAGGGACGCATTTTTACGATCACAACATATTTAAATGTGACAACCTCCTTTGAAATCCGTCACGTGATAGCCTGGGCTCAATCTCACCTCTGGGCTACACAACAGAGAAAGACAAAGCTTGTGGAGGAACTCACAACTGCATCGTTCACACATGAAGACACCTTCACAACAGTAGACCTCACAGCTGTTAGGACTGACATCAAATGCTACAATGAGCTGGTGGGGAACCATAAAACACAGCATGTACCATCCTTCAATCCATCCACCACTGATCCTTTGAGAGGATGACGTTACATAGTGTTGATTCAGAGGTGGATTATCATGATCAAATGATTTTAAAGCTGTATCGTTACACACACACACACACACAAAGCTGCCCATTTAATACACATTTCAGAACACAACTCACCATTTATGACTGGAGCATAAATTATGAGTCCTGCCAAGTTTGGATTTGACATAGACTTGTCCAGAATAAGTCCTCCAATACTAAAAGAAGAAAAACAACACGTTTTCAGAAGCTCTTTATGATTAGTACATTATTGGCACTTTAACATATCAACACCACGATATTCAGGTTGTGGTCTCTGTTTATAAACACTGATAACTGTTTCATGATAGAACCTCAATCTTTTCAATCAAACATCAAAAGAGTGTTATGATGATTTTAAGTTAATTTAAGTCATAGGTTAAGGTTGCACACACACAAGACAGGTGCAGGTCTTATTAAAGGAAGACAGTGATATTGTATAGTATTTGGATAATCTGCACGTTATAAAAAAAATAGCAGAGTTATAAAAAACACTAATGATTAAAACTTTAAATTTGTGTATTTCAAATTAATGAATACACCAAGCTACAGAAATCTAAATGAAGAATAAGATATAACAACTCTTGGTAACATGACGATTAAAGCCAGAGCACCAATAGCTGGCAACATGTTCATTAAGACTGAGCTTTAAACCTCTTAGCAAGTGAAAATGTGTGCATATCACCATATAAAAGAGACCTTTCATCAGACTTGGTCCGGACCACCACTATTTTTATGATATACGGTATTTTTTTCGGTAGTATGTCGTATATTCAGCTAGGAGGTCTTTCGAGCATTGTTATAATAAAACATAATGACATTTACATCTATGACGCCTTATGCTCAGACTTTTAAATACTATTCCAGATGTGTTCTGTTAGTTTCCTCCCTTTTCTGAAAGTTCTTTGACCCGCTTATGGAATGGTAAAAGAAGTGATGTTCGTAAATCTTAGGTACAACTCATGTTTTAAAAGTCTGCCATTGGACTTCTTTAGTTTTCTTTTAAAGTCATATTTTAACTTTTCTAATCAATTCAGCATTTTTTTACTGATAAATATTGTGATTAAATGTCCAATTTGGGGAAAGAGTTGGGTAGGAGGCTGAGGTAAGTACCTGCTGATGACCATTGCAGTAATGATTGGTTCCCAGCCTGTGCGCAGCAGGAGTCGACTGGCTGGGTGTTTGGAGGAGATCATCACCCACAGAGGGATCAGGCACAAAATCAACAGATCCACCAGGTACAGCACGTAGGGCTGCAGCTCTGTCCAAAGAAAGAGTCTTTATTTAGACTTTCATTTCCATACTAATACATGGTGGCTCTCTGATGTTTGTGAAACAAGTGCAACAGGAGGCATCTGCTGGTCAATAGTGGAAACTGCTTGGGATCATGCTCTGAGAAAGAACAAGTGTTTAAAACGTTCTCTGATCCTGAGCGTGTGTTACAGAATCAAACTTTCCTTGCTGATCCTCTTCCTTTTCACTTAAAGTTTCTGAAGAGAAAGTAACGTACGTCGACCATGTGCACCTTTCATACTTTACGCAGGTTATTGAATAAACTATAACCAACTATTTAACAATAATCAGTTTCTAGTCAATGTCAATGTCTTATATGTGCAATACCATGACACTTTGTACATTCTTTCTTTTATATTCCCTTGTGTTTATATTGTATATTTACCTTAAACAAGGAGGTGATGTTTTCACCCCGTACTGTCTATCTGGTGGTTTGTCTGTTTGTAGACCAGAGGATCTAAACCTACTGGACGGACCACGTTACTTAGTGAAGGATGCTTTTCAGATCAGGATGAGGATCAGGGGTGGATCCACAATTATCTTCTCCCCTCGATTGGAATAGTGTATAGAGTAGTAGATTGCCAATTTCTCACACCATTATAAATCTTTTGGAGCATTGTTGTGTATTCATTAGACTAAAACATGTTGGTATGTGTGCTTAAAACATAAGGACAGGCTAAGTTTGAGGATGCCTGCCCTTTTGACTCTCAGACATTCTCAGAGAGTCCTCCAGATGGTTCTTATCTACTCCCTAACTCTTGGGCATGACCTTTGACCTCTGGATGTTGTTTCTGACCAGTTGATGAAATGGATGCAGAGGGAATGTTTTTGTGTAGAGTGGCAAAAATAAATCTACATTGCCTGCTCTCAACCTGTATGGTGGGTCATCCCTGAGTATGAGATAAAATCTGTGTTTAACATGCGTGACAACTAACTACATGAGAGAAAAGCCCCATTGTGAATTATATATGTCTTGTATGTATGTTATCTTGTGTTATCTTATGTTATATCATATGTTATCTTATGTTATCTTATGTTATCGTCATCCTCCTTTACCTGCGATAGAGTAGAACCACCAACTGCTGCAGGCCAGCAAGGCCAGAGTGATGAGATCCCCAAAGCTGGCGGCCATGGGTGTGGCCACGTTGTCAGGGTTGATCCCCAGTCGCATGGAGCCGAGGATCACTGCCACCATGATGATGCCTGGGCATGGTTAAAGACAGGGGGGAGTTCTCCATGTATGACGTGACTCTGAAGTCAGAACACGGATAAACTTTACTTTTACCATTTACATTTTTACCATCAATTTCAACGATGAAAATAAGACTGTGTCTCATATCTTTATTCAAGTATAACTCTAATGTTTTACTTGTAAACAGAAAACAATTTGATTTAGAGACGCAAACTGTTTAAACTCTCCTTTCCAAAATAACTTCTAACACAAGAGGATTCTTATTTTCGTAGAGGGAAAGAAAACCTGGACATTCAAAATGAGGATTTTACCTTCACCAAGGCTCAGACCATGCAAGACGCCTGCTACTTTACTGACTTTGCAAACTTTTTTCTTTTCTCTACTGCAGCGACTGTTATAAGACCTAATCTCCAACCGAGAGATCGATGACATATTTCTGATTCTGCTTCTGATTTCAGGGACAGCTGAACACTTTGTGTTGTTACCTTGCAGCATTGAAGCTAGGAAGGCAGTAGAAACACTAGTTGAACACAAAAGCACAACGTGATTGAAGGGCATGGTCCCTCCTGCCATCCAGCCCAGAAGAGTCGCCATCACAGAGGCCAGCAGACCCAGCACTGTGGCCTGCAGCTGGGAAGTAAGAAAATATGACAGATTTACTGGAGTGGAAATAATTTTTTTCAGATAAATAGACAAAGATTTAAAACATGGTTGATTTGAATTAAGCTGTTATAAGCAAATAATGATATAAAGACAAATGAAAAATAATAATGTACCTGCTTGAGTGCCAGGTTCCCAACGATCATCATCCACTTTTCGCTGGCAGATTCCATTTTCCCTGCATTAACCTGATTAAAATACAGTAGAACATATAAATACATCACACATGTGTGTAGGTCATCGAATGTATTGTACAGTGCAGCTGCAAATTGGATTATGAACTCATTGTTGTGTCAAACAATGTTCCAAAGGACAAAAATCTAATTGAACATCAATATCATTTGTTTTATTAATGTATATTTTGTTTTAATGTAGTTTTTTATCTTTGCAGATAAACTGTTATTCAATTGTTTTTAAAACAACTTAAAAAGTAAATGGAAAGAAAAAAAGGGAAAACTACTGTGGGAAGTTTTTATGATTTAAGAGATAAATATCTTAGAAAAAGGGAACTTTTTTTCTCAAGTGAATGCAATACGCTACCTTAGAAGATGGGACTATTTTCACTGACTCAAAACAAACCACAGTGTTCATTTTTCCTAGAACTAGTCTCTTCAGTATTTTCAGTTATGGATTTATACACACTTTATCCCAACACGGACTCAAAACAAACCACAGTGTCAGTGTCTCCCAGAACGATGAGGAGTTTTAGTAGTTTTTATAAAGTGGAGATCTGTAGCACAGAGGAAAAATCTATCTTTGGATAGTTTATGAAGGATCTTTATAAAAATATTACATGGTTATTTTATTTGCTTTTCCTGGAAAACATCATTCCAGGCTAACCGAGTTGTTGGGCTATTATTAGTAAATAGATTTGCTGCCGTGGACTTCACAAGCCTGTGAGGAGTTTCACACCCATGATGCAAAAGAGACACAGATAACCCTGAGAGTTGGTGTTTCTTTGTCACTCAGATTTAGTTTTCTTCAACTTTGCCCTTGTTTATATTTTACGTTTTAATGCACAGGGAATTTCATAATGCTATCTGTTCTCTTACACTGAATGCAATCTAATGCTCATGTGTGAGTGTGTGTTTGTTCACTCACAGCAGTGGAGAGTCTCGAGGCCAGAGTCATTTCTAGGTTCCCCTTCATGCCTAAGACAGCAGTTACCAAGATGAAGATTTCTTTGACTTCCTGGAACACGTCCCAGTCCTGCCAACACAATAGTTCAGAGTTAAATGAGCTTAAGTTTACACCAACACCACAAACACACAATACCCACGCAGAATAGATACAGCGAATTTTGAATTGGAATTAGTTTCCTTCTTCTCTGTCTTTCTTCCGTATCTGTTTCCTCTTTCAGGAGAATGTTTTTTGTTCATACAATTTCCTTGATTCAGCAACCAGGCATTGTAAATCAAAATATGACCTCACCTTTGACCTCATCTTTATGATTTCTGTGTCCTCACCTTAACAAAGCCCAGCAGCATCCCGGCCGACACTGTCCCGAGCCCGGCCAAAAGAAACGGCACCAGGATCTGCAGCACCAAGGAACACATCGACTCCGCAGGTGCACTCGTGAGGACTGCATCCTTATCTGTCGTGGATCCTGTGACCCTTGAACTTCCGTAGAGTTTATCGGGGAGCAGGTAGTCCGTCTCGGTTAATTCCCGAGGCCTGATCTGCAAACTGGTGTCGACCGGTAAAATGTTCTCATTGGAGCTGTGTGGTTGTGGACTTCCAGAGTGTTGGGATGAGGAGGGATACGATCTGGATGGTTGACTGGGGCTTCTTGTGGGTTGTTGATCGTCCTGTGACTCCGAGACAACCATGGTGTGCAGTGAGGTTTGTGGCTGGATCTTACTCCCGCTGCTCCGGCTACTATGAAATCCTTTAACTGGTCAGACACAGTTTGCTAAAACAGGAGAGAAGTTTGTTTTAATGGCAAAGATACAATAAACTAGAATGGCACTAAATAGATGTCATACTTTCATAACAGTCCCCTTATGAGACCGCAATTAAATTCAGTTGATCCATATATTATTTGGATAAATCCCATATAAATGCTTGATTTCTTTCATAAAGGTACATGAATTATTCTCAAAAAAGTGTATTGCAAAGCTAAAGATATTGAAAAAGAGAACTGGATCCCCCTGATCTGTATCAGTGCCCAAATGTAATGGGTCAATGGATGGTCTCAGTGTCATCTGATGGTGGAAATTGCCATGATTATCATTCTTCATGCCTGCCTCAGCAACACTGAGGCCATGTTGTCTGACAGAGACAATGAACCCTATCTTAAAAATTCCTAAGAGATGATCAGGTATGGAAAAAGTTAAGGGCATCAAGTTCTGAGAGAGGAAATGTACAAAATGAAAAATAAGTTTAACATAATCTGCAAAAACACTGAAACAAAATGTATCAAAGAAGCCTCATATGTTTAAAAAGGTTTAACTAGAGTTTGAAGTATAACTTTAATGGAAATAAGTATTTTTGCATATTTTTGAATATTGAGTCTCTAAGCAACAGCTTGATTATCATCTGACTGCGTGGGAGGCAACGACATACAAGGTTATTCAAGGTGTTTAATGTTGTCTCCTTGGAGACCTGCAGTTATGTCCTTGAGTAAGTCAGCAATGGTAGATGCTCAAAAAATACTTGAAAGAAAATCAGGAAACATCAAACTCACGTCAAGGAGACACAGTCGAATGAGGGGATTTCCACCATCAGCCACCAACCTGACATAGTTTAAATTCTCGTATCAAATTAATTTTCCACACTCTCTGAGAGCGTCTCTGTCTCTTCCTACCCACTATGCCAACACAGATAAAGCCCAGTAAAGTAAAGTACATTTAAAAAAGTCAGATTATTTTGATTGCAGCACTTGGTCTTTTCTTAAGAGTCGAAAAAGTAAAGAGTAAACAAGTGCCTTACCCTTAATGTGAGTCCATGGGAGGAGAAGAGACATCTGTTCTTCTCACAGTCCACTGCTGATGACACAGACTTGTCCTTGTGGCCTCTGTCGTCGTCTGATTGGTGTGCCGAGTCTTCACTGTGGAATTACCCGAACCCTCCTTCACCAACACACACATACACATAACTCACACTCTCACCTCATGTATCACGTCTCGTGCTTGCCCAGCCTGTGTATAACCTATATATGACAGACAGCACTAAACACAAAGTTGAGTTCTGGCTTCTGACTTCATCGTTGTGTGACTGTTTATTTGTTTAAAGGAACAAGCACTTATGGCACCACTGGTAAGCACAACACCTAAAGGGCGTAAAGTACATGAATTTACAATATATATCCCTTAAATGGGATGTAACAAGCTCTCTGGTTTGCAATCACCTGGCACGTCATATGCAGACACAAAGCATAGATGTGGGATGTAGGATACAATAAGGGCTTGGTACCAACGTGTGTCGCTGGACATTAGGCCTCAAGGATGAACTGGTTGGATTTTGGTCAAAGGTCGAGCTCGCTGTGACCTCACAAACATTTTTTGATATAGCAAGAACATCTGCAGGGAATCATAAAAAGAAAATAATAATAATCCTTACAATTTCAATAGGGCCTCCCAGTGTCTCCTTCTGTTCTATATGCTCGTGCTCGGTGTGACCGTGGCGTGGGTTCAATGTTTGATTACACGCCATCAACACGCTTTGGTAACGATTTGAGCATGGTAAAGCCCTCGGACATTCATGGACCATTAATCCTTTGATGCTGATAATGCAGGATTGGAGTTGATGTTGATGGCTCTGCATCAGAGGCTACAACCAAAAACAAAGGACGCTGGACTTCAAACCTGTCTCAGAGCTGTGGTGGCTGCTGATATAAACTTTTTCAGGGAAATTCATTTCATTTTGAGGGCTTTAACATGTTCAAATCATTACCAAACTTTGTAGAAAATTAGAAAGTTGTAAAAAATGGAACGTAGCCCTTGAGTTTACGTTAACCGATCTTCACAAAAATAGATTCCCCGGAGTTATCATGACCAGACAAACCAAAAAGTCTCACGGAGTATTTTGAAGAACGATGATCAGCATCAATAATTAATTATTCATTTCGTATGATTTTTTTTCTCAATACATGAAATTATAGCTCGACAACTTCACACATTAGAATTAAAAATTATTTTTTAATACTAGTCGTAGTAGTAGTATAATTTGTATATCTATCCATCTGTCCATCTGTCCATCTATCTATCTGTCTGTCTGTGTGTCTGTCTGTCTGTCTGTCTGTCTGTCTGTCTGTCTGTCTGTCTGTCTGTCTGTCTGTCTATCTATCTATCCATCTATCTATCCATCTATCCCTCTATCCATCTTTCTATTTATCTACTCATCAACTTCCGCGGACTCCACTTCCCATGTGCCCTAGCGACCATTCACAGAATCATGAGACCCATCATGGGACCGTGTCTCTCCTCAGTGTAGCAGCGGGCTCTCAGGGTCTCCTCTCCGGGCAGAATGGCGGTGGAAACCATCGCACCGGACTGGGAGTTTGACCGTTTTGACGACGGCTCACAGAGTAAGTGACGAGTCCTGACATGTAGACACAAACAAGAAACAAACATGGCGACACGCTGCAGCTAGCCACGTTAGCCTCCTGTGCTAGCTTGCTCTGCTGGCTAGATGCCCTGCCGCCGGGCTACGTCTATTTACTGGATTAATAAAGATATGTCCACTCATCTCGTTTGATATTTACTGACAGCGACTTCATCAGCACAGCAAGGTTGGCTCACGTTTAAAGTGTAAACTCGTGTAACAAGAGGCAGGGACGTGTTAGCTGTCAGTACTAGCCGGCTACCTGTCAAATAAGGCTAATCACAGTGTATGACAGTACACAAACATTCACTTCACTTAAGATTAAATTCCCTTACGTTACTTCAATTCATGTAAACAAAACCCAGGGTCAAAGGGCAACAGTTTAAAGTTCAAATATCGACGTTGGCCTTTGAGGGTTTGTCTGTATTTGTGCTGGTTCCTCTTTCTGGCTCGTATGCAAATACACAGCTGGGAAGTTGTTGCAGGAAGTAATCCTCACCCAGTTGTTAATCATGACCCTTTACCATCATTCATGTATGTAAATATGTGTCTGTCAGAGCTGGTAGCAAAGGCTCAGTGAAAGTTTCATGCATCTGCTGTGGATAAACAAAACATCTGCAAAGTTATTTGGGCTCTGCTATATACATTTTTTGATCCCTGTATCATCTTCATCAGTAGCAATATAACAAAGGTCAATTTAAGGCTTAATATGCAGTGATGAGGTATCGAACACGTTATTGATCTACCTCCGATTTGTCGTCCTCTGTCCATAAAGACAAGTTTAAAACCACAACCTTCACTTTAAATCAGTCTTTAAACTTATAATACATCCAGGGACATTTATCGTGGGGATTATTGACATCAACTGATATGATAGTTTATATCTCAAAGTAATATTTGGGCGATGTGGTCCAACCCTAATGTTGAAGGATGCAGTGTTGGGCCTTGGTAGAGTTAAGTGCTCTACTGAGCTCCATTAACATAAGGGAGTAGAAGCAGAAAATAGCCACAGGGTGAAGTAAAGTTCAGGAACATGAAAATTATGAGAGCACTCCCCCTTCCGACATTGCCTTCATCTGACTCTCCCTCCCGTCATACAGAAATACACACAGAGGTCCAGCTGAAGAAATACAATAAGTTCCTGGAGGAGTACACCTCTCAGCTGAGGGGCATCGAGGAGGCGCTGGATGACTCCATCGGGGATGTGTGGGACTTCACTCTGGACCCCATCGCCCTGAAGGTAAAACCCTGTTGGCCGAACATGAACCTGAGTGTTCACACAGTTGAGTTCACACAGTTGGATCTTGCACAATTTCCTTCCCAATACATTGTGTTACTCTCTTTCAGCTCATCCCATACGAGCAGTCGTCTTTACTGGAGTTAATTAAAACAGACAACAAGGTAAGAAAAGACAAAGAGTCTGGAACAGTTTAAGTTTCAGATCCACAAAGTTGTTTTTTCTTTTCAATGACCCGTCTTATTTTCTGTGGTGTTAAGGTTCTAAATAAAGTCATCACAGTTTATGCTGCACTCTGTAGTGAGGTGAAGAAACTCAAGTATGAGGTAAGTACTCTCAAAATACTCTTCACTCTGTTGGAGATACAAAGTTTAACACCGGGCCAGATTCTATTCTCTCCTCCCCTTCTTTCTAGTTCAAAACTTCTGACTCATCCAGTGGTGTCGTATTTCCTTTTAGTGAGTTTTGGCATTAGATCACTTGTTTTTAATGGTTTCATTAAATCACTGGTTATCAGTCCAACTCGGACACCATTATACATCTTAGTCATCGGAGGCCTTCGAACTGGGCCTCTAGTCTGTATGTCTTCTTTCACAATTAGACTTAACTAGGGTTGATTCTTCGTTCCTCACATATTACAAAGGGCTTTTTTCACGATAATATTACTTTTATGCAGGATATACTGAAGAGTGTTGTCATTTGAGAGTGTACAACTGCAATTATAACTGCAGCCTGATGCTGAGCTGGGGCATTTCTTATCTCCTCAGTATATCACATAGACATGTATAGCCTCAGTAGCCTGCCGCTACAACCGTTCGACTTGGATCACCTGCAGCTCTGATGCTCTCTGTACACAGACACATAGTATAAGTACAACAGCTTGCAAAGATTAAATGTATACAGAGTTTTCTACTACACACTCTGTTATTGTTGTGCTTATGAAAGGAAATTCAGATTTTGTGTCCTGACTGTTCTGCTTTATATTTATGTTCACCTACAGGCAGAAACCAAGTTCTACAATGGCTTGTTGTATTATGGAGAAGGAGGTAAGCAGTCAGCCAGCAGTGCTTCCTCATTACCCCGGTTTTCTTAATTTCAACATTCTGCTTTTTAAAGAATTGATGCAAATACATTGTTTATGTACTTATGCGTAACAGTGTCTGACACCGGTGTGGTTGAAGGAGAGTCACAGATTCAGATGGGTAGATTCATCTCATTACTGCAAGTGAGTAATTAGTCTTTTGTTTTATTGATAAGATCATTAACTGGAGAAAACGCTGAGAGCTTCTCTCTCTTTGCTCTTTGTGCAGGAACTGTCGTGCTTTGTGTCCAGATGTTATGAAGTGGTGGTCAACATTGTTCACCAGCTGGCTGCCCTCTACAACAGCAACAAGTGAGACGCATGAACAGAAGCCAGTCAGTGTTGCACAGTGGATATACTGTCTGTGGTTCGATCGGTTTAAATACTCTCGTTGTGAAGAGACTTCACCCACTTAACATGGAGGCAAAACAGAATGCGCACACTGCAAATATTCACTAAAGGTTTCTGCTCTGTTACAACATTTCTCTTTCCTTATCTTAGGGGTGCAACGAAGATCATTGAGTCATCAGGCGTCCATTTCCAGGTTGGTTTATGATGTAATGATTCACTTTTTGTTTGTGTGTCTGTGTCTTGAGAATTGAATATTCTCACTGTGTCTGTTTTGTGTTTTCCTGCTGCAGACTGTGTACGAACACCTCGGAGAGTTGTTAGTGGTGCTGCTCACACTGGATGAGATCCTGGAGAATCACGGCACACTGAAAGATCACTGGAAGATGTATAAAAGGTGATAACTCACACACACTAACACACACACACACAAACACACACACATCCTGTTACCCTCTGTCTTCTCCTCTCTCCCTCCCACACACACATACCAGTTTGCAACCAGTAAGATAAAATACAGACAGAAGTGTATTCACCTTTTACCCTTAAATTAAATGCATTTTTATGATCATTCATTGTTTGTTGCCGTCAGTAACTGCATCATTCTATCACAGGTTATTGAAATCAGTGCACCATAACCCTGGGAAATTTTCCATCCCTGAAGAGAAGCTGAAACCGTTCGAGAAGCTCCTGCTGAAGCTGGAGGGGCAGCTGCTGGATGGCATGCTACTGCAGGTAACTTCAGAGTTCTGTTTTTAGTTTTAGTTTTGAGTCTTTTAATCAATATAACGAGGTTCCACAGGATGATTTTAGTATTTGAACAGTAAGGAATTTAATCAAGTTAACTAAAAGCAATTAGAAAACAATATTAAACAAACTACAGAAACATCCTTCTCACTTTGCTTCTGACCTTCATTAAAATGAAATGGTTTTCAGTTCAGAATGGAATGTGGTTTTATTGCCTCTGTCTGATATCACCTGATAGGAAGCATCCCCCCCTCTGAGAAGGGAGAGAGAGTAATTGGGGCATCTTAACTGCAACTTCTTGAGAGTCTCTTTCTACTCTCCAGCAGACAGCCTTGCTCTCCGTTTGACTTGTGTCCGAAAGCTTCGTAGTAAAGACAGATAAACTGTTTGTTTGTTTCACTCTTTATTCCTGACGATGACATAAAATTGCCATAACAGGAGTTCAACCTCCAGGTCACAGTAACAACTGAGGCCAGGAAAGTCCACTACAACCAAATACTTGATCACTGATCTCCTAATGTTTACAATTGTGTGACAGGCCTGCGTGGAACAGAGATTTGACGACCATGGGGAAGGAGTAGCTGTCGCCAAAAACAGCGTCTTTGCTGAGGAGTTTGCCTTCAACATTCGCACCATATTCACCAACGTTGAGTCAAAGATTGGTTAGTTTTTTTTCCCAGGAAAACTTAGTTTGACCAGTGGTTCCCTTCGCTTGCAACTTTTGAATATCTTCTTTGTGTTCATGTGGTTTTCAGGTGAACCTACAGAAATTGACCAGAGGGACAAATATGCTGGTGTCTGTTGTCTCTTTGTGCTTCACTTTCACATCTTCAGGAGTGTCGACAAAAAGCTGTACAAGGCCCTGCTCGATGTCTGTAAAAAGGTACTTTTGTTTTTCTATCTTTAGTTGTGACACTGTTTCCTGATCCTGGTTTCAAGCTGGATTTAGTGGATTAAAATAAGGTTTCATAAGGGGACTGTTTCATAAGGGGCCTCGTAGATGTGCATACTTCCTGAGAGCCATTCTAGTTTTCATGTGTGATTGTGTCTGCCCCCTCTCTCCAGGTTCCCGCTGTCACTTTGATTGCAAACATCATCTGGTTTCCTGACATGTTCCTCATTGCTAAAGTCCCGGCTGCAGCTAAACTGATGGATAAGAAGAATCTACAGGGCATCAGAGGGCAGAGAGACGCCTACCTGCAGCAGAGAGCTCAGACGCTAACAAAGTCAGTAGTGTCCAAACTCAGTCACACTAGTTTTGTTGAAGCCAGATTGTTATTCCTGCACGCCTGTGAGATCCAGTGGCTGGAGTCATTATGTTTTCAGGGTTGTCCGTCCATCCTCAGTACAGTGTCCTCACAAAGTCTGTTTAAGCTTATCTTGAACCTGATATCTGATGATCAGCTTGTGGGAATGTCTTCAAGTTTGGTTTGGATTAACTGATTAGATTATGGTTATGAATCTGGAGAAAAGGTGTGTTTAGATATGTAAACAGAATCTGCACTGTTGTCGTTTCTCTTCAGGGATGTTCAGTCCTACTACGTGTTTGTAACCTCATGGATGATGAAGATGGAGTCCATCTTGTCCAAAGAACATAAAGGGGACAAGTTGGCAGAGGACCTTAACAGCAGGTGTAATGTGTTTGTACAGGTAAAGACAGCACAATAGAAACTGCAGTGACGCTTACAAACATAGCTTTTAAGTTTTTTAGTCTCCCTGAACAAAGAGAAATAAGTGTTTTATGCTCATTTATTTATTTGTTAAATGACAAGCTTTCTGTAAGTGTCCTTTCATAAAATACCACCTTAAAAATCCCCTCTTTTGTCCTGGTCCTCACAGGGAATCCTGTATGCGTACGGCATCGGCACTATTATCAAGACCACCATGAACATGTACATGTCAATGCAGCGGCCCATGACCAAGACCTCGGTCAAAGCACTGTGTCGAATGGTGGAATTGCTCAAGGTGTGTGGGTGTGTGCACCAGAGACTGTTTCCATGCTTCATACCAGTACTTTTGTTAAAATGAGGTTTATCCCATTTCCCTTCAGGCTGTGGAGCACACGTTTCACAGGCGTTCTATGGTTGTAGCCGACTCTGTGTCTCACATCACTCAGCAGCTGCAGTCACAGGCCCTGCATGCCATCGGCACAGCCAAGGTAAACACAAGCCCAAAGATATCCATTCAAATGCTTACTATTACAGAAGGAGTCCATATAGTTTCTATGTTCATTTTATTTGACACTTAATGTGTTTACCTCCCTGAAGAAACGGGTGATCTCTGACAAGAAGTACAGTGAGCAGCGACTGGATGTGCTGTCCTCTCTGGTGCTGGCAGAAAATGCCCTCAGTGGACCCAGCACAAAAGAGCGCCGCCTTGTGGTGTCTCTGGCTCTGTGCGTCGGCACTCAGCTGGTATGTCAGGGAAAACAAATGGTTAATGGGATACAGACACTTCTGTTTCCTTCTTATTTCATTTGACACTGAAATCAATCTCTCGCTTCTTCCAGAAAACGTTCAAAGACGAGGAACTGCTCCCGCTGCAGCTTGTGATGAAGAAGCTGGATCTGATCAGTGAGCTGCGTGAGAGGTGGGATGTCTTTCTTCTTCTTTTGATTAGCCACAAAGTTCCCAGTGCTAGATTTATAATTGGTGTATGACGAAATCTGTGTCTGGGAAGAAAACCTTGAGAAGTTGAGATGCTACTTGGTGCAATGTCACGGGTGGCTCTGACATCTTTCTGAAGTAGGATCATAGAGTTTCCTTCTGATCACACTGGCTCAAAGTCAAACGGCTAAAACCAACCACTAATCATCTACATGTGAGATGTCCTTAAGGGAGGTTAATGTCTGAGCTTATCAGAAATGTGTTTTCATGATGCAATTCAATGTTTTTTTTATTTTTTACATACTGTAAGAGTCATACTTAAGGAATTTTCTCTTCCTCAGGGTCAAGATACAATGCGACTGTAGTTTCCTCTACTGGCACCGAGCTGTGTTTCCCATCTACTTAGATGACGTGTATGACAACGCGGTGGACGCAGCAAGAATACACGTAGGCTGACGGGCAAAATTATGTTGAAGATTTAAAACATTGTAAATGCAAATTCAAGAAAACTGTTTTGTCCTGGTTTGGATTTTGTTTTAATTGTCACCTCTTCTTCTGTCCCCCTGGATGACGTCTGATTGGCCGGAGCAGTACATGTTTAGTGCGCTGAGGGACAGTGTGCCGTCCATGTTACATGCCAAACACATGGAGTCATGTGACCAGCTACTGGAGAGCTATGACAAGGAGATCATGGATGTTTTCAACGAGGTGAGAGCAGATGAAATGTACCATCAAGTCAAATCATCACACCACACTATGTTGATTTAGAAGTTTCTTGTCTCAACATGGAGGTTGAGGATGTGATTGTACATATGTGGACTTTGTTGTGTCGTAGCCTAAGTTATTAGGTTTTTTGTTGTAGTTTTACTGTGGATTTTGTTTTTGTTTTTCTCCTGCAGCACCTACTGGACAAACTCTGTAAGGAGATAGAGAAGGACCTGCGTCTCTCCGTTCACACTCACCTGAAGCTGGACGACAGGAACCCCTTCAAAGTTGGCATGAAGGATCTGGCTCACTTCTTCTCCCTCAAACCCGTCCGCTTCTTCAACCGCTTCATTCATATCAAAGGTGCTGGGAACCTTTTTTTCATACATGCACACATATTGTTTGGTCTTGTTGGATGTTGGAGCAATTTTTGGGGGCAGCTTTTACTGATGATTCAAAAAACATTCTAAAAGAGTGTTGTGTAATGCTGACCCCTGCTGGTAAACTAACTCGGTGTTGACATTTCAGCCTACGTGACTCACTACCTGGACAAAACTTTCTACAACCTGACCACCGTGGCTCTGCATGACTGGGCCACCTACAGCGAGATGAGGAACCTGGCCACACAGCGTTACGGACTCACAATGACAGAGGCTCACCTGCCCAGTCAGACACTGGAACAGGTCTGTGTGCTGGCACCTTACACACCTTACACAACGTCCCCATGTCAGGAAACTTAAATCTCGAATGTGGGCTGGTTACTTTTCAGAAATTGTGAATTTACTCTGTCATAGAAGTGGATGTTTTATTATAGAAGTGTAGCAGATAAATGGATGATTAACGGTTTCCTCTGTGTTCTCCCTCAGGGTTTAGACGTCCTGGAGATAATGAGGAACATTCATGTTTTTGTCTCGCGTTACCTTTACAACCTCAACAACCAGGTGAGACTCTGAGCCTCTTCGTTCACCGTCTGTATGTTGAACCCAGTGGATATCGAGTCTTACATTTAATCTATCGCTCTCCGACAGATCTTCATAGAGAAGGCGAGTAACAACAAGCACCTGAACACCATCAACATCCGCCACATTGCCAACTCCATCCGAACCCACGGCACCGGCATCATGAACACCACGGTGAGTTCCCAGGAGAAGCAGAGGAGTTTTAGAACTTTCCCACTGAAGTTTTTTTTTCTCATCTGTTGTTGCACATCTCCCCCCCCCCGCTTTCATCAGGTAAATTTCACCTACCAGTTCCTGCGAAAGAAGTTTTACATCTTCAGCCAGTTTATGTACGACGAACACATCAAGTCCAGACTCATCAAGGACATCCGCTTCTTCAGAGAGACAAAGGACCAGTCGGATCAGAAGGTGAGAGACGACTGGCTGCCTCCTCAAATCACTTTATTACACCAGTTACACTAACAGAGCAAAGTTGTTTACTCCAGTCAGAAAGTCGTAAAACCAGTTTAATGATCATCAGAGCTGCAGAGGCTCTGATCAGTGATAAAGACAAAACTAATCAACCACAGAGGAGGTTAATGTGTCACATCAGTTAATCAATTCTCTGGAACAAGATCTAGATTTTATTTTCTTGGAACCAGTTGGATTCCAGTAATAACTCTGACGTCTGCTGTAACAAATACTGTTTTTATTACACCACCACAAGGACATGATTTTTTCCCTCCCAGCTGCTGTTTAACTGTTTTTGTTTTTGTCTCAGTATCCGTTTGAGCGAGCGGAGAAGTTCAACCGTGGCATCAGGAAGCTGGGAATCAGTCCTGATGGACAGAGCTACCTGGACCAGTTCCGACAGCTCATCAGCCAGATCGGTGAGAAAATACCATTCAACTTGTTCATCATAGAAATTAGGTCAACCAACACCTATTTGACCCTGTTTTCCTCTCAGGTAACGCCATGGGCTACGTTCGCATGATCCGCTCTGGAGGCCTCCACTGTTGCAGCAGTGCTATCAGGTGGGTAGACGGTTGTTGAAGCACTTTATAATGAACAATGCTCCCTTTGATTGAATATGAATATGATCGAATAGGAATTAAAAAGTCTTCAAACTTAACTATGCCCAAAAACCTGGATGCATTTACGAGAGTTCCTCCTTTTATTCTGACATGTCTTTTTATTATGTTTAATTTTGAATGTCCGTGTCGTTTGCAGGTTTGTTCCTGACCTGGAGGACATTGTGAACTTTGAGGAGCTGGTGAAGGAGGAGGGACTTTCAGAGGAGACTCTGAAAGCTGCTAGGTGGGCACAACTTCAAATATATATAAGTGTTGTCTTTAGATTATTGTGATTATTGCAACTCCAGTGGATGTTGACACGATTTACAATCTTCTGCACCAACGGTTTATCAGAAGATTTCTGCGCTGAATTTACATTTTTAAACCTCAAGGTGGCACCACAGTTACAAAACTGGGATTGAAACGTCACCTGCTATTTGGACAGTTAATCTTAAACTCTCTCTGTGTGTTTATTCCCAGTGTCTTAGATTCGGTGTTGGGGGATTTGACCAGTAACTCTGCCGAGGGGACGGAGTACTTCAAGATGCTGGTGGCGGTGTTTGCAGCAGAGTTTCGCAGTGCCAAGAATATGCACCTGAGGAACTTCTACATGATTGTACCCCCCCTGGTCAGTACTGAGACTTTTTTCATTTGTGTGTCAGCTCTGTTCTTATTCCTCCGCACCAACAACAGCCAGTGGCCGGTGGCAGCAGCATGTTTTCTGGTTGTTCTTCCACCTGTCCCATTTTGGTAAAACACTATATCTCAACAAAACCCCTTGGCAACTTCTTGTTCACTTGGACTCACAGATGAATTGATTAGAATTTGCTGGGATAGGAAAGACACTGGGACCTTTATAAAACATGTCTTTGTCCTCTTGAACATGTCAAATCTGCCTTTTGGGAATGCCTTCAAATTTTGTTAAATTTTCAGACATGCAGCACTTTTAAAAATTGATGCACGAACAAATCTCTCTTGTAGACCGTGAATTTCGTGGAGCACTCGATCGGCTGCAAAGAGAAACTCAACAAGAAAAACAAAAGTGGAGCAGCTTTCACAGACGACGGCTTTGCTATGGGTAAAAAAAATCACATTTCATTGAAACAGCTGCATGCTTCACTGCCTCTGTGCAGGGTCATGACTGTCTCCGTCTGACTCGCTCTCTAAGGTGTGGCGTACATCCTGAAGCTGCTGGACCAGTATCTGGAGTTCGACTCGCTGCACTGGTTCCAGGCCGTCAGAGATAAGTACAAGAAAGAGATGAACGCGGTGGTGAAGGAGCAGAATGTCCAGTCGGCCAGTCAGGATGAAAAACTGCTGCAGACCATGAACCTCACACAGAAGAGGCTGGACATCTACCTGCAGGTATATTCCTACGTTTTCTTCCTTTTCAGTGTCTCTTCGTTGATTCTGTCCTCTGTCTTTGAAATGCAGAGTTATAAGCAACAAGGAAATCCAAGGAAAGGAAGTGTTGTGATCATGTGTGGGAGATACTTCACACTGAACTCTTTGTCTTCCTCTCTCTCCCTGCAGGAGTTTGAGCTGCTCCACTTCTCCCTGAGCAGCGCCAGGATCTTCTTCAGAGCGGACAAGACCGCGGCCGAAGAGACTCAGGAGAAGAAGGACCGAGGTTGGCTGGTGTTGTGTTGATTAATGAAGCCTTGAATTATGCACATCTAGCCCGGTTACATGGGCTTTTTGTAGATGATGTTTCATGATTAATTAATGAGGAGGTCTGTGCCTTCATCCTTTTAGATTTCACTAGTAACTTGAAACATTTTCTCCACCAGAAGAAGCTTCCAAAGCAGGAGGCGCTTCAGACGACTCCAGCACGACTGAACCGGCCTCCAAGTGAAGCCAGCGGACGATGTTGTCCTGTTGGATTGTAAAGTCTGAGAGGACTGAAAAAAACAAGCAGAGCATGCACCTGTCGAGCAGAAGAGTGGAGAGAAGATCTCAGAGACTTGAAACAGGCGATGTGTGTCAGACTCTTTGAGTCCCACCACGAACGGATTATCTTCATCAGAGAATGAATGTTTTTCATCATCAAGTGCTACGGCAGCAAGTGTCTGTTTCTTTGTTTCCATTTTACAGAAACAACAGAGTCTCGCCCCCAAATGTGTCGGCTTCTCATCGATTCACTTTGAATTCGTAACGTTTAAACAAGCAAGTGCAGTTTGAAATGCAAGCGTGAGGTGGAGGTGAATCAGTTCCAGTGCTACGCAGCCTTTTGCTACTTTTACACTTCAAGAACTGGATTGTTTTTTACTACAGTAAAAGCCTCAGCTGCTCTGCGCCCTCCACCGACCAGAGTTCAATCATCGACTAGTTTGCATGTGATCTCATTTCAGTGCTGTTGTGATTGTGTGTGGCCTTCGATGGCAGCTCTGTGCGCTGCAGCACACGGGCGAGCACTCTTTAGAATGTTTTTCCATTTAAACCCTTTATTGTTAGTGTGCCATATTTCTCAACTACTTCTTTTTGTTAGTTTTATACATCGTGTCAACTAAGGTGTGTAAGCGCCTTTCTAAACTGTGGATGAGCCTAATTAATTACGCCTACACACATCAGGTTCTTGATCTGAGTGTTAATTTCTCTGCAGCGCATTTATATTTTATATGTCAACATGTGGAAATGAGGCCAGTTTGGTCAAAGACTACATTCCATGAATTAATCTGCTTGAAGAGAAAAGTCTCTTAAGACTAATAAAACTTGCACTTTCAATAGACGTCACTGTGTCAGTCTTGACTTTGTACTGAAGGTCTCGCTGAACAGGAAACAAGCTGAATGTCTCAGTGTGAACAGGAAACAAGCTGAATGTCTCCGTGTGAACATTTAACCTGTTGTGATATGTAGAGAAAATAATTCTACGTGTGAATGTCTTACAAAACAAATAAAACTGACCCTAGGAGAATTCATGAGGCATCATTGAGCTTAAAAAAACAACACACACAGTGGTTCAAGAAAGCCTTTTCTGCTTTAATACAAAGAAAAGAAGCTTTTCACTTCAGAAAATACAAGATTGGTCTGATTTTTTTTTATCTCCTTAAATTGAAGTTTTTCCTGGTTTCTTATGAAATGCTGCTGTTCACCGCTGCTCAAACAGCTTTAATCCAAATACATCCCTTCTTGTTTTTTTTTCAATGTTTAATTTTGTTTTGTTTTTTTTGGTGAATCAGGCCTTTCCTTGAATGACATTTAAATTTTGTATCATTTTTTGTTGCAAGTGCCCACGGTGCCATGTGACACCCTGTCCAGCAGATCCAGAAATGTCCTGTTGCGTCCACATATTGCATCCATGCTCCCCTCATAAAAACGAGGTACAAGGCAGGGCAAAGTTTCTTCCAAAATAGATGTCATATATATATATACATACATATATATATATATAGCAATCATATATACACATTCGTACATACATATACTAATTTATGTGATGCAAAGAAACAAAAAATTTACACATTTCTTACAAAATTGTAACAAAGACTGGAAAGTGTTTTGTTTGCTCCGGAGCAACGACGTGTCGCCATTTAGCTTCTGCGAGGTTTCGTCCACGTTTCGCAGACGCCAAAGTCTTCTCCCGGATTTGTGTCCAAGTTCAACTGGCACAGAACTCACAGCGAGAGAGGGAGAGAGAGAGACGGACAGAGTGGGAGAAGGAAACAAATTGGAGTTGCAGAAACGGAGGTTAAAGAAATCAAAGTTAATGGAAGCAAGAAAAAGATAAAACGGTGAAATGAAAAATGATGCAAGTGGAAAAGTTGCATGACCCCCACCCCACCATCCCCCCCCCTTGAGCCAAAACAAAGAAATGGAGAAAAGGTAAAAAAAAAGAGGGAGTGTTCACATAAAAAAGCACAAACAAATTTTGTGTTCTTTTATTACTAAATATAGTGCAACAATAAACATTGCATTTCTTTCACCCTTTCACTTGAGTCTGACGAAGTTAACTTTGCTTTCCCCGCTCTTTTTCTCTGTTCTTAACACTTGCTGTAAATATGAGGCGTGAGCCCCTTGTTCTGTCACTGTCCTGCACCACAAGGTCAGTCCTCCTCTCCGGGAGAAAAACAGGCTTCAGATTCAGAGACGTAAACATAACACAGACCCTGCTCGAAACAAGACAAAAAAAACAACAACAGGATGAACATAAAGAATAAAAACAGAACAAGTGTTGGTGTTTTTGGGCAGCATGTAAATTTTGGAAAGGCAGGGCAGTTTTGATGGTGGCGATGACCCCCGCAGTCATTGAGCCAAATCCTCGAGGAATAAAAACCAAGCTGTGAGAACCGCAGCGCCCCCCCCTGCAGCATCGTTGTGCTTCGGGAGCAGCTGCGGCCTTTGGACTGGTCGGGCCTTAGAAGGCCTGCTGGGCTGGGTTGTAGTTGAACGTTGTCGGCACGTGGGGCCTCTCTTCCAGCTTCTCGTACTCCAGATGGAACTCCTTGGAGACGCAGACACAGTTTCAACGATGTGAAAGGCTCTCCTCCACCATTACAGCCAGTAAAAACTTCCTCTAGATGGATTGAGCGGACAGATTCTTACCTTGGCTACTTTTCTCCAGTTGAGACAATCAAAAAAGTAGTAGGTGCCCCTCTCATAGTTGTTGGTCTTCAGTGTAGGCTCCATGCCCGGCGCCCTCGTTATCCAAACCCGCTCTTCTTTGTGGTACCTCCAGTCCCGGTTAAAGCTGGAGAGTGAGGTTGTGAAAGAGGAATAAGAGAAGAAACCCTGTTAGACTCCCTCTAAACAGACAAAAGACACATGGAGACATTATTTCTGCACCAATCCCCAGTGACGGGGTGAAAGTACTCACAGCTCTACTGCTGCCAAAAGCTGTAGCAGGTCTCCACCGTTCATGTAGTACAGGTAGAACAACAGGTCTTCGCCGTATCGAGCCAGTTTGATCGCAGCCAACTACAAGCAGAGAACAAGGAGTCAGTTTTCAACTCGTTCTGTAGATACATCATTTAATAATGAGGCCAATTGCTGTGGCTCTGCTTTACCTTGTCCCTTATGTGGATATTGGTTAGATACTCAGAGGGAACATGGAAGTCTGAGAAGCCAAGAACAGAGAGAAGTGAGCAGATCTCAGAAGAGTCATTGTGACACATGTAGCCTCATGTTAACTGAATGTTGATGTCTTACCGATGTCTTGAGGTCGACAAGGTGCTGAGGCCCACGGAGAGGCGAACTTGGGGTATAAGTTTCTGTCAGAGAATAAAGTTGCCTTAAGTTTCTCAACTCTTATACAAACAGAAAATTCCATTGTAACCATGGTTATCATAATCTGTCTGCAGTATTTCCTATAACTGTATTTAAACAAGCTACTGAAGCGGTGATTTACTAATCCTATTTATATTTTTTGTTTTACCACCTAATACAAATGTTGATATATTAGGGCAGCCCTCTTACTCTGGTGAGTTTAAGTTGAGTCCCAGTGTCGTGAGGTCGCTCCCCAGCGCCAGATGGACCATCCCAGGATCCGTCTCTGCCGCCCGGATAAACGTCAACAGGCCGATCATGCCGAATTGGTCTGTCACCATCCCTGAGGGAATGTTCGTCACCCGACCTGCAGCAGCACGACACACTCAGAGCTCAGCAAAGACACTGGAACTGGGAACTACACTTAATTCTTAAGAGTCAATACATTACCTCCATATTTCTAAACCACACTTTGTGCACGCATTGGAGAGCAAACCAAGCCAATTATTTATTTTAATAAGTTATGGTCACAGACAAGTGCACGTTAAGTCTTAATGATGGTCTGTATCATAGCAAAACATGATGTTTTGGTTTCCTCTATGTCCCTTATCCAATAATCATCTAAACCCAAAATACAGGGTAGAGAGCCCAACTGCCTCACCCAAGTTGTGCGATTAAGAAGGGATGTCTCAGTGGAATTGGAGCGATACGATTGGCTGAGAGGTCTCACCATCGGGCAACACCTGGATCCCTTTCTTCAGGTTGTTGTTCTGTGCTGAGGTCGTCTTGTCTCCGGGGAACTTGGGCCCATCTGCATTGGATGTGCTCTTGCTTGTGGCGTTCAAGTTCTAAACAACAAAAAAGCAGTTTTAAAGTGTGTAAACGTGTGATCATTTTCTTTTCTCTGTGATGTGCAGCCTTGATGAATAACAGCCAGAGTAAAGTCGCTCCCACTCACAGGTTTGCTGTCGTCACTGTTCAACGTGGGGTCCTTGTAGTTGGGGCCAGGCAGTGCAGGGAAGTCCTCGTTGTGGATGGAGAAATCCTGTGTCGATTCTGTCGATGGCTTTGTCACCATGCCAACTTGATGATGACGATCACAGTGAAGTAGAGATTACACACGTTCTAATGTAAGTGACACACATTCATCGATATTTCCTACAATTCTTTCTACAATCTTACACTATCACTGAAACAAACCTCCGACTACGAAGTCAGGAAGCTAAAGACACTTCCTCTCCTCTGCCGACCTACTGGTTAATGTGTGTAAAAATAAGACACTGTACTCCGTCTAATGGCCTACCATAGGGAGCCCTTCCAGCCAGAGGGTTGAGCACCGGTGTTGGGTTTCCAGTCCCTTCTCTTCGACTCCTGTCTGCTAACGCAGGGAAGTCTGACAGATCCAGTCCCGTTAGGTTTTCACTCCCGTCTACACCAAGACCAAGGTTAGGAACAATGTCACATTCGATGAAATGTATTAATATAATTTACTTTCATATATTCATTCATTTATTTCAAGTTTTAAAATGTAAGTATTCATGAAATGCACATCTCACTGTACTGTATTTGTATATCTTTTTTTAATATTCATATATACACATATGTGTTTCAAGAGTGTTTCTATAAAACCCAATAACACTGATCACTAGGTTTATTGATAACGGATTCTAACCTGTGCCATTGAAGATGTTGCTTGATAACGAGTTGTTCATCCCAAAACCCTGGTTGCGGTTCATACCGAATCCTGACATGCTGCAGAGAGAGAGAGAGAAACAAAAACAAAAGATGACATCAGCGTCAAAACATTCACTTCTAATAAAAAATAGAGTTAAATTAATAGTGTTCAGCTCTGTCCACCTGTTTATGGTGAAGGGCTGACGTGCTGGCTGCTGTTTGGGCATACAGATGATGCTGGGTGAGCTGCGGTTGGGGCTGCCCAGCCCCGAGCTGCCCATGCTATTGGTCCTGCCGCTCATCCCAATGCTTTGACTGACCTGAGAGTGGTTCAGCATGTTCCTCGTGTTCATTGGCAACGTCCCCCTGTAAAACACGAGATCAGATCTGATCAGTTTGGGCTCATTTCAGGGCAAACTTGTGCAACGGATAAGTTTGGAGTTTGTTTTGAGATCATCCTGTTTGACATGATTAATGCGAAGAAAGTTTAAGAGGTTCGAGGTGTTTGAGCTGGTTTCATTCAAACTTAATGTCCACAAACGACGACTGTGAAGCAGAAGTAGCTTTTCTTTTAGGTCCAGGCTCCTCGTTTTGCCAGTGCTGGCTGGAGTCCATCTTTCCCTCAGAATGACTCTGTTCTGTATCAAATTCACTCTCCTCAATGTTTGTTTGTGTTGCCTTGATGCACATTTCCTGTCTGCATCAGTGCCATGAGTCACGAGAGGCAAAGTGCCGTCCAAATGACTGTAAATAGTCGTAAAGATTGATTTGCGACACAGTGAAATAAACAATTGTGCATTGATATGAAACAATATAGATTTTTCACATTATGTAAATCACATCACACAGCCCTTGTAGTTATAAACCAGTGTCTGTTCAACCTTTGTCTTCAAACGCACAAATGAGCCCCTTCACACTGACCTGCTTGGTGACGTGGGGGTGTGGAGGGACATGGTGGAGACTCCTGTTGTGGGAGTGATATGACTTGGTAGCTGCGTGCCTTGTGTGAGATTTCGGTTTAACTGAGGTGTGCTGTTCCCCATGCCCCTGACTGAAAAGCCCAGTGCACCTGCATTAAGACAGAAAGACAAACAGACGCTCTCAGGCAACCAAAAATATCAGTCCAATGTCAATCATTACAACAGTTAGTAACTCTTGTACTACTCTAAAAATATTGAAAAAATACAAGCTTCAAGTTTCAAAAAGCATAGAATATCTTACCACTCCAGGTTTGTGACATGGGAAAACTGTGGTGATTGTCTGTATTTGAAACAAACTCACTTTGTGGACCATACAGACTCGCACCGAGCTGCGATAGCTGACCCGACGACGATGGCGAGGGGGAGGAGAGCATCTGAAGGAAAAACATTTGAGGAGAGGACGGAGTAAGACAACGGGAAAACGGCTCCTCTGGTGACAACTCAAGAAATTACAAAATAAGTGCAGAGCTGAAGGCAAAACTCACGTCTTTGTCCGATCGATGTGGGAACATCGACGGCTGATTGTAGTACATGCCTTCATCTGAGAAGTCGTTGTCGACCACCTCGACGAACTCTGCAAATTTCTTTCTAGCACCAAACATGCCTTTTGCCACCTGGAGAGAGAGAGAGAGAGAGAGAGAAGAGAAAAGTGGTGATATTAAAGATGCCCTGAAGAAAAAAAGTCAGGGAAGTCATTCACTAAACTAATACATATAAGATGTCTAATCTAAATACACTAGACTAGAGATCCCCTGACATCGCAAAGGCCTCAGATACTGTGACAAGTGCCGGGACGGGGCATCAGCGAGTAGACATTTCCCCGTACTGATCTGATACCACGTCTTTAAAGTATATTAGTCTCACCCAGATAACACTGCTGTTTCCTTTTCCTGGAAATCAATTATTTTTCGCCCTTTTTAAAGCGGTGAAGAAGAAGTGATTTCCTGTGATGCTGCACGAGCCAGATCTAACTTAGTTGTCAGCAATGTTGCACAATGTAGTAAGTAAAAGGGTGACGTGTACTCTACGCACATCACAAGTGCAACATAATGATAACGATCATCACTTCATCACTGTTGAAATACATATACATAAGTTGTAATTTTCGAAATTCACTAATATCGGATTTTCTGTATAGTTCAATGCATAAAGTCCTGATATCGTAATTAAATCAGGAATTGAAAAATGATATTGAAAATCTCCCACACAGATTTCTTTGAACCTGAAATAGGCAAGTTTCACCATAATAGGTTATATGATTACAAATCTTCTAAAGTTGAGCCTCTGTTTTGATCTGACAGATTAACGTGGATCCTTTTGTTTCAGCTCCTCACTGACAACACAAAGACCTAATGTGAAATTTACTTTTGCAGTGTATAACAGGACATTATTCTCTCTGCGTGCAGGAAAACCCCAGATGCATTTGTTATTCTCGTTTCTATGTGAATGCACAAAGACATATTTTGGCATCAATCGCTGTTGAGATAAAGTTTTGAACAGTGTGTGTGTCGGTGTGTGTGTGTATGTGTCTGGTTTCAATGGGAACAAGATGAACTTCCATTACAAAGTAAAGTATTGTTGTTTTTTACAGCCCAGCTAACAGGTAAGTAGCTTATTGTAGCTCTTTAATGACTTTAAAATTTGAATTGATGCACATTTAGCTAATTCAACACAGTTGAGAAAAAGGAGCATCAGCAGTGCTAACAGGCTAGTTAGCCAACAGAAGAGCAGCTAGCGTTAGCATGCTAACTGTAATCACTCTGTGTTAGCACGGCTAGCTAAGCGGCTACCCTCACCGGAGCTAACACACCGACACCTTTCAACCGCGAGTCCCCCAGGCCTGGTTGCAGAGCCGCGGTCAGAATCGGACGGTGACACGGGCCCTCTCTGCCTCTGTGCGCCCGGACAGCTGTCCCGTTTTCTCGGGTTTACTTTACGCTCCGTCCCGCAGCAGCAGCAGCAGCAGCTTGGCTCAGCTGGAGCTTCAAGCTAACGAGCTGCTTCCGTGTGGAAGCTGAAGGAAACCTCGGGGGGGACTGGCTCATGCTGCCTGGGTGGAATTCTGCCGAGAGCCTCTTTTAATGCGACGAAAAAAAGAAGTAAAGGAGCCTCACCGCATCAATTTCCCTTCGCTTCGTTAGATCCAAGATGGCTGTGTGTATTCTAAATCGAAACAGGGATAGCCTTTACCCTCTGACCTCACAACCTGCTGACCACTTCCGTACACAAAACCGCTCAGCTCGTTTTTTATTAAGTTATTTATCTGAGCACATATACTACGAAGAAGAACACACGTGGCATTCTCTGTCATGAAAATTATAATATTAATCACAATAATGATTGTTGTTTGTGTTGTTATTGTTCTTGTTGTCATCCATAATTGTTGTTTTGATCATCATCAGTCATAGAATTCAATCAGGAAGTATGTGTGTACTCGATATTCACAAGCTCACAGTGTGTCTCAGGGCTTAACAAGGTGCCACATCCTCTGTCCTTAAAGGTTCAGCGTGTAGGATTTAGTGACATCTAGTGGTGAAGTTGCATGTTGCAGCTGAACACCCCTCACCCAATCTCCCCCTTCCAAACACGAAGGAGAACCTGTGGTAGCCTTCAGTTGTCATAAAAACTCACAAGAGTTAGTTTGTCCAGTATGGGCTACTGTTGGAAAAAAATGGCGGCCTCCGTGGAGAGTACCCGCTCCAGATTTTAATTTAAAGGGCTTGTTGTAGGGTAAAGAAAACAACAAATCCTAAACCTTCATCCAATTTAGATGATCACACACAGGATTATTTAATATAAAAATGTTGCTAATAGATTAATTTCACCCAAATCTCACACAATGAATCTATATATCTTCAACCAGAGTAAGAAAAGCCAATAAACAGGGGAAACAAACATAGAAACCTCAGAGAGCCACATGTGAGGGATCCGTCTCCCAGGACAGAGAGAATGGCAATAGCTGCCATGAGTATCAGAGCACATCAATAGAATAAAATATGTACAACATTGATGAGAAATTAAGTGTTTTAAGTATTTGTAGAACAGAAATTGTTCGACACGGATGAAGGGACCAATCTAGTGAGAAGTACGGTGGAGTTCGTTAGGCTCTAATATTAAAGTGCTATTTGACCTCATCTGAACACATGCATACAGTTTGCAGCGCTAACGATGAAAGTCATTATCATCGCATAAATCATCCCTAATGATGTGACCTA
Organism: Pseudopleuronectes americanus; assembly: GCA_038501795.1. Taxonomy (NCBI): domain Eukaryota; kingdom Metazoa; phylum Chordata; class Actinopteri; order Pleuronectiformes; family Pleuronectidae; genus Pseudopleuronectes; species Pseudopleuronectes americanus. The sequence continues at coordinate 5,604,942 of CM076720.1, forward strand.
CATATTTTACTTTGTTCTCTACATTTAGGACTCGGTCCAACTTTAAAATGAGGAGAAAATGTGTCTTTTGATCCTCCCTGGTTTTAACAATCATGACAAAGCTGTTTTAGGGATCAGATTTAGATTCGGTGCTGCATGGACCTTTTTCCCAGCAGATATTATATTGTTATTGCAGGAAAAGCGCAGCATATTTAAAAGCCTATAACAGTCCATAGTCCGTTAATACATAATGGGACAATCAATTACACTTGAGCTCTTCTGCTATGACATATTAGAATCTCTGCGATGAACAGGGTGTATTATGCAGTCACATGTTTCTCTGTCTGTTGGCTCTTTGAGGCCCCCCCAATGCAGCGAGTGGATAAGGAGAGGCACAAGTGCTAAAAACAGTCTGTCAGTGAGTGAAAACAGACGGGGTGGGGGACACACAACCATTGCCCCTTGTGATAAGGAAAATGAAATTCCTCCCCAGTTTTATCTGGTTGGAAAATAGCACTAATGAAGGTATGTAGACAACATGGGCAAATCACACCTCTGGCTGGCGAGGATGACCTGTGACTTCCCACAGTTCAGGAGCAAAACTGAACTAAAACTTCAGCCTGAACTTGGATTTGGAGAACTGTAGTGTTTACGGCACTGAGGTATCGACGCCACAATGACCCCACATGACCGAGCAATTCAAAAAGACACGCACAATGTGGCACTGACAAAACACAGATCTAGAGAACCACACTCCCTTGATCACACTTCAATAGGCCTCTCCTACTCTTTGCCCTGTGATTTAAATTCTCTTCCCTGCAGAAACATTTCAAAAAACATTGCAATGATTCACAACAACCTCCTTCTTTTTTCTAGCTGTGAGCATTGACAAATTCCTGACATTATCCCTCTGTGGGGGGGGCCCACTTGTCTGGCCCGGTGGCACAGATCCAGGACAGCATCCGGGCCGATTAAAACAGAATGTAAATGACCTTTGCTGCTCTTTTATCACAGAGCACTTCTCGAGCTTATCCCTGGCACCCTGCTCCTCCCTGTCTCTCTCTCGCTCCACCACCTCTGTCATCTTGGAGGAGAAGAGAGAGGCGGGGTCATTAGGCACAAATGGGGAGGAGAGCGCAGCCAGTGGTTGCTATCGCCATGAGAGTCAGGGCAAAGCTCAGAGCCACGAGGAGATAGCAAGAGGAGCGCGCTGGGGAATAACTGTCCAGGGAGTAGAATCGGTTTTCAGCCCATTAAGTTGCATAAACAAATGGCCTTCTGTTGGAGATGCTGTGAGTCGTGGAAAACAGCAGGACAATACTGGAAAGTAAGTGCTTTTTTCAAACATATAATGATCACCCTTCAAGCTCATTATGTTATCTGTCTTCTCTTTGGTGACTAATGATGATATTGTCTTAAATTGCTCACTGTTTTCACAAAGATGTATTAAATTGTTATTAACTTTGTTTTTTCATGTTTGCAAGATCAATAACTCCAGAGTGGAGGAGGATTATTTGGACGGCATGAAATTCCTCTAAAAGATGCCAACAGCCTGCGTGAGTGCAACCCTTGCCTGGCACTATTGTGGCGTGAATGACCAGGGGTGTGTCAGAGATCATTTAGGAAGATGGGTAATGTCATGCGAGGTGTCATCGCCTTGATTCCGTCAGAGCGCTGTCAACGCTTCTTAGTGGGGGACCTGAAAGAGATGCCTCTCGACCGAACACTGGACCTGAGCAGCCGGCAGCTGCGTCGGCTTCCTCTTGCTGCGTGTGTCTTTGGTGAGCTGGTGAAGCTCTACCTGAGTGACAACAACCTCAGCACTTTACCTGCTGATCTGCAGGGGCTGAGGAAGCTGCAGCTGCTGGCCCTCGACTTTAACTGCTTCGAAGAGCTGCCAGCAGCTGTCTGCAAACTGCCTCAGCTCAGCATCCTTTACCTAGGTAACAACAGGCTTTACTACCTCCCCAGTGAACTGAGAGTGCTCAAGGAACTCGATACTCTGTGGCTGGAGACTAACTGTTTCACTGTTTTTCCTGAGGTGGTTTGTGAGCTTTCCAATCTCAAGACCCTGCACCTTGGGTATAATCAGATAAAGAGTTTACCACAAGAACTTGGACAACTGGAAGAGCTAAGAAGCATCTGGCTTGCTGGGAACCAGCTGACAGAGTTCCCATCAGTGTTGCTGGAAATGCACTTTCTAGCGGTCATTGATGTTGATCGGAACAAAATACGCCGCTTCCCAGCCCTGTCTCACATGCAGGGGTTGAAACTTGTCATTTACGACCACAACCCCTGTGCTAACGCCCCGGTGGTAGGCGAGGGGGTGAGGCGGGTGGGGCGCTGGGCGGATTGCGCAAATGAAGCGCAGGACGAAGAAGTGTCAAAACCAGCCAGTGAGACCACAGCCGAGGTTGTGGAGCTACAACCGGAGGAGGAGGACAACATTTAGGGTCAAGGAACAAAATGACCTTCAGCCTTGGTGGAGGCTGCCAGAACAGGATGGCATTCAAGTGGAGCACTTAGAGTAGAGAGGTGTGTTGTACATCAGGCTGAGGGTCTGTGGTCCATATACGGCAAAGTCAGTCATATGTGTTTTAATGTGAGACACTGATTGATAAGTGGCCTGTGTGAACAGCGACACAAGAACCTTGAAATAAAAACATATCAATATGTTTGGTTACTGATACATGTGAAATGTCTCTTATTGGAATTAATACATCTGTAAATACGCTAATTTGATTGGTGTAAACAGCAGTGACATTGTATTTTGAAAGCAGTCTAGATCATCTAGATCAGGGGTATTCAACTAAAACTTAAAGAGGTCCAGTTAGAGAAAAATTCTTGAAGCAAAGGTCCAGAAGATCATAATGTCTAACTAATAAGTGTGATATATATTTAGCCTAGTAGTGGTATCAACCTCTGCCTGTACTCACTACCTGACTGTCAATTCAAATTAATCCATTACGATTCAAAAACTTATTGACAATATTTATTGTCACGTAACGTAGAACTCAACATATATGTATGATTGCAGATATGTATAATGTTCTCTCATTAACTAGATAAAAGTAGGGCAGCATTTCAAAATAAGAGAAAATAAATAAAATGTGAAAATTCAGAAAAATAAAATAAAATAAAGGGAGCAAAAGCTATAATTAAAATGTTTCTGTTTCACATCTTGACTCAAAAGTCTCAACCAATTTTACAGATAATAAATCTCAACACATCTTAACAATTGAATCACTTTCTTCCCCTCTTATATCCTGTTTTTTTCGTCTATTTCTCTCCCTTTCTCCGTCTCACTCCTGTTTCTCCACCCCCCTCCAGTTTCTCAAATTTTCTCCGTCTCACTCCTTTGTTTCTCTCCCTGTCTCCGGCTCAGTCGTCTGTATCTCTCCCTTTGTTTTCTCCACCTGTTTTGCTAGATCTGCACCAAAACCTAATGAGCACTTCTGTGACCTGCTTCACCGGTCCATCAAGTTTCATGGAAATCCGTCCAGTTGGTTTTGCTTAAACTTGCTTACATGCAAACTTATAAACTAACCAACAAACAAAATACTAAAAACACACAGGGATGAAAGCGTAAAATCCTTGGTGGGAGAAACAACATTCAACTGTTTTGTTTGTCACAAAGGTTCTTACCATTTCATCTTATGGTACAAAAATCCTAAATTTGGCAATTTAAATATAGTAAAGAGTGTGGTTTTGGGACTGTAATTCCTGCATTCATAGTTTTCCATTAATTTGAATATGCAGTTACTTTTTGCTGAGGCTGCAGATCGTCTATGGGTTGCTTAGTTTCAGATATCCCTGATGCATATACACAATTTAATCATTAAATCAACAACAGTGAGATTGCACCAAACTCAATGCTTATTTGTAAGTTCGTACTTTATACTGCAGAGACGGAGAAGAAGCTTTTCTTGGTCCAGAGGAGTCTGAGATAATTTCTGTACCTGCTGAGGCTTAATGTGAGGTTTTTAATACACGTGATTGATGGTTTGAGTCAATTAGAGCACTTCTTATCCAGACCAATGCATAATTCATCCGACAGATTGGGGCTGTGGCTTTGAATAAAGGCTGCTCCTGGCCCCTAATATCATTGCCACACGGTTCTGGTTAGAGACAGATCATAAAGGCAGCTTTCTAATGCCGCAATGTACCAGGAAAATGTTCTGTAAACAAGATTAAATGTCAAGGCATAATTTATCATTTTGAATCCTTTTCAACAATACGGGAAAAAAAGATGGAATTAAATTGGCTGCACACCAACTACTTTACTGGAAATGTAATTATCTCAAATTAGTTGCACAAACTGAACTATTGTATTCTCAGCTAACACTTAAGCTCATACAGGCTTAAGGACAATTTCACTGTTTGTTGGAGTTATTTCCCAGGTTCAGTGTATAAAGTCGTATTTCTGTTACATTCTCAATATCAAAGATAAACTAATTGATGTTGTTATAGCACCTCACTTTAGATTTAAAAAAATGACGGCGCTGGTGCAGAACTCAGAGACAGTGGCCTCTGTCATTCTTAAATGGAAATAGTGTGGAATATATAGATATATTCTGATTATTCTCATTTATATACAGTACACGTATCGTATATTATCACCTAGCTTCATTAAACAACCTCCACCCCCTTAATCCCATTCATACAGACGAACAGGTCATGGAGTGTCAGCAGCCACAGGAGCTCCATGAGAACACAGGGACTGTGTAGGACAAGGGCCTATCACAGGTGTTCTGACCAAAGGATGCTTTGGTAGAGGTCTCACCTCCAGTCCCTCCACACGAAGCAGCTCCAGCGAAACAAGCTGAGGTACCACTGGTCTTACAGATACTGTCAAGCTACAACTGATCTGTGACCAGAAATAGCAGGAGGCAAACAATAGAGTAACCTGAACAGCAACCTGAGGGATTGACTGATAATCAAGCAATGAGGACGAGTGGGTTTGTGGTGGCAGAGAGTGGATGTGGATGCAGAAGTCGTTCATAAGAAGATAGAATTGGGAGTGTGGCATGCTGACTGATAATATATAATGTTGTTATAATAAAGAAATTAAAAGATTTGACACAAATATCACTTTGCTGTAAACATCACTTAAGAAGGTTATGTGTCAGAAGCAAATCGTAAATAAAGACAAGACAGAAGAAGATGTGCAGCGCTGCATGTTTACTTGTTTAATTTAGTATCAGTGCATAAATAACAGACTCATGTAACATCAGACACATTGAGCAGAATATTCTGAAGAACAGAAAAGCAAGATGAACAAGTGATAAGTGCTTCATATCAATATCTTTGATACAATCTCCTAAATCGACACAACTTTGAACAACAGTCGCTTCACTTATCATTCTCATACTGTACGGTCATCTATCTTCAATAAACAGACCCATTAACAAACTTCTCTTTCTTAGAAGACCTATTTAAAATTGTTGGTTCTTTGACGTAATGAGAACACAATAAATACCATGTTCTTACAACATGTAAGTGCAGAGTACAGACTACACTGTAACGGTGTAGCACTGTGTAACCCTGACCCCCAGAACACATAGACCAGTTGGAATGAAAAGCAACTCTGTAAAAGCGTTTAAGCGTTAACTTCATTTGTCACGGCAGAGAAAACCGAGACAGAACATCTCTATTAGCATGAGGAAAAATATGAGTACACACAAACACATTCCTTGTATCTGTCAGGCTGGAACATTTGCGAGTGTTCCTAGAAGGTTCTTTGAAAACAAAGGAACTTTTTTGGGGCCAATTTTCCAAATCAAATTGGTCTGAAAGAGTCTCTGAGAAAGAAACCATCACGAGGCATGTTCGTGGGTCTCCTTTAAAAGGGTGTGAAGTTCTGGATGGTCAAATATTTCTAGCTGAAAGTTTAGCTGAAAGTTCACAGCGGCGACATGGAATCAGTAACTTAGAGAGAAACTTTCCAACGTCTTCATGGGAGGATTGTCAGAATCTGTACGCCCAATATTTTTGGCTAAGCGAAAAAAATAAAACATAAGCAGGTTCAACAGACTTAAAATGAATCACAGGATTACTGCTGACAACACCGTTGGACAAGACTGCGTTGGAATGTAGCTCCTCATGCTACGGACACACCCTAAACACAAACACAACACTGTTGTATAATGCGCTTTAGGACAGTCTGTCCACTCAGAAGACAACAAGCAGGAATACATTAGCAGGGGTCTAAGTTACAATGAGGTATAGTTTTTTTTAAGACAAGGCAATACACTGTAGTTTGTTAGCTTAAACAAGACAGGTCATATATTCTCATGCATCTGTACTTCTATCAGTAGCATCTGCCAAATAACTTCCCATCTTCTGAAGAGTGACGGGACATTATTCAGCATGAACATACTATAGTTAAGTGCTCGCTTTGTGCAATGCATGATTCACAGGCTCATCCAGGGTCCAGGTCTTTGACGGAGTGTTGTCTCGATCTGTGGCTCGGGCAGCGGGAATCCAGCCGTGGCGTCCAAGTCTTCTTTCTCATCGGGCCCCTCGGAGTCATGAGACCCTTCTTCCTTGGTATCAGGCGCATCGGCCTCAAAGGCATCGGGGAACAAGGAGGCCTTCTTTGACGGCTCCTCCGCCGCGGTGTCAGTTCCCTGGAAATCAGACGGGTCAGTCACAGCACCGATCACCTTAGGAGCACTAAGTTCCTTGTTCGAGTTCTCTCGATCCATGCGCTTTCGGGCCTCCTCTCTCCTCTGCGTGATGCGGGTGTTGTCTCCAATCATCACCCGGACCCTCACTTGGTCTGGAGGCCACAGCCCCCCCCATATGAACTGCAGATAGCTGAAGAGCACGATGACACTGAGGAAGGCAAAGTTGGAGGCCACGCCGACGACTGCGGACGTCAGGGGGAAGTTGTAGAGGAGGTAACGTATGCCAGTGAAGTAGGCATGGATCCGGAGCTGAGAGGAGTAGATCTGCACCTGCGTGGAGTGGACCTCGATGACGGCACCCACCGTGGGTTGATTGGCGTTGGTCGTGTAGTCAGAGTAGAGCTCCACTTCTATGAGCTGCTTCTGTTCAGCCATCCCGGTCACGAGTAAGGGCGCGTAGAGGAGAGTGCTCAGGGTCTGCAGCAGGCTGGAGCGGTAATGCAGCATCGTAGATCTGCCCACCGAAGCGACCGTCTGCCCACTCTTGGAGTAGGCAGACATCCGGACCATGAACATCCCCAGGTGCTCATTCACTGGAGACTCGGGCATCTCCAGCTCCAGAGACACCCTGTAAGGCTGTCCGAACGCCATCACCTGGTCCCTGTTGTTCTTCATGAAGGAGATGTTGGCCATGGGGAACGAGCAGAGCCCTGGCCTCGAGGCGTCACAGCCCGAGGAGTAGCTGAAGTGCACCGGGGTGGAGAAGCTCACGGTGGGCATGTAGGAGTAGTAGAAGCTCCCGTAGAGGAAGATGGACACCCAGAGCAGCAGACCCAGGACGCAGAACAGGATGGCCGCCTGGAACAGAGTCCTACGGGCCCTGAGGAGAGTCCCCACTCCCACATCGTGCAGCCAGCTCAGCGCGGGTCCCATCGCCGCCCCCATCGAGTTCGGTACGGAGGACACAGGCCTGCTTCTGCTCCCGGTTTGGCCGCTTGCTCCTCCGCCGACTCCCGCTGACTGCTGCCTCGGCGGTGGGTCTTTATGTTCAGACATGAGTGGGCTGTCCCAGGGAGCGTGTGGCGAATTGCTTCTCCTCACTCCTCCATGTCATGTTTGTTCAGCCGAAACCTTTCAGTGTTGGCTTCGATCCCCACGCTCGCTAAACATTAAATACACAATCTATCCCCGGGTTGTTAAAGGTTGTTTAGTGTCGTTGTCAGCTCCTCTTGTGTGGACGGAGGGTTCCTAAGCTCGTTAACTTAAAGCTGCTGTCACCGCTGAGTCGCCACAACACAAACAAAACACCGTGTTCCTCCTCCTGACCTCCTCCTCCTTCTTCTTCCTCTTCCTCCCCGGTAGACACCGTGACCCGGAAGTCGATGCTCCCTTCTGTTTTGTGGCAGCTCCGGAAAAAACCCCCACCGCTACCCCGACGCCAGCGAAGCGCAGGGTGCAGGCCTTCATGCCAGGGATGGGTAAGAAAACGCGCCTCACGGGTGGAACGGCCGGTCGGAGAACGATCCTTCAGCTTTCACCACCCGGGCTACGCAGTGGGAATGTCGGGGAGAGGGAGGAAGCAGCCTCGGGATCTGATGGTAAAGCATCTCGGAGCTTTGTTAGCTTCAGGATAGCTAGCGGCTAAATGCTATAGGTTAGCTGGACGATTAATGCTAGCTGTCGGGTTAGTTAATATATTTGATATGTATAAAATGCATATATTTACAACTAAAATGTGTATTAGCGTAATAAAACATGAGAGAACCGCGTTATCTGTGTTGCATTCAGTGGTGGCAGCTAACAGCTAGTTGGCTAAGCTAGCGGGTAGCAAGCTAGCATGTTTTGACGACTGGCCAAAAACAAGCTTATTGCAAACGAGTGGGTGAATTAACTCAAACCCAATTAAACTAAGTGACGATTAAACACCGAGGCGTGTTATTGTCTGTGTGAAGGAGTGTGAGGAGCGTGCGGGTGGTTCATGGCAGTTGCTAGCAGTTAGCCGGGATGTGGGTTCGTGTAGCGGAGCGAGGAGTCAGCTCTGTGCAGGTTTAATGTGGAAGATCCGCGTGAACTTCTCGACTCTTGTGCTTTGCAGATGAGCAGGAGGGCGACGGACTCAGATTCACGAAGAACCGCACAATCATGAAGCTGCCCATAGTGAAGGCCACAGGTAAAGTGTGTGTGTGTGTGTCCCCTCGTTTTATTATGTGTATTTGCATGTTTTCCAGTATAAACATTGGCATCGTCTCTCAGGGTTCAAATTAGAGAACCTTAATCGTTGGGGTCCTTGTTAAGGTGTTGGGGTCAAATGTGAATTGTGGTTAAAGGGATAGCTCACCCAAAAATGAAATAACACTCATCTCATTACCGGCTGTGTGAAGCGTTGCAGCCAAATCCAATACAATTGAAGTTGTGAAACCCGGCAGGACCAATTTGACTTGAAACATTGTCATTTACAACATGTTTTTTGCCCAAATGCCCGCTGTTATCCTCCTCTCAATATAACAGCAGACATTTGGGCTGAAAACATGGTGTAAATTATGCTGTTTGAGTAAAATTATTCCTTTAAGACTGGATAGGTTAAGGTTTGCGATACGGATTTAATAAGGCTGTAAAGGTAGGATAGCTGTGTACTCATTTTTCTTACCTTAGCTTAAACACTGACCTTGTAATGACCAGTAGACGTGATTATGACCAAAGCCCAGTTCTAATGATGAAAAAAATATTTATATTTATTGATTATGGATAATGTTTTGGTCGGACTGATGGCCCACAAAAAGTGGATGTCAATGCTTAATCATAATAAGAATAGTTCCACAGACCTGTGTTTGGCAACAAGAAAAAAAGAAATCAAGTTTGATTGAGAGTTTTTTTATGTCCACCTGTAGAGGGCTTGTCTCTGCTCGGAACCTACGAGGACAGTGATGATGACGACGATGAAGGAGACCGCCCGACTGCAAATTCTCAACACAACCAGTCAGCTGACATCGACAGTACACTGGCCAATTTCATGGCTGTGAGTATATACCGTTATACATCTTATTCCCTTGTTTTGTAACAGTGTTAATGTTGATCTCATGTTATCGTTTAAGAACAATACTCACAGTATAGTGAGGGCAGTGTTCAAAACAATTATAGAATAAAAAACAGGAGCAGAGAGTGTTGTTATGATTTGAACAAAGTAGTTATTAGATCTGTGTGCCTTATTAATGTTGATCGTTATATGTGAGTAGCAGTTGTTAGTACAATGTAGATGCAGGCTTTGGCTTTTCTGACTTATAATCTATTTTCTCTTGGTATCTAACTCATGAATTAATCACAGTATTAATGTAAGAGACTAATGATTGGGAAAGTGATTTTCATTCTTGGGACTCAAAACATTCCTTTTTGTGGGTTTTTCACCACAGGAAATTGATGCTATCACCACTCAGCCAAGTTCCGAGGAGGCAGCATCTCATCCTTCAGTCCCAACTAACATCCCTCCCAAACCCGAGGCTGATGCTCAGCAGCCCTCTGCCGGTGACGGACAGAATCAACAAAGCACAGCTTTTACGTACAATACTCAGTATTCACTAGCTGGAGGTAAATGTCTCCGTTGGATTTAAAATCAAATGAGCAAATATGTGTTGTCAAATGTCCTGTGTTAAAATACATAAACAAATCAATTGTATTAGTAATTACTGTCTTCTTCATAACTAAGGAAACTTTTTTTTGCCAGCTACCCTTTTAGTATATTGCAGAATTTGTATGACATTTTCCAAATTGTTCAGGGTATAAAGATATTGTGCAAAATGTATCAACAAAGTATGCTGTTGTTTCGTAGCATCTCATTTATGCCCTTTTCTTCAGTGGAGGTGGATATGGGAGATTGGCAGGAGGTGTGGGAAGAGAACCCTGGTTGCCATTACTACTGGAACACTGTGTCCAACGAGGTGTCCTGGGAGCTACCACACTATCTCGCTGAACAGGTGCAAAGCCTGGGGCAGCTTGCCAACAGGTAGGATTCACTAATGACTGATACCTACATTATCTGAAGCACAGTTTTATTTATTATGTCACCCGTACAGAAATTCAATTGTGTGTTTTGTATATTTCTTTGTATGTCTAGTGTTAATGGCAACGGTACCGCCCATGGAGCTTATTATACAGAGAAAGAGAAATCTGCATCTGCTGCAGTCCCGATAGCGCCGAAAGAGAACAAGGTGAAGGCAAGTTTCATTAATGTCCACATAAATATGAATCGCCTTGATTTTGCTGTGTTTTAAAGGTTGTAATTTTGATTTTAATATTTGACTCAAGGTTTTACCAAAGGAGGTAATCGAGAGTGTTGTAGGACTCACAAGTGTAGAGGAGGAGCGTCATGGAGTAGCTGCGTCTCTGCTTGGTCCACTGATCCCCTCTGAAGTAAAAGAAGCAGAAGAGAAATGGAGAAAAAGACTGATTAGAGGTTTAGATGACACAGAGAACAGTTTGGATTCTGATGGAGAGGGTGTACGTCCAGGAGGATCCCCAGCTATCCCACCGTGCGAATCGGACTCTGTTCCCACTCTCCATAAAGACACTTGTGCCAAGAAGCAGTCGAGAGACAACTCTGATGCTGAGGAGGAAACCGAGGAAGACACAATGGATCTGGAACTGGCTCTGGAGAGGAAAAAGGTTTGGAATTGATTCTTTTTCAGTGAGAATCTTCGACAAACTACAAGTCCTCTTTAAGTGCATAGCAGTGAGATTCTGAGATTCGTGTCAAATGCTAACGTCAATATGAACGAGTTTTAAACTGACTTCGAACCTCTGACTTCTAGGCTGAGCTGCGGGCACTGGAGGAGGGCGATGGGAGCACAGAGGCCTCCAGTCCCTGTTCTGAGACAAGCCAAGAAGCCTCTGGAACTCGTGGTATTCCACTAAAGAAAAACCGGTGGAAGACTGCCTTCCCCTCTGCTTCCAGTCCTGACTCTAACAGCAGAGGCTCAGACCAGCAGGACAACACAGAGACCAGTGAGTTCAAATATTTACTCATGTGCTAGTAAAGGGTGCCATTCACGACAAGGGTGTGTAAACAACATATGAAATCCTACCTGTTAATGTGCTCATCCCAAAATTCCTTCTGATTTGTTTTCCTCTGTTGTGTCCTATAGCACTTCCTAAAGTCCTGGAGAATGTTGCAGAAGAAGAGGAAGAAGAGGAGGAAGAAGACGAAGAAGAGGGAGAAGAAGACGAAGAAGAAGAAAAAAAGGAAAGCGATGATTCGGAGGACAAAGCGGTTTCAAAAGCTCCGGTAAAAGAAGAATCTGAAACCCCTGAGCTCAAAGTGGAAACGCCTGAGCTCAAGGTAACAACAATCTTGTAACTATCACTAAACATAATAATTGTTACAATCTCTTCTAATACATTATTTTTATGCTGAAATATACAGTTTCAGATTGGAGAGCTTGCAAACACCTTAACCAGCAAGATGGAATTCCTGGGGATTAACAAAAAAGCAATCTCTAACTTCCAGTTGCTTCTTCTACAAACCGAGGTGAGGGGACAGTTGAGTAACAAAGCAGTACAACCCTAGTTTTCAGTTTTAGCTGTACCAGTGCGACGTGTAAAATATTTATTGCAAAATTCTATTTCATGTAATTATTGCACAAAGCCACGTGGTGGCATTTAATATTTAATATTCTCATAATAATCCATCACAATCTGTCATTCTGGAAACTTACTGTAATTACTTTTCTGTGTTTCTCATCTATCTTTTTGCTCCTCTGTCTTTCTATCTCTTTGTCCCTTTACCTCTGCTCTCTTTGATTTTGATCTCACCTTTTATCTCACTCCTGTCTCTTTGCTTTGTCCTTTTTCTTCTAGACACGTATTGCTGACTGGAGGGAGGGCGCTCTGAATGGTGTCTATCTTCGCCGCAGGCTGCAGGAAGCTGCTGAACACATAAAATTTTACGAACTTAACGCCGCCCCTAAAGGCTGGTCCTGCCACTGGGACAGGTACGCGCTCCTTACCTTTCACATCTCTAAACTCCTTCGTCTCCCAAAAATCTTACCGTGTGACTACACCCCCTTCACTGCTGAGTCACAGACTGTGTAACATGACTTGGGGAGAAGCTTAACCAGTTCGAGTGGATTAAGATACTTACCAGAAACAGACTCTTCAGGGTTCTGTGATGCAGTCCTGGCACTCTGCCTTGCACGCACTGATAAGGGAGCATCCACTCTGGGCCAGCCTGCCTCCTGTAAAATGTACCAACCACAGACAGGACTCCCTGTCCCATAACAGACTGATACGCCCTGTGTTGTCAGGGCAGATGTAGACTGATTATCGGACGAGTCAGTGGAAAATGTAGGGGTGGGATGGCGGGTACGGTAGGAAGGTTGGTTTGCGTGGGGGAGCTTTGAACTTTACAGGACTACAACACCCAGAATGCAATGCAGACAGAGTGACGCCAAGGAAGCGCCGAGTGTCACGCATCAGTTAAAAGGTGAAGATGGAGCAATGACGGGAATCCAGCAGGTCAGACCAACTCTATTTCATGTCTTATTGTTTTTTAATTTTCTGCTTTCTGATGTGAAATGCATTGATTGTGTGCTTGTTATTTCCTGAAATATGGTGGTTGATGACGATGATGATGTTGATGATGATGAAGATGATGTTGATGATGAAGTTGTTGATGATTATGATGAAAAGGATGATGCTTTTTCCCTGGCGTCTACCTGTGTCTGGGTATGAATGGTTGTCAAAAAAAAAGTGTGACAACCATGGTGTGAGCTGCACAAAGCTACTCTCAGGACCCTAGAGATGATTTATTTTGCTTTATTTATCTTTGAGAGCAAGGTGGGTTCCCTGTCCACATCCATAACCACACTCTAATTGGGCCCCTTCCTCTGGACACCTTTTAAAGAGGCTGTTCTTACCAACACCCCTGCCCGTCACTGTGGCAATAGTGTCCATTCCCTTGCCCCACTCTGCCAGGGTATCATGCCAATCAAGCCAGTTGCTAGACCAGTTGTTGAGACTATTGCCTTCTATCTCTGTTGTCCCACTCTTTAGAGAACACAGGCGGTATTTCTATGTGAGGGACCGGACTGGTACCTCCCAGTGGGATTTCCCCTCAGAGGAGGACAAGGAAGAGGATCTGAAGGGCAGCGAAGGAGCGGAGACACAGACTTCCAGCCAAGGAGATATGAAAACAGTGTGTGCACCTACTGGTGGGATCCCAGGTCAGTCTCCTACGACTTTTGTTTTTGTCTTTAGTGACTTTTGGAAAAGAAAATGTAATAAATATATTCATGTTTCTCCTATTCATACTTTTCATAGATAATATTCATTCACTTGATTTACTAAAAGAAAACTAATTCAACAATTTACCGTTCCTCAAGATGCTTTGTTTTTTGTTTATACAGGATCTACTTTTGCTGTTGCCCCACCAGCCCCCCCTCAGCCCAGTGCATTCTGGTCCCCATCCCAACCTCCTCCTCCCGACAGCCCCCCGCCTCCACCTTCCAACTACCCCCCACCTCCGCCTCTCCCCCCAGGCTCGCCTCCTCCACCGCCTCCTCCTCCTGACAGTGATGGGGACATCATGGAGGTGGAGATGGAGATGGATGATGACAATGACGGAGAGCCTCCAGCCCCTGGAACTGAGGAGGACGGCAGTGGGAGGCCTCCTTTACCTCCAGGCGCTGCTAGCATGAAGGTGTGTATAATATAGTTTACTGTACATGACAATTTACATGTGTTACTCAAGAGAGGGCAGTAGTGTTAAACCTTTATTACATTTCACAGATTGTGGAGTCACCGGGCCCCCTGGTGAAGGGTCAGAAACGTAAGGCTGGTCAGCTCAATAAAGCCATCATTGGCAGCAGTGCCATTCTCTACACTCAGCCTGTTGCCGCTGCAGGTAAACACACATCACTACTTATCTGCAGTTTGTTACGACCTTTGTTCCTAATTTGATTGTCTGCTGAACCTTCCACTTTTAAATAAGGAACAGATTTGTATACTGGTTTAGGGACAGCAGTGTACCAGCTCATTAAGGAAGGAGTGCAAATTCAAACAAGCAATAAATCAATTGAAACTGAACCTTAGCTTTACTTTTGTCTGCAGCTCCTCTTATGTCAGCAACTGCCTACTGGGGCATGTCGGCTGTCGCAGTCGCTGCCCCCATGGCTCCTTGTGAACCGCCGCTCCCACCAGCCCCAGCCTTACCTCCTCTACCGCCTCTGCCACCATCGCAGCCTCCTTCAGAGCCTCCTGCTGCCAAAGATCTGCCCACAGACAAGAGCAAGAAGGTCAAAAAGGATAAGGTTCGTACTGAAGTTAATATTTTAAACAAGATGTCTAAATGTGTGTGAAATAAGGGCATTCATGTGATCCTTTTTTCTTTCCTTTAATATACTCGCACTACAGTCGAAGAAGAGTAAGACCAAAATGCCTTCTCTGGTGATGAAATGGCAGAGCATCCAAAAAGAGTTGGTGGAGGAGGAGAAAAGCAGCTCCAGTGACGAGGACAGAGACCAGATGAACAAAAGGAACATAGAGGACTGGAGGAAGCAGCAGCTCCAGACGTATGCTACCACTTGATATCCAATCACCTCCTTTGGAAGGGTCTCAGAAAAACTGTTTAACCTCTAGTAACTTCTAATAACTGTTGTATTGTTTTCATCTCCTCAGAGGAAAAGCGTCAAAGAACGCCAACTTCGAGGCCCTTCCTGATGACTGGCGGCAGCGACTGAAGAAGAGGAAGTTGAACAGCACGTAACATCTGGCCTCGGTTGTACACCACCCTTCTATAACATGTATTTTCCAAATCCACTCCTACCAGCCCCACAAGGTCGTCCTCCCCCGGTTAACGTTTTGCTCAGTGATCTGTTTCTACCACTGTTGTTCACATGGAGACTACATCTTTGTACATGGAGACATTTAAAGGCTCTAACACGGCCATGTTGTTTTTGGGTTGTTTTTGTAGCTACGTTTGTGCCAAATGTCTTGAGTTCATTACTTTATGAAGACTTCACCACCAACTAGACGACCACCGCAGTTTAAAATGGAGGGATTGTGTATTTTATTGAGCATTTTTACAACTGTGTACATAAGCTGTCTCATGGGTCAAGCTGTGTTTGTTTTTTTTTGGAAGAAAAGTGAATGTCACTGAACTTGTATATTTTGTAAAAAGTTATTAAACGTTTTTTTTCCAATGTCTCGTGCTCCTCGTGTTTATTAAGCACTTCCTGGTGCTGGGGGCCATGTCAATAGGACGGCATCGCCATGGCAACTGCGGTGTTGGTGTCGCCGCCTGTTGCTTGGTGACATCATGCACTTCGACAGAGATTGTTCCTCTCGCGGTGGAAGTTGTTTTTAATCGTGATGAGTGTTTTCGTCATCATGAAAAGCGGCGCAATTAAAACGGGATGGAGGTAAGTGGATCTCAGACATGTGTGAGGACTCGTTGCAGGAGTCGCGGACATTGCGGTGGTAGATGAGAATAGCTAAATGACGTTAGCAGAGGGAGAAGGCTTCTTACGACACTTATCAGTTTGTTGGTGACCGACTTCTCTCAAACGGTTATAAAACAGACTTTGTCAAGTTAAACTAACGGAAGAAAAACGGCAGGAAGTCTGTGCTGAAGGTTGAACGTTGTGTTGATGTGGGAACTGTTCGAGTTAGCTCAAGTACAGGAGCAACAAGTATGGGACACAATTAGTGCCAAGAAAAATAAAATAAAATTGTTTACAATAAAGTTCAAACCAGAGGATATGTTTACATACTCACATTTGAAGTGTTTTATTTTGTAGGTTATACTTGATTTTGTTATTTAAAAACAACTTAGTTACTTAAAAATAGAATTAAGTAAAAAGTGTAAACAGTTTTAATTATTTAGAATTATTATTTCAGTTTGCAGTATGTGTTGCTGTGATTTCTCCGCCTTCAGTTTTCAGCACAATCTCCTGACAACACTGTTCATGCACCAAAAGAAAGAGTTCCCTTGTAGCTGAAACAGATTCGATCAACCAACTTATCCGCACATGGGGTTTTTTGTAGAGGCAGTCGTGTGTGCCTTTGTGCTAGCAGCTTGTGTAGGAGCTGTTTCATTAGTTTGATATATTGTGATTATTATTATTAGCTACTTTTCCATTTATATATTAAGACAACAGGGGGCCCTAAGCACCAGATCAGGTAGGATTCACAGTGAATGTAGCAGGGGTGTTAATGAGGAGAAGCACTTTTAGAGGGCAATGTTTATTTACTAGAGCATGAGGAGAATTATATGAAATAAATTTACCAAACCGTGAGTTCAGCGTGGACACTGGACTTCCTCGATTTCTCTGAGTACAAACCCAACTACAATGGGGCCTCGTTGGCTTTTTAATGTCAAGTGTAGTTTGACAGAAACATATTGTGGCGAAATAGCCTGGAAAAATAAGTAAAGTAAGAAAAATAACATTCTTTGGAGCATAAAAGTAAAAAAAACATCCTTTGGAACATTAAAGTAAACAAAACTGCCTTTGGTACATAAAAACAACACCCTTTGAACAAAGAACTTTGGAACAAGAAAACTGGAAAAAGGAACATTTTGAATCTGTGCATTTAATGTGGATGTGCATTCTTTATATATATGTTATTAAAAGCGAAATCTGTCACCGACACTACAAACCATGGAGAAGGACAGCCGAGCCAGAGCAGGAGCGCGCCGCACCAAGCGGAGAGCTCTGCGGCATGGTACCTGTAACACCTGTAACACACACAGTGACTGTAAAGCTGTTTGGGAAAACCACACGAAGTACAGTGTGAATTGGCCCATTTCATCAAGTGCTATGAGGAAGCATGACATGAGAGTGAATCTTATCCAAAACGTAGCCAAACCCCAGGATGAAGTTGAAATACAAGAAGCAGTGGTTTCATATAAATAACACTGTACTGGGAATATACAGAAAGGGTTAAAAGATAGTCACCCTAATATTAAGAGTCCTGAAAATGTTGATTTCCTGGGGATAGTGTCTCCAATGTCTCAGGCTCGAGATCCAGCCAAGTTCCATCCCGACTAGACTGGTGCCTTGGTGGCTTTTATTTTGACAGAGACACCTTTAGGACAAATAGCCACTACAGCTTGATATATACTTAACTATACTTATACTTTTTTCTTCTTATACAAAATTAAAAAAATATGTATATATTTAGACTTCATTATTAGTTGTTACGGTTTCTTATACCCTCCCAATAACACTTTACTAAATGACTAATTCAATTATTTGGCATTTCCCTTTTAGCAGAAGTAAAGCTGAAGATGCCGAAGAGAGACTCCTGCCTTAACATCTCAGTTGTGAGTTTACACCTACCGAGTTTTTTGTTGTTGTTGTTCCTCTTTCACTCAAAATAATATTTTATACTCTCTTTGTTTATGATACTAATCTACGTATCATCCTGATACAGGTGATCAAACCATTACACTTCTGATCTAGTCTGGTACGTAACACAACACTGATGAACTATATATTTTCTCCCATCAGGCCACTATGGCCGTCTCTGCCATCAAGAATTGGTGGAATATCTTCCAGTTGGACAAGTCGGACACCAACAACTCCAGCACAGAGGAGGATGAGGGGGAGTTGGCGGAGATGAGGCAGCGTAAGATTTTTCACTCAAGCGGTATTTATAACATGCAGATCTCACTCTTTCTGAAATGGGAGCGTAACACTGTTTACGTATCAACTGTGTTTAGCCATGATAATGAGTTTGTGTGTTGGAGAGGATCTCGTCCTTAATTCAACATCATTATTTATTAAACAGGAGCTCTTTTGTGAATGAGACAATTAGAGCAATCAGGTGCAGCATATTCTCTTTTAGTTGGGTTCGTGTGGGTGAGGCAGGCCTAATGAAAAATGCATATATATCCAGAGTGGAACAAAATGAGCATGAAAGAGCAGATAGTGAATGTGTGGTTCATGTTCTCACCCAGTGTCCACAAACCTGAAAAAGACTCTGCGGACGAGGCAGCTGGAAATAGATTTCAACGGTGGCAGACCAGTTCTGAGTCTAAGGGCGCCGCAGAACCTGGTGAGCTTTCCATCAACATCCCGCCCCCGGTGGCCCATAGAGTGTGAGGTCATCAGCGACATTATCCATCACATAGGTAAGTTTGGATATTATTTAAATCTTTAAAATCACCAGGGTATGAATGTTAATCAGTGGTGTTTATCGGCCCAAGCAAAGATAATGAGTCAAATTTGTGAGAAGGCGCTTTTTACTGAAAATATCGATTCTTCAGTTGTATAAAAAAAGTATTGATCTTAAAGTGTAATGATACAGTGAGGGTGTATTTTGCAGAGTGGGATCCGCCCGAGCCAGAGACTTTTTATCAGCCCACAGGACATGAGAGGACACCGATGCCTGTTGGAGAAGAGAGCGGGAAAGTGGTGTACTGCGTTGACCATGGTAACATTTAACCAAAGGGCATCTTACTCCATTAATGTATTTATTAGTGCACACCATAACTCAAGGTGCGGATTCTGAGATATTCTATTATTCCCACTACGGGGACCAATGGCTATCTAATGCCCTGTTACAGAACATATCAATGTCACCACCCTCACATGTAATTCCTGCTTTTCGATTGTCCCTCCTTTAAGCCACTAAACGTCCCTTTTTCACCGGCTCTCGTGTGGGAGGGAGCGTGGGACCCATCAAGAACGCCACCCCCTGTGACATCCATCAGACAGACCTGGAGTTTGAGTCCCGCTTTGAGAGTGGGAACCTCCAGAAAGCTGTGCAAGTGTGAGTCTCCACAGGAATAATCTACTTATCCGTTGTTACTGCATCTCAGGCATTATATTTTTTCCCACTCACCCTCTCTTTCCAGGGGGGACTACGACTATGAGCTCACCCTGTGCACAGACACGTACACAAAGAAGCACACACAGTGGTTCTACTTCAGGGTCAGGAACATGGAGGCTGGAGTCACCTACCGCTTCACTATAGTCAACCTGATGAAAAGGAGCTGCCTGTACACTGTGGGTATGAGACCCACTCTTCTACTCTGAGAGGGCGGCCAAGGAGGGAGGCGTTGGATGGCAACGCACCGGCTCCGACATCAGATACTATCGCAACTGCACTCAGGTCAGTTAACCGTCTGACTCCGGACAGTCTTAAGTCAGGACACTCTGATTTAGGAGCAGCAGCAGCGATCATTCACATTTCTCTACTTTTTATTTATGCTTTGTAGTCGACTACTTTCAGTAAACCAGTGCAGAGACTGATGGGTTTGTGAGAGGCTCATATTTCTCTGGGAGACACTTGCATTCATAAGTTCAAATTGCAACTTGATGTCTGTACTTGAGGTCCTCAAAACTGAACTTTGGTAAAAGGCTGTCAGTAAGTCTGAGTCTGAGATCCGTAAGTTGCAGGAACTTCTGTCGTCTGTTGTGTTGCCAGAGCTATAGACACACACCACAACAGGAGGACTTTACAACATAGAATTTACACTCATAGAAGCAGCAACTCCCTTGAAAGCCAGTGTCTGTGTCTCTCTTCAGGATTCAAATGAAAACGACAGCGACACGATCACCCTGTACTCACTGACCTGGACTCTCCGGTTCCCTCATGACTCAGACACCTGCTACCTGGCCCACTGCTACCCCTACACCTACTCACACCTGCAGCGCTACCTGCAGCGGGTGTCCTCCGACCCGGCCGTGGCGTCCTACTGTAAACTGCGGGTGCTCTGCCACAGCCTCGCTGGGAACGCCGTGTACGTGATGAACATAACATCCCAGGGGGAAGGAAAGGGGAAGGGCAGGACCAAGAAGGCTGTGGTGGTGACGGGCCGAGTGCACCCGGGGGAAACCAACAGCTCCTGGATGATGGAGGGGTTGCTGGACTTTCTGCTCGGGGACTCGTCGGACGCTCAGCTGCTCAGGGACACTTTTGTTTTTAAGGTGAGGGACGTCAAACTTGTTGTGACACATCTGAATGATTTTCACAATTATTTCTCCAACAAATTATCAGTTTTTTATGTCTGAATAGCAATTTAGAGATAGTTCTTGGTTTGTGTTGCAATGCTATCACACACAGTTTTGCATGATGTGCTGCAGGTGGTGCCGATGCTGAACCCTGACGGTGTGGTGGTGGGGAATTACCGCTGCTCTCTGGCCGGCAGGGACCTCAACAGGAACTACAAGACATTGCTCAGGGACTCCTTTCCCTGTGTGTGGTACATCCGCAACATGGTGGAGAGGTAAAGACACGACGACAATAACAATATGAAATGACAATATTCATATCAAATAACTTTCATTTTATGCTCCCATGCAATGAAACTATGAGAGAAAAAGACCAAACTTAACCAACATGATATAAAGTTAAGACTCGCTGTTCATCTTCTTTCAATAAGCACAGATTGTGCAAACATTTTTCCAGACTTTGCAGGAGCTTCACAAACATGGAACATACTGTATTTGCCTGCTCTGTATTAACCTCCTACATTTTGTCAATTAAGTGAATTCCCAAACAAAGCTAAATCTACTCTGCACCATATCCTTCATTCTGCTCCTTGTTGTGCTGTATCTTCTCCAGGTTAATGGCAGAGACAGATGTAGCTCTTTACTGTGACTTTCACGGCCACAACCGCAAAAATAATGTCTTCATGTACGGCTGCAGAAACCGAGATGAAGGCTCTCCGAAGCTTTACGAAAGAGTTTTTCCCCTAATGATGAGCAAGAACGCCAATAACAAGGTAGAGTCACTTAAAAGCCTTTAATATATATTTAACTGTGAATCAAACAAATACTTTTTTTGAGTTATGCTACCATTTTATTAGTCCTAGTCATTACATGTCATTTAGCTGACGCTTTTGTCCAAAGCGACTTACATTTTTAGTACACTCAGCATTTATGAGGGGCCATTTAGGGGTTCGGTATCTTGCCAAGGACACTTCGGCATGCAGATGGGGGAGAGTGGGGTTTGAACCGGCAACCTTCGTGTTGGAGAACGCCCGCTCTACCACCTAGGCCACACCGCCCATAGTCATCTGGACATACTGCTTTTTCTACAGTTACAACAACCCATCACCACTCAAAATATGAATTATGTTTCAGAGGCAGTGTCTTTTCATTGGTATTCATTTGTGTATTGTCAGCTACAAGCTCTAAACTACACTGGCCTCCTCTCAGTTCTCCTTCAAGAGCTGTAAATTCAAGGTGCAGAAGAGCAAAGAGGGAACAGGAAGAATCGCCATGTGGAGACTTGGCATCAGGAACAGTTACACGATGGAGGCCACGTTCGGAGGCTCCACTCTGGGTGAGCTCAGATCTCTTGAATGTGAGCGTTTATGATCAGTGATGTGAGCTTGAACACTTGATGTATGAGCAGCTGTCGTCTGTTTGATCGTTAGGTGACAGGGGGGGGACACATTTTACGACTCGGGACCTTAAGTCAATGGGATTTTCCTTTTGTGACACCCTGCTGGACTTCTGTGACCCCGATCCAACGAAGGTGAGAGTCTTTTATTATTATATGATGAAATGTAGACTCTCTCCATTGTTGAAGCACAGAAATATACTTGGATCCCGATTTTGTAAGCTTGGATTTTGCGACTAGTATTTAAATTTCATATTTTGTGTGTTTATATATTTTACATTTATTATTTCAGATCACTTATTGTCTGACGGAGCTGGCAGCATTGTTGAGAAAGGACGCCACAGAGAGGCTGGGCAAAGATTGTAACAACTCTGAGTCTGACCAAGAAACCAGGTGATATAATAATTTACACCTGGGGATGTGAGATATGTGTAAAATGTGTCCTTGTTCCGAGTGGATGTGAATATTTTCCTTTTCCTTTTACAGCACCAGTGGATCAAACAGTTCAGATTCAGATGGACTCCCGGCTCATTTACTGAACCAGCAAACTGTCCATCTAGAGGTATAAAGACGTAACAGAAATCTGTGTTTACACACTTCTAAAGTTCATATCACATCTGGATCTTCTTGCTTCCGCAGTTTGCCACAAACTGTTCGCTTCAAAAGCAAAATCATGTGAAGAAGAAGAAGAAGAGGAAACTCTTAAGGAGTCGTAAAGAGAGGAACCAGCAGCGGTCGGAGAAGAACGATACACAACCACAGGTCCTGCAAAGCAACATCAAGAGCACTGTGAGACTAAAAGGTCCATTATCCCTCTGTCTGATTAACCCATTCATATTTATTGATTTGTGAACAGAATTTGCAGGAGTCCGATGAGACCACAGTTAAAGAGAGCGTCAGAGAGAGGCCTGTCGGGCGACATCGGACTAAATGGCTGGTAGGAAGCACAGACAGTGGATGGTTTATGAGACAAATCAACAAAAGAAGTGAGATTTCCTGAGAGGTTTCTGTTTATATCTCTCTTTCTTTGTGAAGGTCAACAGTGTGATGAAAAAAGCTGCGATGCCTCCACCCAACACTGGAGAGGTCTGTCAGGTGAGTCTGTGGACGGGCTGACAACTTATCAGCTATGAGCATACACAATTTAACAAATGTTTTAATCGATACAAGGTGAAACTTTAGGAAACTGAACTCACTGTAGTATTTTCTGTGCTTCAGGACGCTGGGCTGGAAAACACGAGGGCCGAACCCTCACCTCAGAGGGCAAAGGCATCACCTCACACAGGTAACTTTTATTTTTAGACATTCAGCCTCTCTAAAAGATTCTCCTGGATTTATTGATCAATGCACAGTCAGCCAGCGGATTTTCATCTTCTGTTCCAAGGTATTTTTATTCCTGTCCACAGAAACGTCAGCCCTGCACTGAAAACGTTATAAAAAGAGCAGGGTTGAGATAACATTGCATCCTTTGAAATGGTATTGTGCAGCACATATAGTTTGTTTTGTTTTCCCAGGTGAGCTGGCGATAGATACAAGAAAGTGGCGATGTTCCTCTCAGCTGCTGCACCTCAGTGCTCTCATACCTTCAGCTAAACTCCTGCATCCCAACCGGCGACAGCCTCACTACCCCCGACAATCCCTAGTGTCCTACAAACTCTACGGAGGTTTGTCTACACGTGCACCTCAGCTCCGGATGAAAACTAAGTTCCTCCGTCAGTTGATACGTGTCTGCTTCTGATTTGAAATCTCCTTGATTGAAACCTATCTCCACTTTTCAGGGCTGCTGCCTCCCCTAGAAATAGCAAACAGGTAAACCTCAATGTGCAGAATCTTATCAGATAAGCGATGACTCCTTGCTGAGCAGTGATCATATGTCCGTTGCAGGTCTCCCTCGTCAACGTGCGTCAATATGGTTCCAGATATGGTTCAAACAAAACGCCTGCTGTCAAGTTTCACCAGGGACAACAGGCGGTTTCTTTTCGGAGCCAGAGGTTCTTTACGTGTTTCAGCAGGTTACTCTGTGCTGGAGGATGCCTTCACCTCCTCCACAGATGAGACGAGCATCAAATGGCCGAAAGGGGAGCAGGAAGACGACCCCACAGAAGGTTGTTCTTTGATATGAACAGATACTATACTGATACAGATTGTGCAGATTGTTGTTTGTGAGGATACTGTGACATAAATATATCACAAACTTCCCTCTGACCTCTTCTCTACCAGTCATTCATTCAGTGGGGTTGTCCCTGTGGGGATGTAAACCACTTGAGGAGCAGAAGCAGAGAGATATGAGGTCTGACGTCCCGCTTAGAGAAACTGAACCACGGAGCAGTTTGTCTGGGTTGAGAGCCACAAACCAGAGAGGGAGAAGGTAAATTAGCTTTTATCCTCTCGAGTACTCCCTCTTCTCTTTTTCGGACTTTCGCTCACTAGGGAAAAATTCTGAGGTTTCTGTTCTTTCCCTGTTAAATGTTAAATTAAACTCTCTAATTTAGGGTTAAATTCAGAGGATGTTGCACCTTTTACATATTGTTCAGCCCAATGAGGCAAATTGTAATTAGTGAAAATGGGCTATACAAATACAGTTTGATAGCCAGACAAAATTTGGGCAGTGACAATAAGACAAACCGTTTACACCTTTTTGAGGGGGTATTTTAAAAAGACCTTGTATGCTTCCTATCCCTTTTTTTTCAATTTCCTCAGACTGTAAAGATGCTGAGGAGAACAAAAGGCAGTTGGATGTTTCCCGCCTTGTGTCAAAGCCTCCAGACTTGATGAAGGTGAAACCTCCACAGAGAGACACACTCAGTCAGCTTCAGGCTCAGGGCAACGCTGGAAGAAAAAGCACGGCTCCACAAGCGGAGATGGACGCCATCAGAAAACCATCACAGTCCGAACCACTGTAGGATGCTCTATTCTCAAATCTGAGAACTACAAGGTTTAAGGTTTTATTAACTCAACAAAAGATGTTGTTTTAATCTGCCTTTGTTTGTTTGTTATTATTTACAGGATTACGCCAAAACGACAGGAAAGCCATTTCCACAAAACCCTTTGGAAGGGTGTCTAACTCAGGGAAGAACTTTTTACATTTAGGTCCAGATCAGGGAGCTGTTCCAGCAGTGTTTTTTTTTCACTTTGTTCAAAATTGTGAGAACAACATTCTGTCCCCTCAACTCAAACTAATCACATTTGGATAGGAGAGAAGTGACAGCTGCTATCCAATGTCAATCTTTGTTTGATATTTAATTATACCTGCATTGCTAATAAATGATGTACAAGCAACATGTTATATGAATTATATTTATTGCAACCCTACAAAAATAACGACATCACAATGTGAGTTAAATATAAAAATAAATATGTACAAAAGTTTTTCTCTCCAGCAAACAGCTGTGCTCAGCAATTATCCCGTGTAAAATGTCATTAAAAAAGATATGACGCATCATTTTTGATAGACCCTTGAGTATCAGAGTCGATGTCACGTCCAGGTGTGTCCAGATGTGGCGGAGACATCGGCGCTTCAGAAATCAGTCAAACTGTCGGAGGTGAAATTGGCTTTCTGTGTGTTTAACCATGTCCCGCAGCGCCACAAATCCAGAGAGGGCCTAGATCATTCAGGAAAAAACAAATGAAGATTAAATAACAGCCTGTTTATACATGGCCTAAAATTGAAATGATATAAATAATATTGTCAATTTTTGGGGGAAATGTAATCATACCTGTGAGAGTACAAATATAGCGAGAACTATGTGAACTCCTCTCTCCAGGGGCTGTATGAGAATGGCTTCATTAAAGAGCTGAAACAGGATGAGAGGAGACTGCAGCAGGATGCTCAGCAGCCAAAATCCAGCCAGTTCTGGGACCTTCCGCAAACACAAGCATGACATCAGTTACATCCCTGTACATCGTCAACTGCAGAATCTCTTTATGATCACTTGATGCACCAACCTTCTCTTGCAGGTTCCCCACATAACCCAGATAAAGTCTGATGGCCTCGATCAGAGTCATCAGGATGAGAAGGGTCACGAGGATGAACTTGTAGTAGTCTGGCAAGGCAGGATACTGTAAGGGAGGCCAATCACAGCAGTGCAGTTTTAATTAAGTGAGTAGTAAAAAAATGAACCTCTGTGTAGTAGGAGTCAGGTGTCGTCTGTGATATTGTTGGTGTAAGTGGCTGAAGCATAAGGTTTGTCACCTGTTCAATGTGTAGTGGTGAATGTATGTAGACGGGGGGCGGGGGAAGCCTTATTTTTTGCTGTTAAGAGTGAAATTTAATGAAATACTTTTATTTATTTATTGGATAATTGGAGCCACCAGTTTTACCGACTAGTTTTAGGACTCAACAGCCTGTAACCTGCTTCAGCCAATGAGCCATTTAGATTTCAATAGTAAGGATTACAAATTAAGTTCCTGGTGACACACAGCAGAGTTTAACTGTTCAACTTCAAAACACAAAAAGAAAAACAATGTAAAGAAAAGGATAAACACACAATTGGTCGATATGGAACTAACGTGCATATTTACTCCTTAAGAAATTGTGATTTTTCCACTTTGCATTGGCTTTACACATGCTTTTTGTATAGTGTAGGAAAATAGGAGTTGTTATGTAGCAAGAACTAGTTGTCCTCCTTTTGAATTCAGTGATCTGACCTATATTTGTTTTCACATCAGTATTCACTTCCTGTGTCCAAACAGGATCAGAACCCTGATGTTCATACTATCACAGTGTTGTAAAATTAATCATTGATTTTTTAAATATTCACATTCTTTCACATCACTTTCCCTGTTTCTCTGCCTCACCTTGAGTTGCAGCATCACAGTTTCACTGATCCACCACCAGGGGAAGAACCACATGTTAAAGTACAGAGACATCTGGAGCTGGAGACTGGACAGAACCCGCTTGTCTGGAAGAGAAGTCACAGAACCATCAATGAACAGATCAGCTTCAGTGGCAGCGGCTGTAAACAAAAACTACACCTGAGACGGAGGCTGCTCAAGCTAGTTAGCTACGTTAGCATGTTAGCAGCTGGTTTTCGAGCTCTGG
Source organism: Pseudopleuronectes americanus (assembly GCA_038501795.1). Classification (NCBI taxonomy): domain Eukaryota; kingdom Metazoa; phylum Chordata; class Actinopteri; order Pleuronectiformes; family Pleuronectidae; genus Pseudopleuronectes; species Pseudopleuronectes americanus. Next base: position 5,631,933 of record CM076720.1, read on the forward strand.
GACTCACCGGGAAACGAAAACCCGTCGTTCCGCTTCGAGAGCGTCTCAGTTCGGCTCCGATCGAATAAAACGTTCCGGGAGAAATCCTCCAAATGTCTGCGGATCGTCTCCGGCAGCTCCATCGCTCCCTGCGCAAAACACAAACATCTGCGGAGGAAGTGAAAAGCTCTTCCGCTGCCCGAACGCTGTCCTCGTCTCCTTGGTAACAAAAGACAGGAAGTAGAACACAACTGCAGCTGTTCACGGTGCGAGTGGAGGAATGTGTCTTAAAGGTGGTACTTCCTGATCCTGCTATATGTTATGTAAAGGTTTAAACTGATTTTATATAAGATTTTGTAATAATTATATAAAATATGAGCAATTTATGAAAAAGTATTAAACTTTGCCTTTGATCTACTTCGACGTTCTGACAGTGGGAGTCACTATGGACAAGAGTGAGGTGAAATATATGGGTCACCACTCAAGGATGTATTTTGTAATTATATTCAATATGAGCAAGTTATGAGCCATAATCGAGGTGGCCAACTTCAACGATTTAAAAAGAACAAGTTATGAGTTTTAAAATTATATTGATAACTTTTTTAATTTGAAGAAGAAACGATAAACCAGCTGTTTTATGGAAGAGCGTAGATGATTTTGACGCACAAACCATCCAATCAACTTAACTGGAAGCTAATGGCGTTTTTATTATGTTATGCAAATAAAAACTAGAAAAGTCATCATATAACTTAATTCTTGATTTTAATTACGTTTTTCTAATTACTTTCTTTCTATCAAGTACAAATGCAGAACAGAAGTTCATGATTTATGTGGCTCCTCCACCTGTGGCTCCTCCTCCTTTAACTGATGCTCTTCCGGGACACAGCGGATTTCACAGCTGCAGGTTCACTGAGTTTGATGAAGTCACAGTTGATGCTGATCAACATTGTCCTGAGGAAACTGTGGCGGAGCCTCTCGGGAAACGCCATGCAGTTTGCTCTGCGGTTTCACTTTCACCTTGTCGACCTATAAAAACACACGTGCTTCCTTCCCCAGCAGAATAACAGAGAGAAACTCCAGAAGAGACGAGACGAGCACGAGCAGCAGGTGAGCGCGCGTTTGAGATTCAAGATTCAAGATTTGTATTATCAACTGCACAAAAATAGCATTAAGCCTTCGCTGGCAATGAAATGCTTGAGTCACAGGCTCTCTTCTAGCAATGCTCAAGTAACTACAACCCCAAAAATAAAATAGAAATAGTATAAAATAGAATATAAAAATTTAAAATAGAAAAGTATATAAGTATAAATATATATATATACTGCTGAAGATATCAGGGACGTTTGGTCCTCACATGTTCTACGGACTGAGTTAGAGTTAGTTTAAAGTTTAGACTAGTTGAGGTTGGGGGCAGTCAAACGCATTATTTGTGCTCACAACTATACAGAGACAAGAGTTTGTTGAGCTCAATCGATCTTTAAATTATAGTATAAAGATAGTTTTTGATTGTTTGATATTTATAGTTTATTATTGGTTATGTTGAACATATTTTTCTGAGTTAGAGAGAGAGAGAGAGAGAGACTGAGCCAAGCTGCACCTCAATGTCTGCCAGGTTTCGAACCATCCAGTTCATGTAGTTGGACACCTGATACAGGGAGGGGAGGAGGTGGGTAAATGTCCCCCGCACGTACCCACAAACAAACGCACACACACACAGACACACACACACAGTCCTCTCAGGCTAAAGACACTGTCCCGTTCACCCTTGGTGATATGAAAAAAAGAATCCCGTTCTACATCGCCACCTGGGTCATGTCTCTGGTGCTGTTTATCTTCCGGACCAAAGCCACCATCCATCTCGCCGCCTGTCTGGGTGACAAATCTACCAAGAAGAAGTTATCCAGAGAGGTCCTTGAGGATCAGTACTCCTACACTATTGACAACACCGGGATGAACTCATGGCCAGCCAGGTTGGACATGAGCCACCTCCACCTGTACAGGAACCTACAGGCCATGTTCGATTAGCCGGACAAAACTTCAACATTATCTGGAGATGACAAGTTCTGTTCCAGAGAAAGATTTGTCCATGCCCCAAGCTGAACTGATTTCCCAGCTCCTATTTTCTGTGATCTAACCCTGAAGTAGGGCGGCTGTGGCTGAGGGGGTCGAGTGGTCGTCTTCCAACCAGATGGTCGGCTGATTGGATCAAATGTAATATAATGATGTGGAGGAGTCAGGACATGTCCGACATGGTCGCACCTGTAATGGAAAATTATATAACTATACTAAACTATGTATTATGTAACCACATATCTTATGCATATCACGTGTGTTGGTGACTCACTAGGTGCCGGTCTCACCTCTTTCTGTATGAAAGAGCACAACCGACAATGTTTCTTGGTCTTACCCAGCTTCACATCCGCATGCTGTAAGATCGGTTTGACCTTCTTTGCCAAAGAATAAACGTGCACTTAAAAGACAACTAGCCTCTTTATTTCAGAAAATGATTTCCTCCACACACCCGAGCAACAGGTTCCTGGTTCAATTCCTGACTGGACGGACCAGCGTTTCATTTCTCTGACCTCAGTCAAATAAACACAACAGCCAATGCTAGGATCACCTCCACCAACCAACTCTGTGTCCCTGTGACCTTTGACCACTGAGACTCATGAGTTCATCCGAGTCTAAACGACATTTGTACCAAATTTGAAAGGATTTTCTGATCTCCTGCCAAAAAGAAATAATGGAAAAAAGCCCCCCAAAAAGACCTGTATGTACACGTACAATGTAATCTGATTACTTTCTGGCTCGCAGACCCTGATGTATTTGTTTCCAAGCTGATCCGGTCCAACCTCTGAAGGAGCTGAACATGATTAGACACCTGCATGATGAAGAGATGAGGAAGAAGTGCTCGTCACATGTTCACGTGTCACACAAACTCAATCACCTCTGAAACTCAAAAGCAGAATGAAAACACTCCTCGTACCCTGAACCATCAATAATCATTTATATTGTTATACAATTTAACAATGATCAATTAAGAAATCTGTCATGACATCATTGATACCACACCATGATTACTCTGTTAATATTAGTAAGCTGTAGATTCTGTCTCTAATCTTATTGGTTGTACACGTTAAGCATTGCTACATGATGAGGTCATGATGAGGTCATTTCCACCATATTCCCACAAATTGAGGCCTTCTTACACCCAAACGTTTATGTTCTAATTAAATCAGTTTGTCTGAGTCATGTTGGTGTTTGAACCTAGGAGATGTTTCCTGTTCTGCTTTGGTTATTAAACGAATAAGGTCTTTGTGTTTTAACGATGACTTCAACAAACAACACAGATTGAAAGCACAGTTAATCATTTTGATTGATCCGGAAATATGAACAGATCCATGTTGGTTTTGTGGTTCAGTTTTTTTGATTTTCATTATAAAGAAAAATAACAGATAAACATTACAGTTAGTGACCTTTGACCTCTGAAACAAACATGATAAACACCAGTATCCAGAAATCACAAAAATCTGCTGATCGACAGGAAGTGATGTCACAAGAGATCAGGGACAGGCCAAGGCTCATCACATGGTTCAGTAGAGGTCAAAGGTTAGAAGTAATCAGTGCGTGCATCTCTTCTCTTACGACTCTGCTGCTGCTCGAAGAACTGACGGATGTCATCAGGGATCACGACCTATCAGAACAGTCACATGACACCATATGTCACGACCCATCAGAACATTGTGTTTTATTGTGTTTCAAGACACTTTCTCATATTGTAGCTGTACCAGTATTTTCTGTACTTCATAACTGCTTGTTGTGATCTCCCCAATCATATATTTCTGTAAGCTATTTACTGTTGAATACATTTTTTTGTAATAAAAAAGAATTCGAGTTGTGCAGGTGTCGTTTGTGTGAATTGAACTCCAGCCAAACAAAACCATAAATCACTCCCACTTTACAGACACTTTCACTTTCAGAGAAAACGAAAGTCAGCCGGAGCAGCAGCAGACGATGGCGGAAAGCTGCGGGTCAGACATTTTCCGTTGCTCCATCTGTTTGGATGGACTGAACCACCCGGTGACCCTCCACTGCGGACACAGCTACTGTCAGGAGTGTGTGAACGCCTTCTGGGACCAGGGCGACCAGAGGGGAGTCTACACATGTCCCCAGTGTGTCCACTCCTTCAACCCACGACCCGTCCTGGGCAAGAACATAGTGCTGGCGGATGCGATGGGGAAAATATCAAAAGAAGAAGCCAAAGCTGCTGCTGCTGCTGCTGCTGAGGAAGAGGAGGACGAGGTTGTCCCCGGGGACGTGGCCTGTGATGTCTGCACCGGGAGGAGGCTGAAGGCCGTGAAGTCCTGCCTGGTGTGTCTGGCCTCGTACTGCTCCACCCACCTGCAGCCTCACTACCAGTCTGCAGCTTTCAAGAGACACAAGCTGGTGGAGGTGTCCGCCTCCATGCAAGACAAGATCTGCCCCAAGCACGACAAGCTGCTGGAGGTATTCTGCCGCAGCGACGGCCACTGCATCTGTCTGCTGTGTGTGATGGACGAGCACAGAAGTCATGACACCGTCTCGGCTGCAGCGGAGAGGGAAGTCAGACAGGTCAGGCTGTTTCATGTCGGCCAGCCATTATAGGTTCACAAAGGATTTGAGACATTTTTTAACTAAATATCATGTGCAATTCATTCACTGTACATATTCTTACACTTTTATTTCTTAAAACTGTATTTATTAGTTTAATTACATTCATATTTTACTATAATACTTAATTTAGTTATATTTCTTACACTTAACAAGTATTGCATGTTACCTATTTGATGCCTATATTGACTCTTGCTGCTGTAATACTATCTTATCTTAGTTCTTAATAGTGTTGTAAAACTAAAGATTTTTTTTTGGGGCAGAAATACTGTTTTTACTGCAAGTGTGCGAATATACAAATCTGGTGGATGTGTTTTCATCTTTCAGATGCACACATCGACCAGATCCAGATTTGTACCATAGCAGAGAAATCAAGCGTTATGATTAATCACCTGTAAATGTCCTATAATGAAACTTTTGTTGCTGTTGCACAGAGACACAGGAACATCAGGAATAAATTGCATCGCATTCTGAAGAAAAACATATAATATTTAATAAATTCTTATTCAGCACAAGTCCCACCAAGGGTCGTATAAATCCGCTCAATAGTTTTTGCGTTATCCTGGTGACAAACGAACAGTATTGGTGAAAACATAACATTCTTGGCGGGGTCGTTATTCTATTCTATTCTTATAAAGTGTAAATCTATGGAGCTAATCAACAACGGCCAAAGGCATTAACAATATGGTTTTATTTTCAGAAACAATTTGGAAAGAAGAAACAAAGGTATCAGCGGGGAATTCACGAGAAAGAGAAGAAGCTGCAGCAACTGAGAAAGAAGATTGATTCCCTCAAGGTGAATGTTCTGGTTCTTTTTATCCTGCAACCATTTCCTGTACAGGAACTGACATTATTCCCAACGTCTTTACACCATGTCAGAGCTCTGGAGATGCAGCGGTGCAGGAGGCCGACAGGGTCTACACTGAAATTGTCCGGACGGCGGATATGAAGCTGCGCGCTGTGAAGCAGGGGATCAGAGCCGAGGAGAAGGCCGGGGTGAGCCGAGCCGGGGCCCTGGTGGATCGGCTGGAGAGGGAGATCTCTGAGCTGAGGAAGGAAGAGGAGGCACTGAAGCAGCTGTCGCTCACGGAGGATCACATCCATTTCCTGCAGGTAAATCGACACAAAGCAGGTAGGATCCAATTATGTTATGTTCAGGACTGAATCTTATCATGTGTGTGTGTGTGTTCTTTTTACCTGTGTAGAGCTCGCAGACCATTTTCAACTGTCCAGAACCTGATGAGTCCCCAGATTTCAACATCCACCTGGACACATCTTTTGACTTCATGACAAAGGCCATCTGTACTTTGAAAGATCAAATGGAAAACATCACACAGGGAATTGCAGAAATAACTGAGACAAGTAAGAAAATAAGTTTAATTTTTGGAAGCATATGAGATTGTGTAAATATTGGGTTTTTCTAAGGATGCTGAGATTATGTGTGTTTGTTTTAGTTCAAGCTGATCCGATGAAAAGAGAAGAGTTCCTCCTGTGTGAGTTGTTCACTGTCTCCTGGCAAAAACACATTTGGATTAAGCCCGTCACTTCACACTGAATAATCATTTCTAACATTCTGCATTTCAGATCTCTGCAGCCTCAGTTTGGATCCCAACACAGCATTTGAAAACCTAATGCTTTCTGATGGAAACAGCAAGGTCACCTGGATTAAAAGGGCTCAGCACCGCCCCGACCATCCAGAGAGATTCACCGAATACGATCAAGTGTTGTGCACTGAAGGTTTATCCGGCGTGTGCTACTGGGAGGTCGAGTGGAAGGGGCCCAGGGTTGAGGTCGCTATGTGCTACAAAGGGTCAGAGCTGCAAGAGAATTGCTTTGGATACACAGACCAGTCCTGGAGCGTTTCCCTCTCAACTTCTAGTTGCACCTTCTGGCACAATGAAGTCAAAACTAAGATATCTGTGCCCTGCTCCGCTACTGTAGGAGTGTATCTGAACCACGAGGCCGGGAGCCTGTCCTTCTACAGCGTCTCTGATTCTGGTCAGATGATGCTTCTTCACAGAGTTCAGACCACATTCTCCAAGCCTCTGTACCCCGGGTTCATGGTCTCTAGAGGTTCGTCTGTTAAAATACGTGCACCAAAGTTAAGGGTTGCTTGAGGGAAATAACTTTGAGAGTATTTTCGTTTTGCTTCGTGCAGTTTTTTTTTGTTGTCAGAATTGACTGTTGAATATTTTCATTTGCACATTATTCCTACTTTAAATGTTTCCTCACTGAATATGTGGTTTTAACGGATCTCAACTCTGCATTACTCTTGAACTTGCTTGACCTGAGTTTTTCTTTTACATGCAAGGAAGAGACGATAGAAACGTGTATTTTCAAGGTCTTTTGTTAATCATTCACATTTCTCTTCAAGTGTAACACCTTCATTTCAAATGTAAAACAAATGTAAATAGTGGTCAAACGTTACATAGGAACATGTTTACTAATACAAATAAAATGTGAAAAAGTTCAGTGTGGTTTCTCTCAGCTCAACTTTATGGTGACTGAGTGGGTTGAGATGCTCGTGTGTGAAAATCAGCTGGATTCATGTACCTGAAGGGACCGCCTTATGATTCATCTGCATTTGTTATAATTCTAACATAAATATTCTCACAGCCCAGAAGATGTGCACACCATATACAAATGTTGCAATGTTTAGAAAGTGTTAGAATTTAGAAACATTTTTTTTAAATGAATCATTAATTAGTATAATCTGGATTATTAACTATAACATTTAAGATCTGTTCGATTGCACAAACACAAAATAAATAAGTACCATTTTACAGATGGCTTAATAAAAAATCTTTAAAAGTGCCAGTGTATAGAAATTAATTTTCTCTTCTCAGGGACAACACTAAAATAACAGTCCAAGAAAGGCCCACAGTTGTCAAGGCAACACTCAGTCAAGCTGCACCAAATCTGACACACTCATAAATATCAGTTTTCTTTTTACATCAAGATCAAAGAATTATTCTCGGAGAAATCAGTGAAAATGTCATGTTTTAAAAAGTGGACATTAAAATGTTATAGATTCTTCTCTGACCCATATGAAGTCCTTAAACCAAGTTGTATCTTAAACAAACAAAACCAACAAAGCACCAGGGATGAACTTCCTTGGCAGGGGGAACAATAAGGATCAGTATACATTTGATCACATAAAATAATCGGAAAGCAACAAAAAATGTACATTCCACATATTTAATTCCTTCACTTCAAGCTACATTATCCAAAGTGACACATTTAGACATACAGTAGTAACAGCGCCAGCGCCGCTTAGAGTTGAGGTCGTGACGGAGACGGTCATAGAACAGAGTCGATGGAGGTGTTCGTGTAGGAGCGATCCACGGTGTCGTAGAAACTCAGGCAGGCCTTGTAACGCAGCAGCTTCTCGGTCAGAGGGCTGATGGTCAGTGCCTTGCCCTGCACACTCAGGTCTATGTACCTGGGCAGGACAACAGGAAGATGCACAACTTTTTAATTATAGTCTTATATTCAAACATGTACTAGCTGTTGAAAAGTACCTAAAATTATCTGTACTGGACCTGAACCAGGGTAACTCACAGAAATCAACGCATGGCAGTTTTTATTGTGTATAACTAATAAGATACTTTAGACAAAATTGTTGTAAATAATACTGTACCTGTAAGATACTCTCCAAAAGACAAGGGTATTTATAGCCATCAGGGAGGCCAGGATGAAGAAGTACCTCTCCAGATTCCCATCATGCAGTATGTTTGGGTAGAAGTTACCTGTCGACAAAATATAACCGCGACAATATCAGCATCAGCTTTCTTATCAAATCACTGTGCCTCTGTCATTTGATACAGGAAGGAAACAAAACATTTCACTATATATTTTACCTCCAGAGAGAAAGTACGCCAGCTGGACGATAAAGGCTCCAAGAAAACAGCCCCCTCCGTAGGACAGAGTGAGGAAGTGCAGGGAGATGCCTCTGATGTGGCTCGGGGTCAGTTGGAAAGATATGAGGGAACCTGCCAGGGAGGAGGTGACAGCAGAGGCTTCTATTTGTGACATGTCAGCACCGCCCCTGCACCCTCCTGTCATGTGTAAATCTGAGTAATCTGATCAATTCACAAAAGCTTCCAATCCGGCGTGAACTCAAGTCTTTCACTCACATGCAGGGGTGACGAGAGCCTCGGCCAAACCAAGCAGGATGTACTGGGGAGCCAGCTGGAAATAGGGCATGGACGACACCTGCAGGACCTTCCCGGACAGCGTCTGCTCCACCAGCGGATGAGTCTTCCTCTGCAGCTCCGTCAAACCTGCCACCAGGACTGACAGAGTGGCACATGCATGGCCCAGAGCTGGAGGGGGGAGGATGGACAGGGTGGGATGATAAGAGAGGGGGCTGAGGAATTGGAGGGGGAGCGGGGTGGGGGGGTTGTGATTACAGGAGAGAAGATGGAGAATGACACAGAGATAGAAGAGCGAGAAAGTCATTACCAAATTTCCTCTTCTAAGGATCATATAGAGATGTTCTCGAATGACACGATCACAAGGCAAAGAGGGGAACAGTGAGGTCCCAGCAATATTAGCCTTTGATATTTAACCACCCAAATCTAGCTGTTCTTGAGTGGCCATGCTCGGATGGACGGACAACCCAAACACGTACTGCCTCTGATGTCGGCCTGCTGCCACGGAGGCATAAAAACTGACTCAATGAAAGAAAATAGACAGACAAACAAATAGTGGAGGAGCATAGATTCAGATATACTCACTGATGACTTTCGCAGGGGCCATGGGAGCTTTGTCCATGGAGAGGTAGCAGGTAGTGACGCACTCGATCAGCGGGGCTAAGAGCAGCAGAGGCAGGATGCTGATCACATTCATGGCTCCTATAGGCAACAGCAGGTTGTTCAGGTGAAGGTTGGAGTTCATCGTCTGTATGTAGTAACCTGAGGGAATCTGTGGGGAACATGTTCTTCAACATTATGGAAATGATCCCGATGATTAACTAAAGGAAACGTTGGGTTGACCTGCCTGTGTGATGCAGGCTCTGTACAGCAGCTGGAGGCCATACAGAGGGAAGAGCTTTGCCAGGACTTTAACGTTCTCCACGTGCGTCTCACTGTAGCGACCACCGTTGTTCTCCTTGGCCCGGTCCAACCAAGACACCACATCTCCACTCAGGTGCCGATAGTGGAGGCAGCACATCTTGAGAGAGTTCAGGAAGACGCCCAGTGTGGTCAGTAGGGATCCACCTGTGAAGGAAACACGGAGGAAAAGTGTGAGGTTGTACACGTTATAGACTAGAAGTAGATGTACTGTGAGCCCGAATTACTTTTTTCTTTGTACGTTACCTTTCTTGGGTTTGTAAGTGAGTTTGTTACGCATCATGTGTATGGCGATGAGCGCCAGCAGCACTGAGGTGAAGGGGATTAGGAATCCCAGATTTTTGGCCACAGACTGCTGGATGTACGCAATACCCAGAAACACAACAGTGGAATTCAGGTTCACCAACCAGTAGAACCTAAACACAAGGACATCAATTCAAAATGAAAGTCTTTCATTTCTATAAACATGAGGTTTTACATGGGTACATAGCGAAAATTTGCTTTGTTGAATAGTCTGATTTGTTGTATCCCCTAACAATGTTGCCATTGTTTGATTGGTTTGGCAAGAAAGTGATTCTGTTCAAACTGTTTGCATTATTTTCTTTTATTTGATAAACCTATTTCATCGTTTTAATTTATTTTTATCTATTACCAGGATCAGACTCTTAAAAGAGGTTTGTGTTGTGTATGTAGTGCATAACAGCTTTATTTGTCTGTTGTATTGTTTTTATAGTTGTAACAATGTTTTTCTGCCTTCTTGGCCAGCTCTATACTGATCACAGTTATAACAGCAGTGGTTTGTGGAGGATTTGCTTGACGAGTAAATGACGGCTCCCTGATAGTGACACCCACCAGTTGAAGAAGGACAGGAGCTGGTGCTGGTTGTAGCCCTGCAGGCTGTAGGCGCCCATGGGGCAGAGGATGGCCCGGATGCCGCCGATGCCCAGAGCGGCAGCCAGGAGGCCGGTGTAGAACAAGATCTGCTGCTCCCGGGGCTCCAGCTGGTGGGTCATGTGATGAGTGTCGATGTAGAAATCCTCGAAGGGAAATGCCACCACGGGCAGCATGGCTGTACCTAGAATTTTACAAAGACACGTGAAGTCCTCGTGTCAATTTCAAACAGGATTCCACAGGAGTGGAGTCATGACCAAGAACCTTTACAGAACTAGACTCTTGAAATTAGCTCACATTAACAATCTGGTATATTTATGCACATCAATAATACAGTATAATAAGAATGAAGGGTGGGATGGTGGAGCATTGGTTAGCTCTGTCTTTCAAAGAGAGGAATCCTGGTTTGGCCAGCAGGCCCTCTGTGTGGAGTTGGCATGTTCTGCCTGTATTTACAGGTTTTATCTGCATGTACTGTGGCTTCCTGACACAGTCCAAAGACATGCAGATTGAGGTCAGGTTAATTGGAGAATCTAAATTGATGTGTGAATGGCTGTTTGTCTCTGTATGTCGGCCTCCGAGACACTGTCCAGGTTGCACTCTGCCTCTCAACCAATGTCAGCTGGGATTAGCTTCCTCCGCTACCTCAAATGATAAGAGGTATTGATTAGGGATAATGAATGATGGATGGATGATGGATGGATGGATGGATGAACAGAGGTATAAGAGAAACAATTGAAACTTTTTTCCAGGCTTTGAAAAATATCTACATATTGTAACATCAAGGAAAAGTGAGAAAAGACTAATCACAGCTGATATTTGTATCATCAAGCCAAACCCTTATCTTACATTATTACAGAAATACACTTTCCAATTTCTCACATCAGACAACAGGTACCAAACTGAAATCATTGTGTCTCACCGAAGACGTGAAGAACAGCACACACGTAGAGCACTTTGGTCCGTCCTAAGAAGGTTTCTGCAAACCACCCCACCAGAACAGGGGTCAGGGTGCTGGCTCCTATGAAGCACAGGTTGACCGTCGCAGCTGAGTAGTTGTCATAGCCAAGCTTCACAGTGCAGAAGAGAATCATGTTGCACACAATCCCAAAAAAAGCAAATCTTTCAAACAGCTCCACAAGCAGCACGCAGATGATAACTTGGAGCTTCTTGTGGGACTTCCTCGGCCGCCCCGGGTCTGGACGAGGCGTCCGGGAGGCTCGTCGGCGTTGGCTCCTGCCCTCTGGCAGTCTCTGAGGGTCCCCTGCCACCATAGCACCTGGCCTGCGAGCTGGCTGCCCGGCTGCTTGGTTGAATGGGAACTCTTGCCCGTTTGAGGATGGCACCAGCTGTGGATTGAGCTTGAATCCGTCGCTCTGGTGCGACGGTGGAGCTGGACCTGAGACACGCAGGATGAGACACACCTTCTTGCATTCTGCACGTGCTGGTGCTGATTTTTCCTCCTGTGTCATGTTCTTACTCAGAACTGTGGACGTCTTACGAGGAGGTGACATAGATCTGGAGATGGCACCTGTCAGGAGTAATGAACGGAATCTATTTAGAGAGCATCCCGGAAATATTTCTATAATTACAAGTAAGACACAAACAGATGTTTGTTGTTTTTACTCCCTCAATCGTTTTGAGAATTATTGGACACTGTTGGTTCTGGATTTTAAAATCTAAATATGTCATTAAAATTCTGCTACATCTTGTATGCAATGTATAAAGTCATAGAAGAAATGACAACTCAAGAAAGCATGATGTTGCCTAAGCTGTAAACTTTAGTATTATGTAACATAAAACTAAACATAAGAACATAATTTAGTGCTACAGGTTATAACAAACACTTACCAAATGTCACATATCCCTGTGGAAGCAGCCTGCTGATAATTAGAGGGATGATGTTAAGTGAGAGTCATCTGCAGTTTAAATTCAACTGGGCCTGTGCATGTAGAAAACAACAGCCTGTTGATAGAGGAGACAGTTAGCTGACTTCCCAAAGCACAGCCCACGTCCGCCATGAAGTGAGGTTAACGACACCTGATTCAGCAGTTTACAAGCTGCTTTGAATGGAGGCATCAACAGTTTTGCTAATTTTATACACCAGGCTTTTGCCATTGCGACTCAAGGCTCTGCAATTGCTTTACACATGTTTTTTTATAGGAAATCCTTAACTGGTGACAACAGATGTTGTTTGTTTTATAATATGTTCTTTCATGTTATTTTTTTTATTATCCCTCTGTTATATTCTTTTTTGTTTTATCCCCCCATATTTTAGAAAGCACCTTGTATTCTTCTTTGGATGAATGCTATAGAAAATAAAGTTTTATTAAAAAATGTTTATAACAACGTTTTTTTCCAGGCATCTTGGGGCATGTCAGGTATTTGCAGTATAATTGATAGATGGATGTATGTATGTTACTATATGATACTAGATTTGTACTTTATTAAAGGATCTATCTATCTATCTATCTATCTATCTATCTATCTATCTATCTATCTATCTATCTATTGATCTAAAATTGGGAAATGAAGCGTTTACAGCAGCATATCAAGGGCATTGTACAGAGATCGAAGTATCACTAAAAGATAAAAATAATTAAAATAGCTCAGAATAGAATGTAATAAACATACAATGTACTAAAAACTGTACATACTCCCTAAGTAAACGATACACAATAAAGTACTGGAATACAGAGTATAAGGTAACAACGATAGATGTGAAAATGTGAGCTGTATATATACGTCACAGTTGATATGTAAAAGTCTATAATATTTGGAGAGGTCAGTATTTCTCGACCTGCAGACATGTTAATGCATATTTATGTCAATGTAGCTTATATATTTATACACAGTTAAATGTATTTTGTCTGAAAACATGATGGAGAGCTTGGTAGAAGTACGAGGTCTCCATGGTTACGGAGGCAGAGTCCAGTTGAGCGTGGGGGCGTGGCGTATCATGGGAAGCGGAGTTGTTTACAAAGCACTTGGAAGAAAGAAAGAGACGAGAACTACTGCGACGCTTTTCTACACAAACACACACGAACAGACACACACGCAGGTAAACAACTTGTTGTTCTCTGTTGTTACACACTGAGCCAGGGACACTGCGGAGTTAGCACTTAGCATCAGACGTTTGGCTATACTTTAGCTAAGTTAGCTCACTAATGCTAACGTTAGCCCCGCTCTGCCAACCGCCGAGACAAGCTGTAAACACGATTGTTTAACGTCAACGGGTGAGTTGTGTTTGCGTGTTCTAACACACTGAAAGCTGCGTGTGTGTTTATTTGACTTAACTTCGAAGACAGAAGTTACATACAACTACATGCAAAACGTGTGTTGTGTGACGACGTGTGCTTCTCTGCAGACATCGACTAGTGATGTCTGGAGCCGGAAGGAAGATGCCGAACTTTCCCGGCTCTGCCTCGGAGGTCTTCAGCTCGACCCCTCTGAAGAGCAGCGGCCGGGGGAAAGATGTCCACGCGTCAGGGGGCCTGGAAGACGGAGTGCTGTCCGACGACGAGGACACGTTCTCCCTGCTCTCCCCCATCTACCATGACAGTTTTGATAGTGAGGATGATGAGGAGGATCTGGAGCTCAGTCCGGGTGAGGAGGACTCACCCCGGCACAGCCTCCAGTCCGGACTCAGCGTCTCTCCAGTCAGGTACAGATCCGTTTTTAAAGCTGTTCACACTTTCTGAACCGACTCAAACACCACCAGGGTCTAGGCTGGTAGCATGTCTGTGTATAATAGAACGAATATTCCAATGTCTGCAGTAATGTGCAGTGGAAAATTATTTTGTTCCTTCTTTTCTTGGCCCTTAAATGTTCAGTGTGTTCGATTTAGGTGAAAAGATATTATATTATTATTATTTATATTTAGATATTTAATATTTTAATACTCAATATTTACATCAGGAGAGGGTCCTCTCTACGGATGCCACCAGGCATTTTACAGTAGCCCAGACTGGACAAACTAAACACCTTTTTGTTTGTCCAGTCTGAAGCTACCACAGGTCCTCTTTCATGTTTTGGAAGGGGAGGGCGAGGTGAGGGGTGCAACATGCAACTTCACCACCTGATGTCACTAAATCCTACACACTGAACCTATAAGTGCAAAATAACACAAGTTTTCTCAAAATACAACAAATAACAAAACACAAAAAGCATTTCCTCATGTGCCTATGAGTGTGTTCATCCAATCAGTGACGAGCCGTGTCAATATTTCATTACCTACCTTCACTATTATAATTTAATGCCATTGTGTTTTCTTTATGTTATTTTTTTCATTGTGTTTTTGCCCTTCAGGGCCACCATACTCATCTTTATTGGTTTGGTTATAGGTGTGAGCTTCCAAAAAGACCCGTTGAGCAGAGGTTCAGTTCGGGGGTGCAGCCTGCGGCCTCACCCACGCTGAGTGCTTGGGAGATGTGGCTGGTGAACAAAGCCAAAGAGGATCGACTCAAACTGGAAAAGAAAGCCGAGGAGGTCAGCCACTGGTTCACATCATTTCTGTCACTTTAAAGGAAAAGCAGCGTTTTCCTCTGTTTGTTTTAGTATTTACCATCTTTATTCCTTCAGACCATCTGAATTTTTGAGTCAAACTTTTTGTACACTATTAATTAGGAGGGCTTACTCAAAGAAAAACTACAACAAGAGGAAAGGGAGCGTGAACGGAAAAAGATGGTCATGGAGGAGAAGATCCAAGAATGGCTTAAGATCAAAACAGAACAGGTACACATTTTTCCTTAAACTCAACACTATCACAGTTTCTCTTAAAGCTTCTCAACAGTATTACCCTAGTTAATCTACGTTCGTCGTTTCTCTAATCTGTTCTCTTCTTACAATTTCAGGAGAAACATGAGCAGCTGGTGAAACAGGGGAAGGAGGAGGAGGAGATGCAGAGGCGGTTTGAAAAACAGAGGGAGATTGAAGAGAAAGCTCAGCTGAAGTACAGAGACTGGCTGCAGAAGAAGAACCGAGAAAAATTAGAAAAAGAAAAGAAGGAGAAAGTAATGCTGGGACTTTGTAGTCATTTTACTATTTATAAATAAAGTCTGATTATGTGAGAGATGATTTGATGTTTATGTTTTTTACAGGAGGAAGCTGCCCTGAAGGAGGAGCAGGAAAAAGAGCGCCGCAAGATGGCAGAGGAGAAGTTTAGGGAATGGGTGACGACGACCAATGAAAAGAGCAGAACAGTTCCCAAATCACCTTGCTGCCCTACAAGTAAGATCATTTCAGTCATGTGGGAAGTAGTAACTGTGATTAATCATTTAAAAATGTTTTGAAGCCCTACAACTGATACAAATCTATCTTTGGGTTTTCATGCAGTTTATCCCCAGCGGCAAAATACATTTTTTATTTTGGTTTCAGACGTTAAATGTGATCCTAGCTTGTCAGTTTCTTTTCCCTTGTGAATACTTGGTATTTATGAATGTGTTATCGGTTTGATTCCCTCCAGGTCCCTATGACAAATCCTACCCATCACCAAGCTTCGTCAATCCCATCCCATGGAAGCCGATTCACACACCACCTCCAGAGACATCACTGAAAGAGACCTCTGGGAATAAGCCTCAGAAACAAAGAAAAAACCAGCAAAGCTCCAGGAAGACTTATAGACTTAGAAATGTGGTGAGTGCTGCACAGATGCTGCCGGGGAGATGACACAGCAGAGACTGTGACACTGCAGCTTTGTTTAGGTTCAACCACGGCTCCTGAACTGACACCATGATGAGTCACAGCAGGATTTCTGTTCTCTCAATAATTGAGACATGGTCCGTCATGTCTTGTTGAAGTTTTCATTATTTTCTTTGATTTATACAACGGAGCAATTTGTTGAATGTATTTAATTTAAACTTTGGGTAATTATTTTGATAAATATTCAGGTTTTTGTATGTTTACATGATTTAAACATGATCTAACCCAAAAGATGTTAATACGTTGTTCTGATACTTTAATCAGTTTTCAAATTCTAAGATGGCTTCACCCACATCACCATGTTTTTTTCTGTCTTATTCTCGCACTGTGTAAATTAACAAAGCTTGTTATTGCAATAAATAGACTATAAACATCTCCCCCGGGCTCGTGTACTCTTCTTCTTTTGTCCCGTCACTGGGTGGTCAGCAGAACCACATGTCAGCCACACCACACAAAGACGCTGGCTCTCGGTCACAGCCAAAGATAGATAAACCCGGCATGGCCGAGAGCCCCTCACACTCACACATTGTTCTGTTGTGCCTTGCTCTTCAGTGGGCTGAGATGACGACAGAAACTAGCGAGGGGGTGGAGGGAGAGAGAAGCAGAGGAGAGAGATTCAGATTCAAAGCAGTACGCTCGCTCTGTGTTAAAGAATCTCGCGCTGAAGCCGGAGGTAAAATTATCACCTTAATCCTCAATGACTGTGTTTAACTGCTTCCCTTGTATTTCCTTTTTTGTCCTTTGTGTGATGGACGTTCCTCTGGGTCTCTGTCTGCTGCTGTGGAATGTGTTGACAGGAGTCAGTGAGTGGGCTCATAATGAGGACGCTGATTATGTTGGACACTTTTTAAATGCACAAAGAAACATTACGGGGTTCAAAGGACACATTCTAATACAAAGACACCTGGTGTTAACGTTCTGCTGGCAGTACTTTGACTGTGGGAGTGGTTTGAGATGTTTGCTCAGGAGAGTTTGCACACTGAGTCTTGTAAGCAGAGCTGTGCTTAAAGAGTTAAGCTTCTGTTCCAACAACGCCTCCAGCATTTTGGCTCTCTTTGTACAATTTAACCAGCTAAACACAAAAACAAGTGTAGCTCAATCTTGTCTCCATGTATCTGCCACTCCATGCTTTCATAAATTATATCTCGTTTCCACCTCTTCCAGGTATTGTGTCCCTTTCCGCAGCCTGAGGAGACAAACATCCATATCCCAAGATGCAGTGGTGCAGGTGGGCCGGCAGCTGGAGATCACACCTACCAGGACAGGTAGGAGGTGTGGCCTACACAGTCGCAGAATGAAAGTGACAGGTGCCGAGGGCAGAGTGAATGACAGTCTAAAGGGCAGAAATAGAGATTACACTTGATAGGACTTGAACAATGCGGTGGATAGCCTAACGTAGACATGGAAACGAAGATGCCGGTTTTTACTTGTTATTTGAATTTGAATCCTCTGTTATGAGATAAGTATGTATATTTTTTGCTAATTATAATCGACTGCAGCTGTAGCAGTTGTAATTATTAATCATATAGTTTTTTTTTACGTCTGACCTGGATACCTTTCACCTGACAATCACCTTTTCGAGCCTCATGGACTGTTCTGCTCCAGCTGCTTCTTTTTCTAACAAGGATGTGACTTCTGTCTCTGTAAATAGTCTAATTTGTTATTGACACAACCTGGAAGGAACCCGTTCTGTTGCATACAGGCCTAGAGGTCCTGGATCCAGAGTTTCAGCCTCAGTTTTGTGTGTGTTTGTGTTTATTCCTCCCTTCAACCATGCAGTCTGCAGGACCGGATATTGAGGACTCCTTTGACTTTCTTTTTAAAATCATCCTCATTGGGGACTCGGATGTGGGGAAGACGTGCGTGGTTCAGAGATTCAAATCTGGCATTTTCATTGAAAAGCAGCAAAACACCATCGGGGTCGACTTTACTGTTCGTACCTTGGACATCGATGGCAAGAAAATCAAGGTAAGATGTGTGTGTCAGTACATATGTTTGCCAACCTGAGTCCAGTTTGCATCAGACATATGGTGCTACTGCACAATCATTCTCACAGGTATAAAGTCATTCAAATGTGCTTTTTTATAAATACATATTAACGAAAAACCTGCATGTGATATGTATCTGTACTTACTTTAGTCTATAGTAAATAGTGCGTCTGCTTGTTTCAGTTTATCAGTGTTTTTCCTACGTTAGTAAGAGGAGTGGCTGCTCCTTTAAACGACACCAGCTCTGTGTTAGCTTTCAGGGTGTGTTAACTTGTTAACTGCCTGTCATGCTAATGAGGGGTTCTGTTGACATGAGCACTGTTCACATAAATGGAAAAACATTTCTTCTAATATAATATAATAAGTGTATATGAATTATATTTAGTTGCTATTAGACCCACAGTTTGTAGCCACTTTAGTTACACTGGATTGTTGTGTTTTATTTGTGTGTTATCACAGATGCAGGTGTGGGACACAGCCGGACAGGAGCGTTTCCGCACCATAACTCAGAGCTACTACCGCAGCGCACACGGGGCGATAGTGGCCTACGACATCAGCCGCCGCAACACGTTTGAATCCGTCCCCCACTGGATCAGGGAGGTGGAGCAGTACGGAGCGTCCAGCGTGGTCCTGATACTCATAGGTGAGAAGAAATACAACTTGTCAGTCAGTGTGGTTTCTCCTCAGCCCTGTCAGGTGAGCTCTAGTGACCGTTTACTGACCCAGCCATGATGCTCTCTGTGCTCCTTCACTACACAGCACACAGGGATCTCAGAACGGACAGTGCCTCGGCTGGGTCTCGTTTTGAAGTTTGCATTTGTACCGACTGTGCACGTTTAAAGCTGAACTTCTCATTCACTAACTCACTACTTTTCAATGATGCACTCTGCGTTCCAGCAGGTGGCGATGTTCACGTGTTACAGCCATGGTTACGTCTGTGGTTGGAAGTTTACAGGCTGTGGTTGCAGTAAATATACAAAATATCAGACTCTTGTGATGCTAGTTGTTCGTTCACTTTTCTCCCCAACACAACTAATTGAGTTTTAACTATTTTAATAATTGTTTGATTGTTTAGATAAATCTTGCGTTCTCTTTGAAGGACATGTGTCCATTTTTGTAATTCCCTGCAATACACCCAAAACCCATCAATTACACGCATCATAAATATTTTTGAACTTCAGTGTTTTATTTGAACGTTTTGGTTTGACCTGTGGATATCAGCTGTACTTGCTCCCCACGATACAGTATAAGTAAAAATACTGAACACTGTTGGTTTCTAAAATGTGAGAATTTGATGCTTTTCTTTCTATATGATAATAAAGTGAACTATAAATTCATTGTTCTGGGGTTTTTGTACAACTGAATCAGCAAATTCTCTAAAACTTTTTTTTCGAAGCGGGGATTTTTATTAGAACAGCAATCTCCTACTTGTAACCACAAACATCTATATCCACTGTGCTTTCAACGTTTGCTGCTCTGTTCACCTCTTCAGGTAACAAGTCCGACCTCCTGGACCAGCGGCAGGTGCTGTTCGAGGACGCCTGCACTCTGGCAGAAAACAACGGTGTCCTCGCTGCTCTAGAAACCTCAGCCAAGGAGGCCCAGAATGTGGATACGGCGTTCAACCTCATGGCCCGGGAGCTGCTGGCACGCAATGGCATGCCGATGGTAGACGAGGCCTCTCAAGACCAGTCTCAGTTCATGCTGAATAACAGCTCTCACCCTGTCTTTGGTAATGTGTCTTCAGATAAAAAGTGTGGGTGCTGAGTGGACTGAAGCATGAATGTGTAGATTAAGACTTGTCTGAAAAAGATAGTGACGGCAGCCTGAAAACTAAGTGTATGTTTAAAACAAAAAGAGCAGGGAGGTTATTTACATGATTTTTTAAAGAAGTGCATCTGTTGTATTGTGTGTGAATCAATGTAGGTTTTATTATTATTTATATGGCTTAAATGGGAAATGTATTTGTAATATTCTCCTGAGGATTACTGCTGCTGAATGTGATGACTTTGCAAACCACACCTCTGCCAGAGGACTCTGTAAACACGGTTTTCTCTTGATGTGCAGTTTTTTGTGCTTTTTTTAATTGTCCTCTCACACAGTATGGCTATTACAGTACATTCACAGTGTTTACCGGTTTCAACCTGTAATTGAAGTCCAAAACAAATCATACATTTTTAAACCTGTCACTAACAAAGATTACCAACAGCACTCTGACATTTTGACTAGTGTTGGTGATCTAATTAAATATTTTCTCCACAAAAAAATACAGACGTTCACATAAATCCTTCACACAATTTTAAACTAAAACTACACTAAATCACACAACAACTAAAACTACTTGACAGAGAAATAGCACCTTCTTCATTGCTGTGAATACTCTGGTCATTGCAGATCCTCTACAAAATAAAACATAAGGCTACAAAATCTAATCTGGTGAGGTACTAAACTGAAACCTGGCGACTTAATCTCATCAGCATTAGTGGTTACATGTTCATCCTTGTTTAAAAACAAATCCAGCTGAAATGTGAGAGCAGTGCAAACAAGCAGCAGGACGGCTCTACATGAGCCCTGCTGGGGTCTGTGTATCTAGGAAGGCAGGATGACCTAGTTTGGCAGACTGTTGAGAAAATAACAAGATCCATCTTTATCTGCGAAACTGTCAACAGATCTTGTCTGGATCAGACTTAAAATATTTCTCAGCTCTGGTCATTGAATATCCAGATATTTTATTTCAAGTCTTTGAGTTTCCCAAAAAAAGAAAGTAACTCAGCGCCTACACTATCTGTAAAGGACATCCGATATTATTGTGTACAAAGGTAAGAAAGGGCAGACTATACAGTGTAGTTGGGCGATTAGAAACAGTGAGGCAAGTATTGTTTATGAAAAATATATTAATTTAAAAACATATGACGGATTAAAACGTTTATAGCCTTTTTATATTTTGTGTTAAAACTGTTTTTTGCAGCAGATTCTATGGCACTTGATGAAAATCTTTAAGAATTAGCTACAGTAACAGCTACATCTACCCTGTGGATAAGCTTATATTAAAACATAATACACACCCTCGAGCTTCTGCTACAATTGGTTAGGAGGTGTTAGAGCCTACTCCAGGGGCCAGCCCTCCTGCTGGAACACCAGCTCCACCGCCTCCTTTACATCCTGCACAATGAAGGACGGCTGCGTGAGGCTGGGGTCGAAGCGGAAGTCCCGGTGGCCGTGGAAGATGTGCTGCTCTGTGACGGTCTGCGTTGTGTCCGAGGGCAGCTCCTGCTGGTCTCTGCTGTACACGCCAGTGCACACCAGGATGGAGCTGCATTTGTCCGGAAGATCTTCCTCGGCCCCGTAGGCACTGGACGCTCCGCCGAGCTCGGCTGATGTCAGCTTATGGACATCGTCCACAGTTTCTGCGGAGGGCTCGAGACCACCTCCCCAACTCTTAGCCTGCTTCTGGGCCTTGGAAGACCGAGAAGCCTGGAGGTAGCTGTTGTAGAGGTTGGCGCCGTATATGTCTGCCATGGGATTGTCGCTATAGTTGGGAGACAATAAAAAGGAAAAGTCAAAGTGTTTCTGTGTAAAAGTAAAAGGGAAAAACGGAATGATTCAAAGTCAGGAGATAACAATCGCTCACCCTATAGCATACAGCCTCTTCACCGGTGTGGTCCAGCCGAGTCTCTCCGCCTGCTGTCTGATCAGCAGCTCGGCGTAGTTGTACGTGACGACGCTGGGTTTACCGATCAGAGCCTCGTACTTCAGATCATGGCCTGTGATCTTCTTGTACAGGCTTTCCAAGCACACAAGAAACATACCGTGACCAAACCTATAACACAAAGATAAAAACACATTCAGTATAGTAACTCTGTCGGTCCTCCAGATCCTCTAATAGTGTCTTTGGGTTTGTTGTACATAATATTGTGTGCATCTTTAAACGCACGTGCACCGTACCTGGGATCCTTGGCCTCAGCCATCCACAGCAGGTCCATGTTACAGGCCAGGACCGGGATGTGAGGGTCCTGTACAGAACTCCAGGGGTTGTCTAGGTTCCCGTTTGTCAGGAGCACGTCAACAATAAGCTGCAGGTTTGTCTCCCATCTGATTGGCTCGCCGAATAAAATCACAGCTGTGCAAACAAACGGGTGAGGAGAGAAGTTTTATAAAATAGAGTCATAAATGTTAAGAGCTACAGCGGTCACCGTCAGTGGAAACATACCGTCTATCGGCAGTAAGCCTTTGGTGGGTGGAATCTGGAAGACATAAGCAACTGGTGAAATACTCATCCACATCTGAACATGTACTGGCTTTAGTGGGAACGCTTACACTGTTTTTGGGCCGTCGGTTTTGATCGACGATATCGAGAAGAGGATATGCGTCTCTGAGCATATCAATGGTAACAACATCCTGAAAGCCCAGACTGAATTTTGGGGAGTTAAAGTCAAACACAAACATGTGGAGCCACAAGGCAAATGTGGAAAACCTTGGATAATTTGTTCTTCAAGTATAATTTACTTTAAAGCTAAACAAAGTCGCTTTTACTGAGCGACAGCGCCCCCTGCAGCCACATGTAGTGATTTATTATGTTGGGATCCGTGTTTTTAACTGATTTACATTTCAGCTTATTCTTGAACTGGAGTCTAATTCTCCCAGTTTAAGGTCCTCACTTCTCACAGGAGATCAAACACATCGTACACACTGATTTACTCTCAAACTTGATAAGATTAGAAGTAAAAAACCTTCTCACTATGAATCAACTAATAAATAAAGAGCTTATTCCAAATGAGAAAAAGAAACAAACCGCCCATCACTTCTCTATTAGGAATAAAATGAGTAAAAAAGAAAACAGTGACAACTCTCCGGTCTGACAGTCAGGAAGCAAATGGGAACAAAGGGCACAAAGAACAAACACTGATAAAAAAGTAGGTCATAAGTGCACTGAGAAAACAGAACATGTTTTAAAGTCAACATCCAGAGTGACTGCAGGAACCGCAGAGTTCAGACAGGATACTTGTGGGCGACCTCCTCCACTGGACCCTGCCCAGACACCAGCACGCGCATTTTGTGGAGCTGGGTGAACATTCGCAAAGGACTGTGGGACAGCATCACCTGGTCGGGAGACACCTGAGATGAACAGAGGAAAAAAAGGAGTGAAAAACAGAGACGAATAAAACTGAGGAAGCTTCAAAAGAAAATCAAACAGTGTTTTTACCTCCACCTCCAGCAGGTGGGATAGATGTTCTGCTTTCGTCTGCCTCATACAGTTCCCAGCATTGGTGACAAACACCACGGGCACCTTGTATTTCCCGTCGCGGTCCACCAGGTTCTTGAAGCACTGCTTGGCGGCAGGGATGAGCGTCCGGCCCCGCACCAGCACCCCATCGATATCGAAGAGGAGCCCGAAGGAGCCGGGGCCCTCAGGATGGACCTGGGGGGGGGAGGGGGGCAAAGAGCAGAGAAAAATGCAAAGCTATTAAAAGTTATTGATTGACTGTGATGTATGGCATCTTGATTGTGTCAGTTCAGATAGAGGGAGCCGGGTGGGATTCACTCTCAGGCCGTAAGAATCACAGCAGAGATTTAATGGAAGGGGTAAATCTCTGATGAGTGAAGTGAGTGAATGAGATCGTAATAACTGCTGTTGTGAGTGTGTGATGTAATCAACTCGTTGTGTGTGTGTGTGTATTTGTAAAGATATATGTCCTTGTGAGGACCGTTTGGACCCTAGAACCTAGAGAGTGAGGACGTCTTGGGAAAGTGGGGACATTTTGGCCAGTGCAAACTTTCTGACTCACATTCAATGGGCTGGTTTGGAACTTAAGACTTGGCTCGGGTTAGAATTAGGTCAAGGAGATGGTTGAGGTTCGGGTAAGGGGCTATGACATACAAGAAGTACTCAGAAGTACAAAGTTGGGGGTGTATGTGCTCCTATATTTCTTCATCTTGTATTATTGCTCACACAGCAGCCATTAGTTTAGTGTTAAAGGACTGACAGATCTCGTCTTCTTCATGTATGTAAAGTGTGAGTGAAGCCTCCACTTACATGGCTGTAGGGTCTCGAGGTGGCGCACGCGCCGGGGACATGTCCGGCTGCTCCCTCGCAGCTGAACCTCAGCAGCTTCAGGACTCTGCTCACTGAGCCGAGTCTCTGCATCGCTCCAGGCACCGGTGAGTTTAACAACGAGACACGAGGCTCCACTGAAGCTAAAGCTAAAGTGACCGTCAGTGAACGTGTGTCATGATGCCACAGACAGAGTCGGTGCTGAACTTCTTCTACTTCTTCTTCTTCACGGTGTCAGTGGAGCTGTCTCCCTTCACGACAGCAGCGCTGCTCACTGGAGGCGCATGCGCAGAGGAGCCGGGACCTCAAAACTTCCTGTTCTACCACGTCACAAAATATCCCCCCCGGAAGTTTCTCTTATTTGTTTATTGTTGTTCTTGTACACAGATGTTGTTGTAACCTGTTTTGCTTAATGAATAATACAATAATATATCGTGTGTTTGTTTGTATGCTTATATTCGTCTTTATACTTTTTTTTAAGATATGTTAATATAGACATTAATTTCTGTCTATATATTTTCTTTATCTTTTTAAAATATATATATATATATATTTATATACATTTTTAGAAAATGCTTCTAAATATACAATTTCTTACCTCCATGCATTTGTCATGATTTTTAAGTTTATTTTATATTTTTCATTCAGCAAAAGATTCATGTATTCACTGTTGAAGGTGATGCCAGTGTGTTTATGTCATTAGTAGTAAAGATAGGTACAAGTATTACTAGTTAGTACCATGATATAACACTGTATATTCAGGTTAATTTTAGGTCATATTAAGTTTGTAGTAAATATCACCATATAGAGGATTATAAAAAAGACATCGGTGTAAATAATATAATGGCTGTCTTCAATTTAGGCCATTTCAGTTACAGGGTCCTTATGTTGTGGAAATTGGCTCTCTGTCATGTCTCAGAACTCAAACTCTTAATAACCGCGGATGTTCGTTTATTAAAATCATTGTAAAAACATCTTTATTGGTCTGACACACAGTAAAGGAAAAACAATCGTAACAAACACAGTAGCACAAACACACAACATGACTGGTAGAAACCACACAGAGATTCAGGCACTTGACATTTCAGAAAATTCATCAGCTGAATCTCAGCTCATTTTCCAGCCCATAGATTTTAGCTTTCAGCGTCATCAGCTCAGTCTGAACCTTTTTTGTTCTGGCATTGGTCTGACGTACTTCATGGAGAACAGCTAGGTCCTGGTTGGGGGCGATGTTCAGAGTAACCTTCAAACACAAATATTTAAGCAGTTTAAATTGTTTTATTTGATCTCTCAGCAGTATTGAAAGCAGAAAGGAGAAGTCTGCTCAAAGTTTTGCTATTAAAACTAAATAATGTATTTGTGATCTCAACAAATCCAGCTCGTTATCTTCAAATAACAATAGTTTTCTTGTGAAACTTCCAATTAAAGATCAGCTCAAATTAAAAGCAACAACATGACTAGAAAACCACAAACTGTTTACCTTGAGAAGCTGTTTTTCAACATCTATGAATTTCTGTCTGAGGTGCTTCAGGTCATTCTTGAAGCCCTCCACCTCCATGAGCCTCCTCTTCTCCAGTGCCTCATAGCGCTGAGTCATCAGCTGAAGTCGTTTGGCCATTTTTTCTGAACGCTCCTGCACACATGAAACCAGTAGGTAAGAAAATTAAGAACAATCAATCAGAGATGTGCATTCATTTTCACAGATGACCATTCCAGCTTTAGCACCTTAAATATTTCCTTGCCAACATCTGCCTCCTCTCTGATTTGGGACAGCTCTGTCTCCAGAGTGATACACTGCTCCCTGTACATCTCTGCCAGACGGTGGGCTTGTTTCAGGTCCTCCTGCATTTTCTGATAAAAAGGACAAAGTAAAGGAAAACAAACCTTCAAAACCAAAGCTACTGACTTTCTTCATCAAGGACAAAAGTTAACAATATTTATTCTACAATGAAAAAGACAGATAGATTACTGGGAACTTCTTAAATCTACGGTCAATGTATATATAATTAATGTCACCTTCCGCCCTTCTTTGTTTGTCTGCTGTGACTCTGGCTGAGGCCGTGGGAGGAGCAGAGCCGTGCTGCTGCTGCCGGGCTGCCTCGTCCGGCCCGGCTCAGTGCCAGCTAACCCAGCTTTCCTTAAACGGTTGTGGCAGGAGTCCAAGTCCCTCAGCAGCCGGTCCTTCTCCACCATCCAGCTCTTCTCTTGAGCCCGTGTGGCAAACTTTAGCTGCAAGAAATCTTTGGTGCTCTCATACAACAGGTTCTGCGTTCGCTGGAGCCTAAAGGGTAAAATGTGCGGGAACACGACAGAGACTAAAGTCAGTGAGAAGATTTATTATCATCCAGAGTCAAGAAGACAAAATCCAGTGCCATCTTGACAATTAAGCAGAAACGTACAAAAGACCCACTTGTCAGTCAGAGCTGGGATTCGCTCCTGATCTCTCTGCTGTTGTGCATATGCCTCCTCGGTTTTGATCCGTCTATCCTCCATCAGAGACTCTACCTGTTCTTTGGCCAGACGAGTCTGCTCCACCATCTGAGCCTGCAGTGCCTCCACCTGGAAATATGAGAGACAAAATAACTGCATTAAAGCCGGTTTCTATGGCCGGTTTGCATGAAGAAACATCACCTACATCCCATTTCATGGATCCATAACGTGGGCCTGTACCTGCAGTAACAAAGTTTGGTTGTCGTTCTTGTATTGTTCCAGGCTCTCTCCATTCGCCCCGTCAGCTGTTTTTGTTCTCCTGCCACTCTCTAATTGAATAGTGACATGCCCAGGAGGATAAGCAGAAACATTTATCAGATTTTCTTACTTGAGAAAGGAAAAAATAAAACATTAACCAGATCTTTACTATTACTATTCATCATAACACACACACATATTGTTATTTACTTGATCATGAATGCAAATAAACAATTATATTAAATTTGTTTAGTTATTAGAAACATTTGAAATAAATGTATCAAACCTTTCCTGTTCACAGAAGGTCTGAACATTGTCGTTCTGAGACTGAGATTTTCCTCCAATCTGGATTCAGGGTTTCTCTGAGTTATAGTCACCTGAAATGTATTCACACATAAAGTTTTTGTCTCAACCAAGCTGATTCCTTTCCTGTCTTTTCTTCTAAGTTCATCAATTTTAAACTTTTGCTTTGAGGAGGTGTGCACCTTGTGAGGAGGTTCTCGATGGAAATATGTGATTTCTCCTGCATCAGGACCCACCAGGGCAAGAAGGTGATGGATTTTCTTCCTGTCCTCCAGCTCTCTGTATAGAAAGTGAACAGGTGATAAGATGTATAAGTGCCATTGAAGAATAACGTCAATTCAGTAATAAAGGCAGATATTCAATACTCATGCTCACACTGAATTTGACCTTTCTCAATAAAAGAACAGCTGCTCTGGAGTGCAAGTTAAAACACATGTCTAGATCTACCATGGGTGTGTAAATACTAATGGTTTCCCTCACCTGATTTTTAGTCTGTCATTTTCTGCGTAAAGCCGGAGAGACTGCTCCCTCTCTTGAAAAAGATAAACCTGCATGTCACTCAGAGCAGTTTGCAGCTCAGCGATCTCTCCCTCGCGCTGTCGTACCTCCCGCTGTAGCTTATGCTGACAAGAGATCCAAGACAGAGAGTAGATAATTTAACACAGGCATAAGCTAAATAAAGCAAAAGGCCTTAAAATGACTCCTTGTTAGTTTCTCACCTGGTCATCTGTGATGCCTCTGTACTTCTCCATCAACTGCAGCAGCTCCTCGTGTTCTGTGTCAAACTGGGCAATCTTCTCTCGGTAGAACTCCAGTAGCTCCCTGGATGGTCGCAGGTACGCCAAGCGCTCATGGATGGGCGGTAGCGGGGAGTCAGGTTCCCGACCTGGGGTTTTAATGTTGGCTCTGTGGGAAGAAAATAGACCAGTAGGACAATCTGGAAGGGGACGGTTGTGTATACCAGTCCAGTAGCATGTCACATGTCACATGAACACTATCTGCTGACCCTGTGTTTGCTCTGGACCTGCAGTATCAGTTTTAAGCTGTACATGTCTGCAGAAAAACAACAAGCAAGGGAAATCAATGATTACCCTGCAGTTTTAAACCTACTTAAAGAGTAAGTCTAATCTCATGCAGGATTAAGGTTTGTAACAGTGGGAGACCAGACTGACAAAATAAATCCAAGGATCCTTCGGGGAGATTTCAGTTAAAGTATTACATCCTTCTCATACTGGACTCTGTCAGGGCAACAGCAACATTTATTCAAAAATCTCTCTCCTCCCGTGTGTTGATTAAATAATCTTACCTGCGTGGTGTTGCATTTTTAGTTGGAGATCCCATTCGTGCAAAAAACACTGAAAAAAAGAATTAAAGAAATTAGGTTTGTTTTTAAACGTTGATATCTGAAAAACCAAGCACAAATACAACAGATAAACAAAACTTGAATTAAGAATATGACATGATTTCTTTACATAAAATGCACATATCTTCTGTGTTGTTTCTTTTATAAAATAGAAGCTTTCATATCGCTGCATTTGAAAGGCTCATGTTGATATACTCACACATCCAGACTCTTTAAGTCCCTTTAGAGAACTAATATTAAGATAAAGAAGTCTGTTTGAGACTGTAGCCATAATCAAACAACCAGTAAAAACATTCTGGTTGTTATAAGCACTTATTATAGAATTTGTTTGTCTTACAGCAAAAGTCAATTGAGAATATCAACATATAAATGATGAATATAATATACAACATTTTACACAAACTAATAGACACAAGTGATTAGAGCTATTGACCCTTAAAATGATACGAGCTGCTTTGTTTGTAGATCTAATAAAACCAAGTGCATCAAAGAACCCGAACAGGAAAGATGAATGAAGATGATTAAAAACAGTTGGTCAGTACAGTGAGTTGCTCTGAATTACATGGACTGGACGCCAGGGGGAGGGGGGACGACTGTAAATAGAAAACTGTGATCATTTAGAAACATTAATGTTGGATCAGTTTTGTCTGGACAATGTGGAGTAATGTGTGACAATAACAGACTCTCCTGTTGTCTTTAACGGAATAAAACATCGTTATCTGTCGAGAATTACACGTTGTGAAACTATAGAAGGGGCTGAAGTATATATAAGTATATAAAAGCAGTATATTCACGCATCCTTAGCATTTAAACAAACATTTATAAGATATATTTACTCACCTGATACAGTTTGGAGAACTCGCAGCCACTCTTGTGTTGTTCGTTGCTACCAAGCTTTTGAAATCCGGAAGTGCACGCCTCTTCGTCTTCTTCGTGGGATAATTTACGGAAGCCGTGTTATGTCGCCAACTACCGAGCGTAGTGAAGTATGACGATTTTTATTAAATAACGTTTCAGATGAATTTAATAATTTTTTTCCTCATTTTATTTAAGTTATTTTATATTTTTTAAATCATTATTTTAGTTTCCATGTTTGAAAGCTAATCGATGTTGAATGAAGTATTTAAATAAAAATCTGAAACAATGGACAGAGATGAAGACCAGTATGATGAAATCACTTTTGGAGGAATTTAATTAAATGTCTACATCTCTGTTAAGTTATTATAGCTATAATTATATAATAATTTAAGGGAAAAAATTATTTAAAAAAAAGAATAAAGTTAAACGGTTTTGTTTTTAGAATGAAGGCTGAAATGTTAGAATAATAGAATAATCACCAAAACAACTGCTCTTACTTTGTAGTTCTTCTTTTATTATGGAGATCCAAAGCGGAAGCTCTGATTGAACCCGGTCTATCTTGACACGGAGCCTCAGGTCCTATCCTGGTCCTATCCAACGCTCAGACTCTGGAACTGTCCTCCGCCTGTTTGTCTCTGTCTCTTCACCATGGAGCGGAAAGTTGCTCGGGAATTTCGACACAAGGTGAGAAAACGACATTTGTCTCTCCGGTCGATGATTATACCTCAAATGTAGAGAGCCGCTTGTTTACCTGGGGACAGTGAACCGGCTCAGGTGTCTTCACCTGCGGACAGCGGGATGTTGAACAGGCCTCAAGAGACAAGACAACACACAGCAAATAGCAGCTAAGATGATCAGAGACTTAGTTTTTAAAATAGTGCTGATGATACTTTATAAATAATTTCTACCATTACAACTAATAATAATGATAATAATAATAATAATAACTGTATTTATATAGAACTATTCAAAACAGCCATCATAGTGTATCACTTACTATTAAGTACAAGGGAAACACACAGAACTGTTAGAGTTGATTATATAGTGTAATTGTTTTTCATTTGACTGTATTAACATAATTTAATAATTAACCTGAATTACTTAACTCCTTTTCTCAGTGAAAATGTCCATGAGATGGCAAAGAACAACTCTTTTGAGACGTATGATCATTATTTCAGTTACAGTTAATCCTCATAGTCTATTTTAGATCTTAAACATATGTCTTTAAGTATTTATACTCTAGGACATCAATTCTGTATAGATCTGAGGTCACCACCAGAACAACACAACAATACATATTATGTGGATCCATGAATTTAGATTGAAATGCAGAATGTTTTATTGGTTGGTAAAACATATCAAGCCCTGAAAAGGTAACTGTGAGTGAACAATATCAGAGGGAACTTGATATGTTCATGGTGTTTTTCAGCCCTGCAGCAGGTACAGGGATCACCACCGACACAGACACACACAGCCATCTGTGGTGCAGGCAGGCTTGGTGCCATATTGTGGACTCTTCACAAAGGGCATCCTCGCATTAGGTAATGTGGGCCGTGCCAGCGATGAGCAACCGAGCGGAAGAGATGGGACAATTTACAGGTTTTAATTAGAGGCGGTGGGGAGTTCAGGGCACGATCAGGCCTTGTTTCTCTGTGGGGACATTGTTATAGTCATCTCTGGTTGTTTGGCTGAGTGTGTGTCAATGCAATTTCCAGATTCAAAACTGAAGAACTGAATTATCGTGTGCGTCTTCTTTGTTAAATTCCCATTTAAAGGTTGATCTGCTCTCAGTAGGTTTAAGTCTATACTGCAGGCAGGACATCATAGTAGAGCAAACTTACACAGGATTCTACTGTGTGAAAACAGTCACACTCTCTAAAACACATTGTGCTTTTCCAAACGAATATGTGATGAGCTCTTATTTTATTGGACTGTGGTGCCAAAGTCTGCATTTAGTGCTGGGTGACTGTGTGTTACTGCCCTGAGCAGGAGAAATTTACGAGAGTCGTAAACACCGTGTCACACACTCCCTTACGATGACCTCATAGCACGGCCTTCATAGTGTGTAGTTAACATTTATTAAACAGCTCAGTTGATCTGCATATGCTTTAATCCCAACATACATTGATACAGATGTGTGTGTTTTGCTCTTTATAAGACTTTTTTCAAGTTTGGAGTTCAGACAGCAAGGCAAAGTGTGTGTGGTCATTGTATTAGTCATGTTGTGGGGGCCTAAATCTTTCTATACAGACAGATTATGGAGACTTGTCTTCCCTGTGAGGACACAAAGAAAGTACCCATAATGTCAATCATTACATTTTAAGGTGAAGACATGTTTTAAGGTAATGATATAGATGGATAGAAGTCCGGGAAGCTCATTCACACACAATGCAGCAAAGACCAACTCCAATAAATATATAATTATTCCTATGAAATGTTTTTTAAATACAAATATTACTAAAAGACACATACAGCATATACATGGCAATACATCACATACATATAAATATACGGAATTATTCAATAGAAGTCAATGTAAAGTCCTCTGAAAGGATGAAGTCCTGTGTGTGTGTGTGTGTGCTCGCGTGTGGGTGAACATTGGGTGTGAATATGGACCTCTGTGTGTGTCTGCTGTAAGAGGACACTGCTGACCTTCCCGCTGCAGCCTCTCCTCGGCTGTTATGCCATTATACCATTATTCCCTCCGTGGGGTTTGATAGTCAGGCAAGGGCAACTCATTAGAGCTGCATAAACGCCAAGGAGCCTCAGCATCTGAAAGCCTGGAGCTTTAACTGAACTCAAAGGAATAAGAAGACCAACCGCTCAGGGTCAGGGGGTGAAGCCGAGCTTGGGACAGATTCAATGAGAAAGACCGAAATGTGTTACATCAGTGATTGGCCGAAGCGTTTCCTCAAAACCCTCCTGCTGCATCTGAGCCGCCATCAGGTTTGTACGTCTCCTACACACACACACACACACACACACACACAAACCTACACACACACACACACGACATACCCCCTGTGGCGTTGACGGGACCACAGGAGAGCGGTATACAGTGTGTGTCTGACGTTTCCCGCTGAACCAGCAGTGAGTCGAACGATGGTGCCTGATGTGTGTCTCTTCTTGCAGGTGGAGCTGCTGATTGAAAATGAAGCGGAGAAGGATTACCTGTACGACGTCCTACGCATGTATCACCAGTGAGTACCACTCGTCTCACACACATCTGTATAGTCACACCTGTATTTTTACCTACATAAATAACCTGTTGATGGTCATTGGGTAGACTGGGTGGGTAAATAATTGCCACTTTGAACCAGTGTTGTAATGTTTCTGTCTCTGCAAATATTAAATGTCACTAAAATCAATGGTAAAAGCTTAATTTATTCCCAATTGCCTCAAATGCAGCTAGAATGTCTTCTTGTCGTACGTTAGCAGCAGGTGACATGATGCTAAAATGCTTTTTCCGACTTCTATTGATTCCTCTGTAACTTATTGATGATATATTATCAAAATCTCTCTATCCCGCCCCAGTCCGTTCCTGCAGTTCAAACAGTCTTTATCCATCCTGGTTTCTGGTGACAGCCTGGTCTCACAGGGCCGGCGGGGCTACAGGTCCAATTCATCTTTGTACTGAGGCAGAGGCCTGAGACTCCGCTGGTTAAGCCTCTGATCAGTTTCCACTGTGCCCTGACAAGCCTGGCCAGTTATTCACAAAAGCTCCTTTTATTTTTATCCTCCAAACAGAGCTGAGTTTCAACTATTAATAATTCAAGGAGGAGGCCAGGTGGACACATTTTATACAGTAGCTTTTACTTTGCTGCTTTAATGGATGTTCCAGTGACCTTGTGTCTTTCTTTGAGTAGCAACAGACTGAAAACTGAACTCTGCAGGGCATCATCATTTTTATAATATCGTTATTTTATGTTAGTTTAAATTACAAATGGAAGATTAGGAAGATCTTTTGGCTGATGAGATCCTCTGCAGGCAGCTATGAGGTCATTGAGCTAATGTTGTCATTTCATTTTCAGAAGAAAACTGATTAGATACTTTAAAACAAATAAAATTGCATATCAGGAAGGGAAACATCTTATAAAAGCATCTCTAATAATTTACCATGTCTTTGTTTCATATTTTATTGTCTTTTCCCGGCTCAAATAAAGTTTCAGTACTGGATCTAATGTGAGGAATGTACATCATATTAACATTTAATACTTGAAATATTTTAATTTCCTTATTCTTGCTTTAGTGCAGCTTCAGTTGTTTCTTGTACCAAAGTCCATTATGAATACATTCTTGCCTCTCGGTCTTGAAGAGCCTTCATTGTTTCATTATTCAATATAAATTCACTCAGAAGATAGAAATCGTGGTACATTGATGCAAATCTCCAGTTCTCCTCCTCTTGCTCCCTCAGGTCGATGGAACTACCGGTGCTGGTCGGGGACCTGAAGCTGGTGATCAACGAGCCAAAGCGTTTGCCCCTGTTCGACGCCATCCGACCTCTCATCCCACTCAAACACCAGGTGGAGTACGACCTCCTCACACCCAAGAGGTCACGGTGAGTACTGCATTACCTTGTGCTAGTTTGTTTTCATATTGAAAGCGTCCTCCTTCTCCCTTGCTCACTTTGATGTGGCTCACACATCCTGGTTGTTATCTCTGGTTTATGTCTCTCCTGGCTGAGCAGGAAGCTCAAAGAGGTGCGCTTGGACCGGACTCATCGTGACGGACTTGGTCTGAGTGTCCGAGGAGGCCTGGAGTTTGGCAGCGGCCTCTACATATCACAGATCGTCAAAGACGGTCAGGCCGGGAACGTCGGCCTTCAGGTATGTACTTACGTATGAGCTGTAGGAACTGTGATATTTATCTTTAATGCCACTTAATGTTAAAACAGTAGATTCTAACTTATATTAAAGCACCATTTATAGAGGTATATATGCATGTAGAACAATTAATTTGTGTCATTATAGTATAACATTAATATTACTAGTTGCAGTCAGGATACCAACACTTTTTGCAATAAGTTGCATAGTTGACTTTTTGTGTTCCTGTTAGTCCTTGTCATAATTGCAGGATCCACTAGGTGGTGTAAAGAACCCTGTTTTTTAAACTCTGCAGAGCCTGAATGTCTGTCACTGATGGTTTACGTTCACTCAGACGTCAGTATCTGTCTGTGTCAGATTTAAATCAAAACTGTCAGTAGAGGACAGTCGTTTTTCTTTCAGTACCTGTTGGGAAACTGTCATCATTTAAATAAATCCCTAAATTTTCTATGCTTTTAATCTGTTTCTTCTATAGTTCAAGTAATATTGTCAGATTTCTATGTATTTTAGCTGCTTTAAAATGTAAGGTTTTGAAGGCTTTTTAAAATTATGTTCCATATTTGCCTATTTACTATATTGAATCAACTGTTTGGAGATACATGAAAACTGTTTAGGAAAAAGGTGAAATCCTGCAGTGTCAGCAGTTCAGTTGTACACCAGCGTCAAACTCTACTTTATGCAAATAGCATATTTTTCTTTCATTAAAAAGCAGCCAAACACTAACCCAGAATCAATCATCTTTAAGTAGAATACATACAGAATGAAATATAATAGTTATTTTATAAATCTCTAAAATTCATATGCCCCTGCAGCTGCCCCTATTATCCTGTTTATTGCCTAAGCAAACTAAGGTCAGGGAGATTGAGGTATAAAAGCTTACTCAGCGGTTTTCATTCTTTAATTGTAAGTCACTTCCAACAAGAGCATCACGTAGATGGAATCAATTTAAAGAATGTATATAAATTATGCAGATCAATAGATTATATAGTGTCTGGTTAATTGGCTGGCAGAGTTACATTATAAAATAATCAATGGCTTTGTCTGTGATCTGACGTGATGGATTGACAGAGTGTGTGTCCTTCCTAATATCCCGTCCTGTGTGGATTTATAGCTCGGTGACGAGATTGTGCGTATAAATGGATACTCCATCTCCTCCTGCATCCACGAGGAGGTCGTCAGTCTCATCAAGACCAAGAAGATCGTGTCGCTCAAAGTTCGACGTGAGTTAAACCCAAACTCATTTTACAACATCAGGAGTGTGATTTATGATAATCAGTGGAATCTTTCATTTTGATATATATTTTTCCCCCATGTTTACAGATGTGGGGATGATCCCAGTGAAAAGGTGAGATGCAGTATTTTGTGATAACATAATTTGTTTGTTAATTCATCACTATCTAAGATTCTGCTCTTTTTTGTCCACATTTGTTTTTGCTCATCTTCTCCAGTTCATCAGATGAGCCGCTGAAGTGGCAGTTCGTTGACCAGTTTGTGTCTGAGTCAGGGGTAAGAACCAGAGTCTGTTGTTATGGTTCCACTCCAACCAGTACGGGTTGTTAGTCTTTACCATTCTTTCAAACATAATATCTCAACAAAATTTGTTAATGAACAAATTCGATTTCAGTGGTCAAAGGTCTCAGTGATTTCGAATGAGGCTGGGAAAAATAAAATCTATATTGACAGAGAGTGCACTGGATGGATGGTGGGGACATAAAAATGCAGGACTGTAATTCTACTTATCTCATGACCTTTGTAAAGTTTTACACCAGATCAATATAGAATAGCTTTGTTTCTTTTATTCTCTCTTCCTCCCAGGAGAAAAAAAACAGCATTGCCGGCTTGGCATCGATCGGAGGGAAGGAGATCAAGGAGAAGAAGGTCTTCCTCAGTCTTGTTGGCACAAAGGGAATGGGCATCAGCATCTCCAGCGGCCCCACACAGAAACCTGGCATCTACATCAGTAACGTCAAACCTGGCTCTCTCTCTGCAGAAGTTGGACTTCAGGTGATTTCTCAGAAACAGCTCAATGAAATACTCACAATGTTATTTTTCCTGCCTGCTGTGAACTGTATCTATGTCTCATGTCAACATGCAGATTGGAGACCAGATTGTGGAGGTGAATGGCGTCGATTTCACCATCACGGACCACAAAGAGGTGGGTTCAAATCCCCCGCAGCTCATGAGGCTCATGTTTTAACAGACTTCATCCCTGTCAGAGTTTGATCTGTGTGATCCGGACAGTTTCTTATTTGCCAAAGCAGCTGAGAGGAAAACAGAGCTCTTTAGGATGTAATTTGTTTGGAGCCAGAGACGATTTCACACTCTGATGAAGCATGTACTTCACACTAGCCAAGAAGCTGTGTTAATGGATTCCCCATAATCTTATTCATTAAAAATGAATGGTTATTTGAAGTGTTATTATAATTTTCTGTTTTTCTCTACTCCTCAGGCTGTGAGAGTCTTGAAGAGCAGCAGGAGTCTGACTATTACTGTTCTGACAGGAGCTGTAAGTACACTAACAACTATATTGTTCATGTAGTATTCAACCCCATAGAAACGTCCTCCAGAGTTTTACTTTCACATTTGAAGAATGCAGCGGGAGAATATCCAGTTCAGACACTTTGTCAGAAGCTTTTCTGGAAAATCTCAGGAAAATGTCTGGAGGTCAGAGCACGTCGGAAAAACAGCTCAAGTTATTTATTGCAGCTCATGTGTTTTTTCATCCAGTAAAATGTGTAAACTTGTAAATTGTGAGCACTTTTGAATACACTTGACAACACAGCATATAAGTTGAAGATACTACCAATCTATTAAATGGGATAAATCACAAAGAAATACATAGAAAAGATCTTCATGACTTCTAATCTTAAAATCATAACATAGTTTGGATATCAAAGGCTGATATGCAGATAATTAAAAACCCGGGAAATGAATTAAAGAGGCACTTTATTGACTTTGAAATGTCTTGTAGCGAAATGAACTTAAAGTAAAAAACGGTTCGCCACTTTGCATTCCAGCAGCGCACAGATTGATGTGTCATTTTGTTTGGGAGACGTTTCATTACAAGCCTGTGCCTCAGCCCGGCCGTCTGCAAGAGGAATATGGATCATCAGTCAAGTCACTCGGCAGACGGTTTGCCTCAGGACTTATTGACGATGACTGTGTTTTCCTTGCGGCCTGTCTGGTGCATTTATTCACACTAGTGTGTGTTTTTCATTTTCAATATTCATGACAGAGGTTAGAGGTATATTTTTTTTCTTCTGTCAGATCGAAGCAAAGTTTGACTTTTTGGTCCTCCTGTTCATCCAATGAAGTTATTTTTCGATAAAAACACAATTAATAAAACATAAATGAATACCAGAGGCTGTAATCAAAGCTTCAAAGTTTTTCGACTTGACATAAACAAATATCTTTCCCTCATTATCGTCTCAGGGCCGCGAGCTGTTCATGACAGACGAGGAGCGGCTGGCCGTGGAGTCCCGCCGGGAGCTGGACAGGCAGGAGCTGATGCACCAGAAGAGGGTTGCACTGGAGACCAACAAAATCCTCAAAGATCAGCAGGAGAAGGAGAAGCAGTGAGTGAAGGGCGGAAACCTTTGACTCCACTTTCCATTGCAATCAAAACTCTTCCGTCTTCCTGAATTCTATCACCTGTAATGTCATTCAGGGCATGGCATTGCGTGGCCTGTGTACACCTGCAGCAGTGCAGGCAGTACACAGAGTTTTCCACAATTTTGAACAGAGGAATCAATCATGTCAACATATGCTGCTCATTCACACGTCTGCATAAATCAGGTAGATCCAGCAAAGAAAAAATGAGCCGCGATGGTTTTCTGTCTATACCCGGAGCTTCACTTAATCGCTCTGCAGCTCCATCACCAGATAGATTCAGGCTCACTTGCAATTTGTCTGTGGCGTTTATAAACTGCTTGTTATATCTGCATACCATGGGGCTGGAGGGTTTTCAACAGCAATATATTCTAACTTTTTATAGTCCTGCACTGTAGCGTGATGTGTTTGTGTTGTGTTTACCAGGAGGAAGATGGAAAATTCTCAGAAAGCAGCAGAAGAAGAGGAGCGCTATCAGCAGGAGATGGAGAAGTACGCCACTCATTTTTCCATAAAGAGGCAAATCCATATTTTTATTATAATAAATCTCATATTGCTTATTTGTTATGTTGTCCTGTGCAGGATTGATGCCGAGGAGAAGAAGCACAGCAGAGACTGGGAGGAGGACTGGGGCAACAAAAACAGGCCGAAGAGCCCGAGGAGCCCTTCACCTGCTCCACCTGAACTGAAATCCACCACGAAGTCGAAGAGCTCTCGTAAGGCCGCCTGATTGAACCTTCTCCTTCAAAAATGCATGAATCTTCTAGTCACTCTCACCTTATTCCCTCTCTCTGTGTGCACGCTCTCTTTCTGTCACTGTCGTGTGCCGTGCTGCTTTTTATGGCCTCTCCTTCTAAGCTGGCGAAGGTAGAGAGGAAGACGAGGAAGAGGAGGAGCAGCAGGAGGAGGAGGAGGAGGAGGAGGAGGGCAGAGAAGTAAGTCCCGAACCTCAGCTGTGCATTGTCACAGCTGCTTTCAGCGGACACGTTGAGACTAGTGCAAGATCTCCTTTGGCAACCAGAATGTAACTATAGGTGACAAGTGTTTGTGCCTCTGAGTCGGTGGCAGCCAGCGCCCGGAGACATCATGTTTTTGAATGTCCGTCCATCTTGTGAACACGATATCTCGAGAACTCCTTCAAGGAAGTACTTCAAATATGGTTTGAACGTTCAGTTTGACTCAAGGATGAAGTGATTTGAATGTGGAGGTCAAATGTCAAATGTCAAGAAAGTTCCCAGTGGCCTCTCAAAACATGTTTTTGGCCAGTTGAGCAAATCATCTCTAAGTCCTTAGAGAATTCTTTCAAATTTGGACCAGTCGAGACTTAGAAGCAGTGAGTGAACGGCGGAAACCTTTGACTCCACTTTCCTTAGCAATCAAAGCTCTTCCGTCATCCTGAATTCTATCACCTGTAATGTCATTCAGGGCATTGCATTGCGTGGCCTGTGTACACCTGCAGCAGTACAGACAATACACAGAATGTTCCACAATTTTGAACAGAGGAATCAATCATTTCAACATATGCTGAAAACATGATGTTCGAACGTTCAGTTTGACTCAAGGATGAGGTGATGTGAATGTGGAGGTCAAAAGTCAAATGTCACAGTGGCCTCCCAAAACATGTTTTTGGCCTCTTGAGCAAATCATCCCAAGTCTTTAGAGAATCCTTTCAAATTGGACCAGTCTTCACTTAGATTCGATTTCAGTGCTCATAGGTCAATAGTACTGTGGGGCGGTAACTGTACCTTATATAATTTATGTATTGCTAAATTCACAATAAAATCCCAAATCAATCTCAACCTGAAAATTCATCATTTGGTTTTACAGAAGAGTTTCCTGAAGAACTGGCCCCAAACACAATTTCTCCTTGAATGCTGTGATTCTTCAACGTCTTGTTTTTCAAATGGACACCCTGCTCGGTGTTCGCTGAGATTTCTTTTCAAAGTTTGGTTTTGATTTGATGTAACTATGAGGTTGACCTGTGCTCATGTCCGTCCTTAGCTTTCGGCTGGTTTTATCGATATGAGGGGAAACTGCCGTCACTCCGCAAGGTACTGTCCGCTGTGTGAGCTCAGTGTGGTGTTTAGGTTACCTTGAACTCTGTCTTCATGACAATGTGCTGATCACATAACTCAGCTTGGTTCTAAAACCTTAAGTCTGCATGCTGTGGCTCATTTAAAGTGCTTTCTTGTCGGTAGCTATTTGACGTGTGGTTTGGAGTGGAAGATTTTTTCTGTCCCCCTCTGTTTATGCTGACTAACTAATGGCATCTCAGAAGGGAGAAAAGAAGAAGAAAAAGAAGAAGGTGTCCAACACTGACACGCTCCAGGAGCAGAGGAAAAACAAGAAGGAGATGGAGTTTGAGCTGAAACTCGCTAAGGAGAAAGAAGGGATGCATGAGCGAGAGAAGCAGCTGAAGATCAATAGGCTGGTGCAGGAGGTATAAAAAGAATGGGAGAGTTTTTTCCCAAGTTAATTAGACTTTCATGACATAATATTTATGATGCACATTATGGCAAAGTCACCTTAGCTTTTTTTGTCTTCAACTCAAATACCACAGAGTTGTACATCCTGGTCCTTTGAGACCTGAGCAGGTGTGTTTGCATGTGCGTGAGGGTTTGACGCTTGTTTTGTGATGCTGCCCGGTCGATGCCTCTGCACCAGGTTTCAGAGACGGAGAGAGAAGACCTGGAGGAGTCTGAGAAAGTACAGCACTGGGTTGAGCGTCTCTGTCAAACTCGGTTGGAGCAGATCTCCTGTGTGGAGAACGAGTCCCCAGAGGTACAGAGTGAGACCTCTGTCCAACCCTCTCTTTGTTTAATGTGGTTTTGTCTGTACATGTTAATTTATATTTACTGTTACATATAGAGATGAGTAAAGCTCCGATACTTTGGCAGCGGTAGACACTTCACAAATCCAGAAATCAACAAGAGGCAACTGTTCCCCACCACGTTTAGCAAATGACTTGCCTCAATTGAATGTTTATCTCAGCAATATCATTTTCCATAGATGGGAAGGGACGGGGGAAACAGGAATGTAAAAAAGTGAATCGTTATTGAGGCTAAAAGGAGAATTGACCTGAGCTGAAACGTTTTCCATGTCACTGTGACTTTAAGCTCTCCCCGCCACGCTCTCCTGCCTCCGAGCCCAAGGTGAGGCGTTTCCCTGGTGGCCTCCATCTGGCCACCACCGACCTGGACGACATCAACCTGGATGAGGTTGATCAGAGCCTGAGGGGCCCACTGAGGAGACTGGCCCCCACGCAGCCCAGCACCAGCCACCCTCCCCCTCCCTTACCTCTCCCTCCCCCTTCAGCCAAACTGAACCCCACCATCCCCTCCTACTCTCCTCCTCCCTCTCGAGCACCGGCTCAGCGCAGACCGCCGTCTCCAGCTCTTAGCAGGAAACCTCCTGTCGGCCCCTCTACCTTGACCAACAAGGGGCGCAGGCCTCACCCACAGTCCCACCCACAGTCCCACCCTCAGTCCCACCCTCAGCCTCACCCTCCGCAAACCCATCTCTCTAGCCACACCTCCTCCCACTACCCTCCCCAGTTTCAGTCGGCGCGGCCTCCATCCTCGCCTCAACCTACTCCCCGGCCTC
The DNA here is from genome assembly GCA_038501795.1 of Pseudopleuronectes americanus. NCBI lineage: Eukaryota > Metazoa > Chordata > Actinopteri > Pleuronectiformes > Pleuronectidae > Pseudopleuronectes > Pseudopleuronectes americanus. The sequence continues at coordinate 5,673,515 of CM076720.1, forward strand.
CTCCTCCCCCGCCACCCCCTCCTCCTCCCCCGCCACCTCCGCCTCCCCCTCCACCCCCACCTCCGCAGCACTCTGAAGACAGGATGGGCAACCTTGGTTTGTACCGCCAGCATCCTCACCATCCTCACCATCACCTCCAACAGCCTCCCAGTCCGCCAGAGCACAGGAGCGAGTGGGAGACGGGCGGCTATCTCCCGAGAGGAGGGCTATACTCGTCTAACGCCAGTGAAATGTCCTACCCCTCTAGTCCAAAGGTTAGAGATTCTCATTTGAGAGGGGTGGTGTGGCCGAACGGCTTTACCTTGTTGTTGGAGTGTTGGATTTATAGGTGGAAATTTGAGTCAGCAGTTTGATATGTAGCAATTTCTCAGAGTTGATGCATTTTCACTGCTGCATGATTCAATTTCCTTTTTAATGCAGAGCTTTGTGCATTAAAGCGTTTTTGTGTATTGGAATGTTTTATGCATGAAAAGAGTGATACACCGTATTAGCACGATTGAATTGGAGAGTCATTGATTTGCACTTTCTTTAATCCTAAGAAAATACATCCAGAGAAGCCATTGATATGGATGTTTTTTCTCACAGCTGTGTGATTTGTTCTGGTTTCTGTTGTGTGGTGTGGAGCTGTGATGAAACCAGCAAAATGTAACGGTCATGAGAGCAACTGATTAGAAAATGAATCCAGTGCTTTTGAAACCTCGCCCAGGGTAAAGTGTGTGAGTCTGGGTGTTTGTTGGCACCAGTTTTCCTGCGGTGCGCTGCATGTGCCAGAGGGCTGAAACATTACTTTTATTTCACTGTGGCTCAGGTTATGAGAAATACGTCGCATGCCAGTCACGTTTCCACCTCCAGCGGTCCCCTGGTGAGTGTGTTGCATGTCATGTTTTTGCAAACATCCCCTGCTTTTTGAGTCATGAGTCTGAAAAATTATCAATTGAACCTGTGCTCAGCTGCTGCTTGTCGAAACACGATCTCTTCCCCCAATAGCAACTCGCTCCTAGCCCCCCCAACCAGAGGCGTCAGATGGCCCCTGTCATGTCGAAGCCCGTCATGCTGCCTCAGGCGCAGACGCACCGACCAGATCCACACAAAGCTGCCGTCCGATCGGATGCTCTGGTATGAAACGCATCCCATTACAGTAATCTACTTCCTGTATTAAAACTTTGCTTCATCTTAATAGGGCCATAAAGCATTCAGGCGTCTGACACAGTTTGTCATCATCGAGCCGAAGTATTAATCTCTGCCTCTTTCTCAACTCCTGGGGAGTCGGTCCAGACGCTCCAGCTGGTTCACAGAATCCCAGTGTGTGGTTATGAGATCACACCAGGAAGACATTCGTCCTCCCTGTCAAATTAACTCTAATGGAAAGGGGTAGATTATTGAAACTGCCAGTGGGACCAGTGAGCCGAGCAATCGTCTTTTCCACACACCTTCTTCCTCAATTTGATGGAGTCCCACGTTCACACCTGAGAGTAGAAGAGCACCACTTCCAACAGCAGTCTCTCCAGGAGCCATGCTCTGGTGAAGGGCACCTTGATTGTGGAAGATTGAATGGGGGGGGCACTATAAATCATTCTTCTCCAGTTGTCTGAAAGTATGTGCTTGCAAACTGCCGCTGCACCAAACATCTTTATTCTATTTATTTTGAGATACAGTTTTCTGGGTTTTATTTCATGAAATTGAAAATATTGATTTAAAAGAAAATTGCTCCTCCTGAGTACAGTTGTGTTTACTGTCACCTCTTGTTCAGTCCCCAAAGACTGTGGTTGTGTAGTGTTTGAATCGGATCTTGTTTGTAACTGTTTTTCATCTGCTTTGAGAAATAGGCCAGAGAAAAAAGGTATGACACGAAATTTTGCCGTAGACTAAAACTATAAAAATGGAACTGAATCCTGGTTCAGAAAGTGAAATGTGGAATCCTGTATCCTTTAGAAGGACCACAATTTAGTTTCTATAGAAATCTATGAGAAAGTGACCCTTTACTAACTTGATTTATATCATCATTAAACTTTTAAGTGAATAGTTTATTACCTCAATCACTAGTTTCACGTCTTAAGTAAAGCTAGATGCTCATTTTGTGAATTATGGTCCCAGTTAGAGTCAAATAGATGATAAAACATAAAATGTATTGGAGGTGATGGCTCAATAAAATAAAACATGATGTCACTGGAGAAAATCACAAACTCATGGGTGATGTCATGCTGGGTGTTATTTTGTGTTTCAGCCTCAAGAAATGCTGAAGCGGATGGTGCCTTTCAACTCGTCTTTTAAATCAAAGAACAAACGACAAGTAATCCATATAAAACCACCTCTCTCCCCCCTTTTATCCCTTGAGTGCTGCTGCTCTGTTCTTTGTTCTGTCTCCATGCTCACACATCCGGTTGCCTCACGGTTCAATGGAGGCCCAGTGGTGGCTCCTCCTTTATATTTGTCATTATGTCCGCTCTCAGTCGGCTGCTTCTCTGCCTTTAGGTCCAGTTCTGGAGCATCTGCATGACCGCACTTTCATTGATTAGATGGTCGCTGTGAACGTGCAGAGAGTGAATGCACATCACAATGATTTTTGTCTTGCTGAAGTGATTTAATCTTTACCAGATGGTTTATTTATTAAGGGCCCTCTTATAAAGGCTCATAGGAGGTTGTTATCAGTGTACAGCTCCTTCACTTTGCTGAGGACAAAGACATTTTTTAGATGAGAATCGATTCAACTTTGTCATTATTGCACAAAGTTAAAGCAAAGAGAACTGTTTCTTGAAAAATACAACTTGGTGCAACTTGACTAAGGTGATGAACCGAGGGTTGTAGGTAGTTTCAGGTCTATTCTCTACTGACACCCTCCCCTGGGCAACACAGCTGGGGGGAGATCATTTAAAGGTTTGTGTCTTAGTTGTGTACGACCCAGCTTTGTTGGTGGCTTTTTGTTTATTGCATCCCTCTAATGGCAAAGAGACTGAGATCACTGTCCCGCCGAGCCCCTGCAGCCGTCTCCGTGGGCTCGCAGCGTGCCTTCTAGATTCTGCCACCAGCTCTAGATATTTACGTATTCCTTGCGCCTGTGGACCTCCTCTGTCTGGTTTCCACAGGGAAACAGTTTAGCATCTAACCAGAAGTCTACAAAGTAAAGGTCAGAGGTTGTATCAGGTTGGCAGTGGTGGAGGAAGCACTCAGACGTGCCACATCAACTTTTCAACTTGGGCAAAAGTAACTTAACATTTGTTTTCAAATATAATGAAAGTATTAAAATTAAAAGTTTCTTTGCACCACTGCAGGTTAGATTGGACCTCAGGAAGTGAAGGGAAAGACTGTTACCTGATAGTCTCATTAGATTCATACATTATACCAAATGAGTCATTACAAACAAATGAGCCTATTTGTTTTAAGTTCCCTCCGCCCTCCATGAAATTAAATAGCTGTCTTCTTTTGTGAAGAATGATTAGAGATGATTTTCCATGCATCTGTGTTGCAAGTAAAGTCTCCGGTTCGTTGGTTCCATTTATTCAGTGTGCCGTTAAAACTTAAACACAGAGCTGGTTGCCAAATGAGATCTGACGTGCACTTGATGCATCGACTTGTTACTCAGTTCACATTCACATTAAATCTGCGGTCTGTCTCTTTACTTTTAATCTATTTGTATTGATCCGTTTTTAATGAGCTGCATGTTGATTCTCTTTCAGGGATTTCAGAAATACGAAGACGGTTTTGATCCCTACTCAATGGTATCGTATGCCTGATCTTCTGAACACCACAACAAAGCAGAACATTTCATAAATATGCAGCTTTACATTTACAGATCTCTGCTCCTGCTTGTACGGAGACAGAATGTTTCCTTGACTTATTGAGTTAATAAAATCACAGGAACAAAAGACGTACCCAAATCTAAATAACAAATTTGTTGCTTTGTTTGTAAGATACATCTGCTATATTTCCTATATACAATATTAATGGCACACACAGGTTAGCTCCACTTGGGAGTTAGAAGGGAAGTTGGATTGACAAGTTAATAAACATACTTTTCGTTGCTTCCCCTAGATAATGATAGACATCGTAAGAGATGAAGGTGTAGCTGTAATAACAGATTAATGTTAAGAGTGTGATGACTCATTCTTCATGTTCTCTCCTCTGCTTATCATTATACTACTTTCTATATTACCGCCATGCCCCTTTCCCTCCACTTTTTTAAAATCCTCATCCCCGTTTGTCAATAGTTTTCCTCGGAGCAGATAGACGGACGAGAAGTGAGGCTGCTGAGGATCAAAAAGGTAGCGCCTGCATTCACGTAAAAAATATAACTGAGGTAAAGAGTTTCTACGACTTGACTGATGGTGTTTTTTGTCTGTTGCTCTGAAGACCGGACAGCTGGACCTGGCTCTGGAGGGTGGATCAGACTCTCCTCTGGGAAAGCTGGCGGTGTGCTCTGTGTATGAGGGTGGAGCTGCAGATAGACACGGTCAGTTCGGGTTTTTTTTTAACGTTCATGCATTGACTTCATTTCAATTTATAATCCGCATATCCAGAAAAAGACTCCAATATTTTCTGTTGACCGGAATGTTTTCCTTCAGGTTTAAGAAGGAGCAGGCTTAGCTGTATCTGTTTATCTATCACGGACAACAGTAGCTCCACTCTGTACAGAAGCATTGTTTGGATGTGTGTGTAAATTCCTGAATGTGATTTAAGCGCTTTGTAAACACAGTCCATTTGCTGTTTAACACATCTTTAATAACACAATCCAGAAACTGAACACTATAACATTGATCCTGGGATTTATGAGGGGCGCAGTTTTATTAGACTGTATTAATATACTTAAGTAAAAACAGGCTGTTAAGTACGTCAATAAACGGGCGACTGAGTGTAAAACTGGTCATACTATGTCCCTGTTCAGGCTCTGGAGCTAACTCTTATATTTGAACTGCAAACATGAACACAAAAGTCCTTTGTGTGAACCAAACCTCGGAGAGCAGAATTTTTTTTGTATTGTGTGAACTCACTTGGCCTTTATTCGTACATGTTCATCAAACAGTCATCACTGTTTCCATGGTGAAGTGTAGCGAGGGGCGTGGCACAGCATCAGGAGAATGACACCTGCTCTGAGTGCTCAGTCCAGACATGTTGCATCACTGTCGAGGACAAGGGGCTAACATGAGTCAGTCGACAGAGCCAAGTGCTTGAGAGCTTTTTCATGCCGACTGTATTTATGTCTGCTGCTGGAGCTGGCACCTACTCTGTGTCTGTGTGTGTAAATAAATATGATTGGCAGTTAAATGTCGGATGTCTCTATTCGCAGGGGGCATCGTACCAGGGGATGAACTCATGGCCGTGAACGGGAAAATCCTGATCGATGCCACGTTGACTGAGGGACAAAACTCTCTGGCTCGAGCCTGGAATAGTGGAGGGGTATGACTCAGATTCAAATGAAATGCCATGCATCATTAATAAAAACACAGCAGGGAGTTCTATTGGTTCTAGTTAAACCACATGAACCCAAATTGATTGTTTGTATTTTGTGTTGACAGACTCTTTACCTACAGATTCCCTTTTTAATCAGATATTGATTTCCTTTTCCTCGTTTTTTTCAACAGTGTGGTCTTTCAGTTTTAGGGCACGACCTATTGATTTTTTCCGTTCACCCGGCACTCACACTCAAAAAGCTTGGACGAAACATCTGCTCTCAGACATTTCCTAATTTCCCCAACCAAAAGAATTGCGATCTAGAGCTGATAAATTAAAGAATATTCCTTTTGTTGTGGGTGCATTAGCTCTACTTCTTCGAGTGTCCTATGCGGGCGGTTATTTTAACTGGGTTCATGCTCTCCCGCCCTCCACGGCTTTATTATAACATAGTAAGTAAAGCTAATGCATTCAGAACAAGGAGCGAAACGGTTTTATTTTTCTACCCTAGACCTGGAATTCTGTTGGTTAGAGAATTTTGACACACACAAAAGATCCATCAGCAGAGCAGAGGTTTCACACAAGAGGAGGAGTGTGACTTTGAGGAGAAGAGGTGATGGCGGGGCGCGAGAAATCTGTCAAAGCAACAAAGTGTGAGAGTGTGAGCAGAGCAAATTCAAGCCCAAGCAGTGGGTGAGTGAAAGCATCAGAAAATCTGAGCAGGAGATCGATAGGTCTTGCTCTCAAACTGAAAGACCACACACTTTAGTCAAACCAGAAAAAAAACCTCCTATTTACCGTTGGTTTTTCAGGACTGGATCGATGTTGTTATCGCCGTTTCTCCTCCGAAGGACTACGAAGATGAAGTGTAAGAGTTCCTTTTGAGTGTTTTATCATTTTTCTTTAGTCTACACATGTATAACCACGATCATCTTTGTTTCTATTTAATTGCAATTATGTGTGTGCACGTGTATGCAGCCCTAAATCAGCATCAGTCAGTCCCACTGTGAACAGAAAGGTGTTTGAAGGCAGTGCAACACTGTACAGACACGGCTACCTGCTTCAGCACTAGCTCAGCCTCGTCCTGGTAATCCTCGTAGCCTTCACACCTCCTCTTCTTCACTGCACGTCTCCGAGAGGATGTTTTGGTGTGGCCTTTGTTTTTTGTTTGCTCCCGATGTTCCTGAGTCTCCCTGTCAATCAGAAGAGTATTTTTGGTATAGATTTCCCGTCGCTGTTGTCAAGCTGTCACATTTATGCATCTCCTTTAAAGCGTGACTGTTTTCATGAGCAGCTAGCGTGAGAGTGAGTGTACACACAGTGTGCAGGTTCGCTTCCCTGTTTGAAAACCGCTCTCAGGGCGTTGTTTCTTTATTCCTGTAGCATGTGGTGGACAGTGACACAGCCAGGCTATTTAAGTGAAGACATTCGCGACCCATCCCACCATATATCTGCCAATTCCCGACCCAGTGAGCCGGATATAAACACATTCATAAACGTACGGCTCGTGTGGTATTGTCCGGTGTCGACAGGTCACGGACGCTCATAAAAAGCTGACCTAGGACCTGCCAGCCTTCAGCAGTTGTTCTGATTGATGTTGTTCCACGGGACTGTGACATGTTCGGACATACACAGACATAAAGTGACACTGCTCTGGTAAAGTAAGAGCGAACATGTTATCAGACTTTTCCTCAAACAAAAAACAATATTAAGGAGAAAAGACTCACTGCTCATCCAATATCAGGCTTGGCTGAGGAGCTGGAGCTCAGAGAAATTAAACTGAAGGAAGAAAAACATTTTCACACTCAAATCTGTGCAAATAACTTAATTTGTATAGATTTGAGCAGGTGGCGGCTTTATTTCCTCTTTCAGTTTAATTCCAATAAGGATCAGTTGAGCCTTGAGTATGTTTTACTTCTTTGTTTGTCACCAGCATGTGTGTTGCTCTGTTGTGCTTAATGTGCAGTGACTAAAGCAAACGGTAAACAGAAGAAACATCCAATGCATACATCACCTAGAGGTCCAGTTAATAAATGACTTAACTCAACTCCTCTTAATTAACTCATTATTGATCCTTTCCTGTCTCTTCTCCTGCAGGACGTTCTTCTAGTCTTTAACAACCTGCCAAGAAATCCAGACTGATTGAGAAGACGTTTTCTTTTTTTACTATTGATGATTCCTTCAAGATGCACAGTCGGATTTATCTCAATAAAAATAACTGTTTCTGCTTTATCTTCACACACATCTGTACAAGTCTTATTGTTCTTGACATTACTCAAATCTCTTTGTCATATTTTGAGATGTTCACAACAGTCAATGTACATTGTCACTGTCTAGTTGTGTCATCCAACACAAGCTCGATCTCATTAAAAGACAAATGACCATCCGTTTATCTTTCAGGAGGCAAACTGTGATCAATAGCACCTCTGTAATCTGCCTTTTCCCAAAGCCCAGTAAAGGACTGCAGCTCCTATAGGCAGAAAGAGTTTCTGTATCTGTATTCTCTGCTTTGTGGCTGTGGCTCAGGAGGTAGAGCGGATCGAAGGCTGATGGTTCGATCCCCGTCTCCACCATTCCTCGTGTCGAAGTCTCCTTGAACGAGAAACTGAGCCTTAAATTGCATTTCGTATGTCATTTAAAAAAAACGCAGGACTTTATATCTTCCTTTCACACGTTATGGGAACTGTTGGATTTCTCTATTATACGGTCTCGACCTCCCTATGTAAATTACCTTGAGCTAATGAATGTTGTGATTTGGCAGTATGCAAATAAACATGATATGAATATACAATTTCTTGAAAAATGTAAATGTCCCCGTTTTGATTATTTGAAATATTAATAAACATGATTCTAAATATTTTAAATGAAATGTAACCAAATAAATAGGTTTCTCTCCTGCTGCTCACCCTGACCTGTATCACCTACATCTGCTGTTCTGCATCGATTTCCTCTAACCACGCGCGGGCAGCTGGACCGATTGGTAATTAAACGTTAAACGTCCACAGGGGGCAACAGAGCTCCTTCTTGATTATCAAGCAGCTGTGTGAACGAGGGATTCCTCACTGTATAAATAATTCTGCCTTTAATAAACCCACTAGTTACAACCAGATGACCTATAGCGAGAAATCAAATGAGACGTAATCGTGGTAAATGGGAAAATGAGGTAATAGAGAACACAGAGTAGTGCATTATGCGATGTTCTTGCTTCAGGCATCAACCCACTTTACTGTTATATAACCGCTCGGTCAGCTTGTCGCGGTTGATCGCATGTACGTGACTATACTGTCCGCTGCTGGAACCCGCCGCTCCACGGTTCATGTGGGACACCAGAGGAGGCCTCGTTAGAACATCTACCTCCTTCTTCCTCCTTCTCTTTTGTCCACCACCTCCTCCCTTCTTCTTCTTCCTCCTCCTCCTCCTCCTCCTCCTCCTCCTCGGTACCCGGGTTCAGCACCGTGGACAGCTCCTCGCGCTCTGATGGTCAGACTGAAGTTGAACACAGAGGAGTCGGCTGCGACCTGAGTGCAGGAGAGACGACGGTGTCCAGTGGTTTCCAGTGGTTTCCAGTGGTTTCATAAGCCAAGCGACGGATGTGACATTACTGAGTCTCAGGGTCTGAAGAGTCCGAGGCTGAAACGCGATGATCTCACGGTATAAACCGGTAAGTGCTGCTGCTGCTGCTGCTGCTACTCAGCTCGTCTCACCTGTTCCCTCGCTTCGATCCATACTTTCACTTTGAATCGTGAGGGTTGCGCTGCTCACTTGCCCCAGTGCATATATACACAGAGCATGCACTGGCTGCAGATTCAGTCTGTGTAAATATGTTGTAAGTCACATTAGGTTATATTTACACAATGGGTCCCTGTGTAATGGCCTCATGCATCACTGAGATTCCTTCTCATTTCTAGAGGCGGGTTATGAAGTGTGAATTATTGGATGTGCTGGTGTCACTGTGGGGAGGGAGGGCTGTTCCATTATGTTTTCACAGCTCTTTGTAAAAGAAGATTCTTCTTTTTTTTTACACAAGATGTAAGATGAACAAACCACTAGTGAGACGTGACACGTATATCCTAGTGAGGAAAGGACCCTCACTGGCAAGTCTCCATCTAAATGGTCCTCATAAGCAATGGACACACAGAGTCGTGTCTCCGTTGCTTATGAGGACATTTCATTGACTTCCATTGTCTTCCTGGAGACTTACTCTAACCTTATCTCTATGGTAACTTAAACCCAATGATTTACCCGATGGGGACTTCCTGTGTGTCCCCATAGTAAAGAAAAGGCCCCATTATGTGTGACTGAAACCAATTTTGGCCCCAACAATATGATAAATAACCTAGAAACACGCATTCATACAAACATCTATCCTAATTAGGACTCTGCATTGACTTCCATCCAATTTGGAGAGTCTAACCAAACCACCTCATTAACCAAGACCGCGGAAATTAGTTTGAGTCTCATTCAGACCAGCCTGTGGTCCTGTCAGAGTCAGCATTTATAATGGATAATGACCTTAAGAGGTAGCAAAACCAAGTACAAACACACACACACACACACACACACACACACACACACACACACACACACACACACACACACACACACACACACGCACACACACACACACACACACACACACACACACACACACACGTATGTCTGTATCTGAGGTACTCTGACAAAGTAGTACTGGTTTGCACCACAGGACTATAACCCAGACAGGTATCCCCATGCAGCTGGTGGAAAGAATAACAACAAAGTCAGTGAGTGGTACAAGTTTGGTTTCTGTGGTTTGTGAACCTCCCACCTGACATCTGGTTAATCTGTGTTTTGCTCAGACATCTTTTAAATAATTCAGTTGCTCGGGGAAATACCAGTTCAGTTTCCAACTATCCACTGGATTAAGACTTTCCATGAGATGGTTGATGTTTGACAGGAAGTGAGAGGGCTGCAGTTGCTGTGACCTCCGCATCTCGGTTGTTAAAATGATAGACAGCAGAGATATCTTCACTTTGAGCTGCAACCAGTCTGCATGGCGTCCCTTTCCTGTACAGGTCATGGCTTCTCCAAATGCCATTTGACCTTCTGAACATCCCTACGAGCCAAATCTTGTCACAGTTATGTGTTTGCAGAGAAAAGCCACTGGTGTCTGTTCTGCTGCAGGTCTGCTCGTTCTCCATGAGGAACCAGGCTCACACTGGTTTAAGCTCCACTTGCAAATACCTATGGCAGCATTCACACAAACAATCCACCAGTTTTAAACATTCATCGTGTTTTTCATTGGCTTTTGTTTATTTGTGTCTGTGAGTTTGCAAAATTATGTTTAAACTCTTCAATGGATTACTACCAAACTTGTTGGTCAGGATGTGTTGTGGGTCACGAAAGAGCCCAATAAATATTAGTGTAATTATTGATCAGGGAAGCGGATCCAAGGAATCTTTTTCAGGTAAGATTGTGAGATAATCATGTATGTAAATATTTACGAGTGTATGCAATTTGGTGCAGATCCAAACAGAATTCTGTATCCAGCCATTTAATTGTGGTTTCAGAGAGAGATGGTGGGTTTGTAATTATTTTTCTTCCAGTTTACTTGTGACATTTTTATGTTTTCTTTTCAACCTTCATCCAGGTCTAGAATAAAAGAGAATCCCCATAGTGATTGTACGGAGTAGAATTTGTACGAGAAAGAACTCTGACAGCTTGGTAGTTTTTTCCCTCTCTATTGTTGAGGCTTAAGAACAGAGGTCGTCTTGGTTGTCCTAGGAGACACATTCTAATTTGGGAAAATGGGCTATACCAATAACATTATATGTGTCAACAGGAATGTAAATTGCTCATTTAAACTCATCTCCTGGTTGTTATGACGTGAAGATCAACATGGCATGGATTACACTTACCAAAAAATCATATTAAAGACTAAGAAAAGGCTATAAAACCGACCTGGTTGATACACGGATTATCAAAATCTGCTCCCGTGTGGGTCTTTGCTGATCCCTGAGCACGAGTCCGCCGGCTGTGGCTGCAGCCTGATCCCTCCCTGCACAATTCATCCGTCCCAGCAAGGCATTAATATTTCATAACGTTATTATTCATTTGTGCAGCCTGGTTATTCACGTTCCATGCATTCACTCCTTTTTGCTTTATTAGATAGTATAGTTAGAATACGAACTATGATAGGATAAGGGCTATTTCAGGGAGTTATGCAATTCCTGAAAGTGTGCTGTTGCCTCACATGTACCTTTGTATGACATTTGTACGGCTCTCTGAGGAGCCATAACCCCCATCTCTCTCTCTCTCTCTCTCTCTCTCTCTCTCATCTCTCTCTCTCTCTCTCTCTCTCTCTCTCTCTCTCTCATATATATATATATCTCTATATATATCTCTCTCTCTCCTTTGTCTCTCTCTATCCCTCTCCCTCCGCTCTCCCTCTTCCCTCTCCTCTCTCCCTCTCCCTCTCCCTCTCTCCCTCTCCCTCTCCCTCTCCCTCTCCCTCTCCCTCTCCCTCTCCCTCTCTCTCTCCTCTCCTCTCTCTCTCGCTCTCGCTCTCCCTCTCACTCTCGTCTCTCGCTCTCTCACTCTCGCTCTCTCTTCTCCCTCTCTCTCGCTCTCTCTCGCTCTCTCTCTCTCTCTCTCTCTTCCCCTCCCTCTTCCCCTCTCCCTCTCTCTCTCTCTCTTCATCAGTCACTCTTCCCCCCCGACCTCTCCCTCCTACCTTCAGAGGCTCAGTCCTCCAGCTCGCCTGCACACTGTTCCCCTCTCTGCTCTCGTTCTTTCAAGGTCGACTTCGAGCTCCCATTTGCCAAGAGACAGGAATAGCAGCTGCACAGCAGAATGCCGCTGCTGCTCTGAGTGTAGAGCCGGTGTGAGTGTGTGTGTGTGTGAATGTGTGAGATGTGTGTTTGATTGCATTCCAGTGGAGCTGTGCAGAGCGGTGTGCGGGTGAAGCAGTTTTAAAGGATGTCTGAGGACTGTGGGCAGAAGGGATGCAGATGTCTCTCACCAGCATGGCTGAGAAAGCTGCTTAGACAGCCAGAGAGGGGAGGAAGCTGCTGCGCTGGACTGTGACTGCCTCTGACCTCTTCTCCCTCCCCCCTCCCCCTCCCTCCCTCTTCTCTCTTCTGCCGGATCTGATTTTTGGAAGCTGGATTTGTGAGGGCAACAGGAAGGAGGTCACTTTGGGAATTACCAGGATCTACTGAAGACTCCGTCAGTCTTCCCTGTGAAAAGACGAAATGCTCTGAGAGCTTCTAGTTTCAAGCTCTCTGTCTCTCCTCTCTCTCTGGTCTCCCTCCTCCTCCCCTCCTCCTCCTCCTCCTCTTCTTCCTCCCTTTGCTCCGGCCGGTTCCCTGCAGAGTCCCGGCTCCACCATGTCCTTGGCATTTTGTGGGAACGAGAATAACTCGGTGGCCTACAACGTGGATGGGGGGGTCCTGAACAACGGCTGTTTCCTGGACGCGCTCAACGTGGTGCCACATGTATTCCTCCTCTTCATCACCTTTCCCATCCTCTTTATTGGTGAGTGTCACTTATGGGGTGAGATCCTCAACCTCTTCACAACTCACACACAAACAGACACACTCACATTTGTCCTCAGATAAGGTGTCAAAACACGGATCTAAGACTTTGAAATGTCCTTCTCGGCTTCTTTTTTTACTTTGGCATGTGATGAATGAACCATTACACAATATTTTATGTCACATAATAAATAACACACTATACATTTGGATTATTCCATTTTGCACATCATTCCTGTGATGAATTGTTACTGTACAGAGGCAAACAGATGCCATCGTGCCAGGATTAGGTTACACCTCCTCTGCCCCTCTTCCTGGCTGCCGGCCATTCCATTAGTGTCATCATCAGCGTGTAACAGATGAGTCGCTGTGCACCGGCAGCTGCCATGGTCGCACACATGCTCCGGCTTCATCATGCGCTCTGTCATGTCAGTGTGTGTCTGTCTGGAAGCACTTCATCCCTCCATGTGCTGACTCTGTGCTCCTGTTGTCTCAAGAATATTCAAACTCTCCACATCAAGCACACAACGTTCTCTTTTCTTTAGTTTCTCGTTGAACTTTTGTCCTTTAACCTAATTCATCAATATTTCTTTGTGTTTATATTTGGATGCTTCTGTAAAAAGACACTCTGATCTTTTTCAGCGTCCACAGTTATTTCTGTCACTGTATTGCATCATTAGCTTTCAACATTGCGGCGCCTGAGAACAGTCGTTTAGAGCCTGATCGTGGCTGTGAACTGTAAATCTGGTTTTGTCTTAGATTCTACTCAAAACAATGTTGACATCCGTGAAGGTTTTTTTATGTAATTATTAACGCTGCAAATCAGATTCTGTTAATGTTTCCTAATGAACAAGGGGAAAGAGGGACGACAATAGACAGTTTGGTTCAGATACATTTTTCAGCCACACCTCAGTTTTCTTTTCTCCCCACTTTGACGACTTAAATGAGTGATATCCAATCTCCTGTTGTCCATCTTGAGTTAATTGATTGAGCCCTGGGGTCCCTAAATGTCACCAGCATCCATTGTTGGAGGATAACTGATTAAATGCAGTGATTCCTTTCACTCAGCTGTTCTGCTTCCACTAACAACTGACACCAAGAAAAACCTCAGGGGCGTGAAAGACACATCCCGTTAAGTGAGCTTCCTATTTATGTATCTAACATTCTGCACTCGTCCTGCCCTGCAGTTATGTGATGCTACACTTGTGATTGCACCTTGTCACATCGAGCACCACACCCTTATGAAACAGTCTTCAGTAAACCAGCGGTCAGAGATAAGGATTATTTCATCTTGGCCTTCTGCTGAATTCCTGATTTTATCTGATCGTATTTATGATTGTCTGCATCTGCTGCCGAAGAAATAAACCTATATACACAGTAATAGTTTAAAAAACAATCACTATAGGTTTTGTTTAACACATTTTCTCTGATGGTTTTAGTCTTACAGTACTTGAGCAGATGATGAATTTTGTGTGTTAGTATGTGTGAAAACGAGAAGGAGAAAGATCAAGGAATCCGTTCAGTGGGTCTGTGATTTTCTGGCTTTCGTCAACTCCTTTGATAAATGAACTATCCCGCAGCGACAGGGCCAAAAGCAGAGGAGTCATCATCACACTTTGATCGGCGGAGATGGGTTTTCACGACAGCAGCCTCTCACAGTAATGATAAAAATTGCACTTAGATGACCAGAATACTGTAATTTCCTTGTCTGCCCTGAGACGGGGTAAAGCTGTGGCCCCAGTAAAGAGCTTAATAATTGGTTGAAGGGTCTCAGGCCAGCAGCCTTTGCATCCATTCTGATTGCTTTGTCTGCCAAGCATGAGGAAACGCAGCAGGCAGGAAGCCCTTCTACCCAGCAGGGTCGTGTTCTTAGTTTTCCTGCTGCTATCACCCAGCCTTGTCATGTACTGTAGCTTGTGATGTTCAAGGCTGCACGGGGAATAGAAAGCAGCGCTTCAAGTCAAGGTTGCACACGGTTAAATTGTTCATCCGACTCACTTAGAAATTCTTGTCTGGTTCCATTTCTTGTGTTTCTGTTCGTTTGTCTAAATTCTAGTTTCTTGTCTCCTGTTCCAGGCTGGGGCAGCCAGAGCTCAAAGGTCCACATCCACCACAGCACCTGGCTTCACTTCCCTGGTCACAACCTGCGCTGGCTCCTCACCTTCGTCCTGCTCTTCATCCTCGTCTGTGAGATCGCAGAGGGCATCGTCTCCGATGGGTAAGTCTGATCAACTCGTGGAACTTTTTATCCTCATCGTGATTTCAGGTCGGGTGCATGTTGGAGAATCTGAAAATGCTGACAATTCTATCAATAAAGGTTCTCTTTATAACATTTACCATATTTATTGGTGGTATATTTATAATGAACTCACAATAAACCCACAGTGAGATAATTGTGTTTTTGTACTGTGCACCTCATGGTTCATTGTTGGGGTCGTCCCTCGCGGTTTCACACTGTTCATTTTGACTAAATCATTTAATCGAGGTATGCCTTCAAATTGCGAGCTAAAGTTAGCATTTGTTTGTGATGTAGAGCGCAGATGAGTAAGTGTTTATGTGACATATACATTTTTCACATCAGAAATGTAGCAACAGCTCATTTTCTGTTTCTGTGGTTTCTAAAGTCACCGCCACAGATGTTTATTATAGCTTCGTAGCATCTGTGACAGCTGCAGCTTCATTTTGACACAAAAAAGCGTCCACAGCCACACAGGCGCTAACCATTTAGCACGCGCTCCAATTAAACTCTTACATAAGCACAAGTAAACAAACAAACAAAGCTGGGCCAGGTTTTCCATCCTTTGTTTGTGAGAATATGTTGCATTTATTTCTAACGTGCTCACGGGTTTAATATTTTAGTTTTTTCCCTGAGAACAGATAGAATCCATGTCTGCCCTCTCCGTCTCTGAATGTTCTTGTTTGTTTTTCTCTGCCGGGGCCTCGTGCCTCCCCTCAGGATTACTGTTTATCAGCATTACCGCAGACTGTAGGCGGGTAACCACATTTGTGTGATTGCCACTGAAGTGAATGGAGGCGCTCTCCATCTGCTCGCCACTTCGCTGATCTCTTTTCACTGAATGGTTGTTTATGACTGTCATATTAACGTGAACGTGTGTGTTTGTGCGCCTGAGAAAATATGGCAAAAGTGATGAGGTGAATCAAACGTGCTCCAACCGAATATTCTGGATGATCTAGGGGCAGAAACGTTGGTTTGTGAGTCTAACATTTCACACCCTGATGTCCCTGGTTACCTCCTGGATATTAATGTGTGTCATTTTGTGCTCTAATCCCTTTTTCTCCTCTATCTGACATTCATTTGCAGATTCAGCCAATCTCTCCACCTCCACCTGTACATGCCTGCAGCACTGGCCTTCATGGCCGGCATCACCTCGATTGTCTACTATCACAACATCGAGACCTCCAACTTTCCGAAACTACTATTAGGTACGGTATTTTTTTAATTGTTTATTAATCAGCCACATGTTTTATATGTATTAACTGAGCAGAATTGTGTCCCTTCAGTGTTGTTGTTTGTTCAGCTCGGCTGTAAACACCCACAGTTTGATGAGGTCAAGTGAAAACGTCACTGAATAATGATCAGGGCTTGTAAATCCAGGATTAACTAAACAGTCTAATTGAGAACTGACCTTTGTCAACAGCCACGGATCCATAATTGAACGAGCATTTCGGGATGATGTAATTATAATTCACAGCGCCGGGGCCAGTGCCGCCATTTGCAGATGTACGGTTCATTACCTTCAGGTTGCAAAATAACTGAGTGCAGTATCAGTTGTGTAACTGTACTGCACTGGGTTAATGTTAATTGTCAGTTTTCATTAACAAAATTAGATTTACTCAATTCTTGACGTTAATGGTTCAGAATAGTTCTTGCCAGCAATTATATTCATTATATTTCATTCTGGCCTATGAGAGTTTATACAATATAACAAAATATCCCTGTGGCAATGATGCAAGACAGGTTTTCTTAAATAAACACAGGAGAACAAACACTGTGCAATCCTCAGCTCATCCTTTGATGATGAAATGCATCAATATTCACACTCTTCTCCTTCGTGCATCGATCACATGACACACATGTCTGCTCCTGTAATGAAGTCCCTGTGGCTGCTCTGTCACTGTTCACACAGTTTGACTTTCTTCACACATCATTGCCTCTTCTGTTCTCGGCTCTGAACGCTTTGCTCGACGCCCGCATCTCACTTGTCGCCTTTAGGTCTCCATGTCACAGTCGGCCTCCCGAGGAGAAGTGACCGAGTGATGCTGGGTTCAACGTCGCAATGACCAGGAATTATTCTTCTAAATGGAAAAGCCATTTTGTCGGCTGATACCATTGTCACTTTTATAAATGTTCATCATTACGAACAAGTAAACGCTTTAGATGAGTCTGCAGCAGAATGAGAGATAATGATCTCGTTTCCCTGCAGGGTAATTATTCCCCAACAACACTCATCTTTTATCATTATTCACTCCAGTCAGCCTGCAGGACGGACATGATGTGACGCTTTGTGGAGGGAAGACGATCGATTTATCGGCTGTTCACTGGTTAAAGGTGTTGACCTGGACAGCTGATGTTGATGATGATGACACACATGTTGTTGACAGGATCTGATACAGCTCATATCTAATAAGTCTGTAACGATTCACTTCACTCTCTGTGGTGATAAAATATGCTTGAAGCTTGGTTTACAAACATTAAATTCATTTTTCATTTTTATTAAACTTAAGAAAAATACACATACAGTATTTTGTTATATAGCCACCCATGTTCATTGATATGAAAGAATCCTAAGAGGATATCAGTGCACATTCAGTCATATAAAATAAGGAAATATGTAATTGAATTAAACGAAAAATGTGCATAAACCAAATAAAAGAGATATAATATAAATCTATATCTTAGAATGTGACCAGAGCATTCATTTGTCATTTGTATTTTCTCCTTTTGTCTTCAGTATCCTGGGAAATCTCTTTTGTTTCCCATTGCTCTTTTTTCACACAAAAAACTGTGTGCAAGGCGTGACATGAAAGTTTGCAAATAATATAAAGTTGTGGGAGTTTTCCGCTTGTGACGTATCTTATGTGGTTCGATCATGTAGCAGAGATTAGAACCTTTGTTTCCCTCAGGTTTTGACTTAGGGTTGTTCGTTGGATTGCTATACGTCTCGCTGATTCCTTCCTTCCCCCCCCCCAGCCCTGCTGATCTACTGGGTTCTGGCCTTCATCATGAAGACCATCAAGTTTGCCAAATACACTGAGCATGGCATCGGCCCCAGGCAGCTCCGCTACTGCATCACCAGTCTGCTGATGCTGCTGTATGGACTACTACTATCTGTGGAGATCAATGTCATCCTGGGCAGGGTGAGTGTGTCTATGTGGGTGTGGGTGTGTGTGTGTGTGTGTGTGTGTGTGTGTGTGTGTGTGTGTGTGTGTGTGTGTGTGTGTGTGTGTGTGTGTGTGTGTGTGTGTGTGTGTGTGTGTTTGTGTTTGTGTGTGTTACATTTGTAAAGGCTTTAGTTTTCCTCATGTCCCATCCACTAACATGGAGGAGGCAGCCAGCCATGTTAGAGCGCTAACATGTTTAGTGTCTTGGTATATTGTGCTAGCATGCTAACTCCTGCAGATTAGCACTACTAGAGGCACAGACAAGGCTCTTGGGAATTCTTATCTTTATTATATTTAATAATTTTTTGGCAGGAATTTTCTTATGAACCAAAGTGAAATGTTGATCTGATGATGGTGAGACGTTACAAGTGTCACATGACTGTCTGCAAGAAATGTCAGAGTCATCAATTCAAACCAATGTCAGAAGTAAGAATAGCAGCTGGTGAAGGCCGGCTCCTTTCAGCTTCAAGAAAAATGTAAAGCCTCTGGCTGCCGTCTGGCTTCTACGTGGTTCAAAGTTGTCGAACAAAACACAGACTGAAATGTGGCAAATGACAACTTTATAGAAATCGGGTCTGAAAGTAGAAAAAAAGCTTGTTCCCTGATCCTCTGTTATTGTATTTCAATTTTATTTCGCTGGGGACAAAATGATTATCGTCATTTCATAGTCAAACAGAGTGGTTTTGTCTCAGTTTTCAGGGATCTGAGTGAACAGCAAAGCAAATTCTTATGTAACAGTAGATTTTATTATTGGAGCTATTATAGAAAATTACAGGATCTAATCTGTTCTTGTATTGCCTTTATATTAATCATTAGGTTGTGATATCAGACAACCTTCAATTACTGTGAATTATAGACAGTTTAGCTTTGAACAGTTTCAAACCCACAAATGAAAGTGTGTTCAGCTTTCTTTTCCATTATGTGGCTGCTCTCGCATACAGAACAAAGAAAAAAATCTATAACTCCCTACATGTCGTGACGGATGAGTAAATGTCTCAGCCGCGAGTTTCTCTATTCACTCTTGGTTTTCAGGTCACTGAGGAGGACACAGTGGATTAATTGGAAAATCAAACCTGTCCTCCTCTACTTTTCTTTCCCATCACAGCGCTACATGTGTTTTGCCGACCCCATGGAGGTGAAGCCGCCCGAGGACCTTCAGGACTTGGGTGTTCGATTCCTCCAGCCCTTCGTTAACCTGCTGTCCAAAGCCACCTACTGGTGGATGAACACCTTCATCACCTCCGCCCATAGACGACCCATTGACCTCAAGGTCATCGGCAAACTCCCCATCGCCATGAGAGCGCTCACAAACTACATAAAGCTGCGCACGGCCTTCGAAGACCAGAAGGTTAGTGCACTGCCTGAGCGGCTCATATTTAATATGTGATTGCTGTCTAGTGCTAGAAAATTACAAGAAGAAAAATCACAGCTCACATGAAACATTAATTGAAGCAACGTGAGGTGTTATGAGTAATCATTACATGAAGTCGCTGTGCTGCTTTCCACCACTGGCAAAGCTGATTGTGTGCTCCTGTGTGTAATAACAGAACTGTGTGGATTTTTTCCAGATCATGTGGGAAAGCTTCATTTGTAAATTCTCATTTCACTGCAATTCGGTGGGGAAAAATTGTGAACATAGCAACGCAAAGTAACAGAGGAAATCTGCATAAAAAGGAGGGATGATAACCAGATGTTTCTTCCATTGAGTCTCAGTCAGAATAAAAATATTGAACCGTTTTGTCCACAACAACCAAACGAAAATGCACATTGAGGGTCTTTATGTTATTTAGTCAACTTTAAGTTCATAAGGTTTATAGTCTTTTAAGTAAGAGCTCAGTGAGCAGCTTGTTTTTTTTATCCAGCTGTTGACCTCTGTCCTGTGAATGCTCATCTCTGGTCGGTATCAGACGTCACAGAGATGATGAGTCAAAATACAGTGTAAACACCGAAATGTCACACTGCTCCTAATGATATAAACATGTAAACAAGCTCAGGCTCTGTCGTAGTACATACAGAGATAGAATTGCATTAAGTAAGAGTGTTATACTCCACCAAGAAGTTTCCATATGAAACCATTTCAATTTAATAGATCTGAGTTCTTTCTGAACGCCCTCATGAAAATCAGTCCCTTAAACATGTCTGATTATTGTTCTTAATCAAGATCCCGAGATAATTCTCTGAAAAAATAATGAAAATTATGAAAAGCTCCCTATTTCGCAAAATTAAAGAAAATATTTTTTTTTCCTGGATCTGCCCCAAGATCCAGATTCACACCTAAATCTATTTAGTTCTTCCTCTCTGATAAGAGGCAAGATACTGAGTTGTGAATGGCCTCTCAAAAGTGCCGCCCATAGATGCACTGTATTAATGTGTGTGTGAATGTTTGTGTGAATGGGTGTATGGCAACACTGTACTGCAAGTTCTTTAAAGTGCAGTGCTCATCAACACTAGAGAGCTTCTATATAAACACAGAAGATTTAAAAAAAATTGCATAATCCTGCAGACAATTTTACAAACACCTTCACTAACCCAACCTCTGTGGTGGATCACACTAATGAACATGGTTCAGAGACTGAAGTTGCTCAGACTTCTGTTTTGCTGGTGTTGTGTGTTGGACGTGTTTCCAGTTCCCATTTCTCTGGTGCAAAGACGAGATTTCATTATAGATACTTTAAACCATGTCCCTGGAAAGTTGAAGGTGTAAAATGAAATAGAAATGTTCCATTTATCAAGATAATGTCATCTGTGTGGTGAAGAATTGAATCGGCTGATGAAATGGAGTTTTGGTCCCTTACGCTTTAATATCACGGCTGTCACCCCCTATCTCCTCGTTATGCTTCCTCTTCCGCTCTCGTGAGCACGTGTCAGGGGTCCGAGGTCAAGGGCCTCCTCTGCAGGGTCGCCGTTTTCCAGTGTTTGGAAGGTCAGGCAGATTCGTCATAGCTGCGTGTGCGTCCGGTGTGAACGCAAACTCCACTTCCTTCCGGCAGGAGCGAAGGGATGAGAGAGATGGAGAGATCCCAGTGGAGAGGTGGGGGGGGGTGGGGCACTTAGAAGAGGGCCCGGAGGCGCCGGGTCAATCCCATTCTACTGTGAACGAGGCGACATCCCGACCCCTGCGGGGGAGAAAGCACTGCACTTCATGGGAAGCTAGTCTCACTCCGTGGTGTGTGAGAATGAAACATGAAACATCTCCCTTCCCTGTTGTTTGAACCAACTGTTAGGTAGAAAGAGAGGACATGTGTTTCTGTATATTTATTTATATGTGTGAGATTTAGAGGCTGAGGTTCTTCACAGACTCCAGTAGACAGGGATGCATGATAATGGTCACGTCTGTTCTCACAGTTCATAGATCACACACACACACTCACGATGCAGTGATCTGGGAGTGTTTACTGCACCGTGACAGTCCAGATGTTTTCCTCTGGTCATTGCTAATGAACTCACTGAACCGAGCTGTTGTGCTGTTTGGGAAGTTGTTGTGTTTTATCAATGAATACAAATGGACGTGAGCGGCTCCTCCAGGCTGTCCTGGGAATCTATTTAACTCTCAAAGTGATTTTTTAACGTCTTAACATCCTCCGACACCTCTCAACGTTTTCCCCTCTCACTGTCACGGCTCTCCAGCCTCATTAGTTACAGAGCAGTTACACATGACTGAGTGTAGCCTCCCTGTGAAACTCATCATTACTCACCACATCCAACGACGCAGCGGAGAGGATGGAAAGGGCTTGACCTCCTTTTGCTGGTTTCTGTTTCAGTGGTGGACAGAGTCTGAAGTTAATGGTGTCGATTCAGCTTTTGTGTTCCATCGATTACCTCCTCTTGCTCTGTTAGCAGCCTTGTTTCCCCAGCCCAGTTTCTTCCTTTTTCTTTTGTTGTGCTGCCAGTTCTGTTCCGCAGAGAAATAACTGCAGCGTTCAGTGATATGAGTCATCTTCCCATGGAAGAAACCATCCAATTTACTTGTATCCTCCACAGGAGCACTCTTCATTACACTCATGGAATAAATTAAACAACATTGTTATTCAGTCTCTGCAGCTTAGCTGAGTTCAGTAAATGACATTTAGCTGCTCACCTCTGCTCAGCGTATTCACTCTGCTGATATTTCTTTCTACCTCTGCTCCTCTTGATTTTCCCTTTCCCCCCAGCGGCCTCAGGGCACAGCCCCCCAGGGACCAAAGTCGATCTGGCGAGCCTTGAGGAAAGCGTTCGGCAGACCTGTCATCCTCAGCATCACATTCCGTTTCATGGCCGACCTGCTGGGCTTTGCCGGTCCGCTCTGCATCTCCGGCATCGTCCACCACATCAGCAAGGACAACCGCACCATTCAGCAGCCGGTGAGGGGGTCTACCACTCCGCCATAGCTACAGCAGAACACACAAGGACAAGGCGGATTCATGTGTTATTGGTTTTTTAAAAATACATATTTTTCCTCAGCTGAAGTTTTGTTGAATCTTCTGCTAAAAGAAACAGAATAAAACGGCCTCAGTGGACAAACGTTATCCGATGGCGTCGTCCTGACTCTCAGCTGTCGCACCTGATCAGTTTATGAAAGCCTTTCTCTCCTGTACGTCGGCCCTGAGGGCGATCTAATTTAAGCCTGGTAAAATATTCATGAGACTTATTGAGGAGCTGTCTCAGTTTCTTAGATTCCTCACAGGACACAGTCCCACATCAGACACCCAGGCATCTCATCCGAGAGAATAACTGTGGGACTAAATCACATATATGTCAGACAGATACAAAAGACTCCACAGTACCTCAAAATGATGGTTCCCGAGATTGTTTAGGTTTGGAGGGAATACTGAAAATAAGCCTTTTTGTAAAATAGCAGTAAACAAGTCAGAAATCAGAAATTTAAGGCTGGATTAGGACGAAGTGAGGTACCTGCTGCAAGAATGAATTAATCTCTGAGGGAGACAGTGTGTCAGTCACTTCAGCTGATCCACATTCTTCTTTGGTTTCAGCCTCACACTCCTCACATCAGCTGCATCTCAAACTCTGAAGGCTCCTCTTCACTCAGCCTCTGCTATCATGTAAATGAAAATTGATGCAGGAGCCAATATCAGATGAGAATAACTAATTGACAGAAGTCGATTGCAGCCATGCCGAGCTCAGTCTGTGTGAGTGACCTTGCCGAGGCTCCTCGCTGACTAACTGTGATAAACCGGTCGATATCTCCCTCTGTGTCCCTCTCCCCACCTGTGTGTGCTTCCAGACGAAGCTGCTCGGTATCTATTTCATTTCGTCCAAGGAGTTCCTGGAGAATGCGTACGTGCTGGCTGTGCTGCTCTTCTTCGCTCTGCTCCTGCAGAGGACCTTCCTCCAGGCCTCCTACTACGTGGCCATTGAAACAGGCATCAACCTGCGTGGGGCCATACAGGTGCGATTTGAGGCCAATTCTCCACTTCTAACACCGAGTAGATACGTTTATTATGGTTCTTTGTGTTCACATTAATCACAATGTGGTTGTTCTCTCCCCAGACGAAAATCTACAACAAGATCATGCGTCTGTGTACGTCCAACATGTCTATGGGCGAGCTAACCGTGGCTCAGATCTGCAACCTGGTTGCCATAGACACCAACCAGCTCATGTGGTTCTTCTTTCTCTGTCCTAACCTGTGGGCCATGCCAGTACAGGTAGGAAACACTTCTGACACAATCAATCAGAGATATAGTGAGTTAACACAGAGGTTCACTTGAATTGTCCTGATACATACTACATCTGGGTCTGGATCTATGCTTTGGTTTGGAACCGCAACTCTATCAAATATCCCTCCGCCAAGGCCCAACCATCCCCTTAAATTCATTCCAGTTGCCTGTTATCCCACACACTCATATACACCAGTCTTCCAAATTTACAATTTTTTTCTTCAAGAGCCATGAATGATTTCCATGGAAATTCGTGAAAATGTTTAAAAATCCTAAATTAACAACAGTGATAAACAAATCTTGGAGCCGCCCCCTGATCTGGATCCACGCCAAAATTTAACAAGTTCTTCTTGGGGCCACGTCCCATCGGATCCTTAGACCAAGTTTACGTGGAAATCGGTTAATTAGTTTTTGCGTAATCCCGCTGACAAACAAACAAACTGGGGTGAAAACGTAAACACTGGGTTAATCACCAGTATTTCTGTTTAAACCAAATCAAACTGTGACCCCTGAATAAAGGATCGGCTCGGGCCTCTCATTAGAGGACTTGTTGATTGTCTCTGTAATGGTTATAGGTCCGATTCACAGTTTTCATTCTGCTACAGTTCATTATGTTGTATTACTTTGTGTTATGAACAGGGTTCCTCCTCTGCCATTTTACTGCTCCCCTGTTACTGGATTGCTTTTTTACCGCATTGTTTCTTGTCGCAGTGTTTTCTTCTCGTTGAGGTTGTGTTTGTCTTTTCCCATTAGACTCATAGTAAAGAGGGCAAAGCTTTCCTCAAGCTAAAGTGGGACATAAATAATCGTATACACAGATGTACGGGCAGAAAACAGTGTCAGCTGTAACAGCTCCTTGGGGATTTAGATTAGATTTACTGCAAATGAGTGCAGTCGATTGTCAGCATGTGACCTTTGTGTGTTGAAGTCTTGTGTAAATGGATCATTTAATTCATGAGATCCACAGCAATTAGTTTCCCATGGATATTTATCATTATGGGAAATCTGCTGGTATAAACGTTTTGGTGTGTGACTCAACATACGACTTTAAAGATCAGATCATTCCAGTAAAAATGAAACACAAGCATGATGAAATACAACCTGCATGATGTTTTTAACACAAAGTTGCACATAAAATACATATGCAAGCAGATTTGAATTTGAGTTGACAGCATTTTGTTGATATTTCAGTTGTCCTGCGTGAAGTGTTATCTTCATGCCAATCTTTGCTTTGTTGTATTTTCCGTGGTATAGTTTCTGCAGACAGTTTTAGGGCATAAACACTTCAGGCAGTCCTTCAGCATTTCAATGATACAACACAACGTTGTGTCAGGCTACAGAAAAACAATTGTCAAAAAGTAGATAGGGAAAGTATTGAAACAAAGTCTCAGCAAATGAGTCTGTTATTTATGGATAAAGAAAACAGAGGAAACAGCAGGTCAGACACCGACTGCGTTTGCTCCTTCAGGCTGTAACAGCCTGCTGGCTCCGCTGAGGTCTGAGTCGTATTAGTATTCTCTGTCTGTCTGACAGAGTGACAGAAGCTTTGTGGGTTCTGGTGGCGCCGCAACTTGAGTCAAACCTTAGCAGACAGCTGTTCTGTAAAAAGGTGCCACTTTTAATAAAGGTATCACAAAGACAAGTAACTCTTATCCTGCTGTTGCTTTGTCCGTCATCCGCCTCATCCCCAGTGGCACTTATTATCCGGTGAGGGGTGAATGAGGAGGTGGGACATTTCACATCCATCTCCATCTGCTTCTGAGCGTCCTGTGGATTTCTGAAGCCGGCATGTGTTTAGTGTGTTGCCAAAGATGGTCGATGGATGAAAATGGGCCAAGGAGGGCTGTAAACATGTCTCATGCCAGCAGTGAACTGGTGCAGAGAGAGATAATTACAGTATGTGCAGGATGCTGAATGACCGGAGCAGTGGTGGATGCAGAGAGCTTCATTTTCATTAATATTTCAGCTTGGTCATTCTTAATTCATGATGAAATTACCGAGCGATGTTGGAATGAAGAGTTGTGTCTCTGAAACCCATGAAGGTTGTAGAAATATGCTGCTTTGTTTGTAAACATATGTGTATGAATGTCAGTTTAAATGTCTTTTTAAATAATAATGTCTACTCTTCATTCATAGTAGATTTCAGGGTTTTGAGATGTGTGTTTCATAATAACCATTTCCTGGCGTGCAGGCCGATGTCCTCATAAAGCTCAAGGTCACCGCTTCTCACTAAATGATGTACTGTGTTAATAGGTTTTTGTGTCCTGTTTTTCTCTTCACAATATAAGAATATGAGTAAATATGATATAATATAAGAGTATGAATATCTGTCCTTATTTTCCATCTGTCTATCCTCCGCCTCTCAGATTATTGTTGGAGTGATCCTGCTCTACTACCTCTTGGGAATCAGTGCCTTGATTGGAGCGACCGTCATCGCTGTGTTAGCTCCTGTTCAATACTTTGTAGCCACGAAGCTGTCACTGACGCAAAAGAGCACCCTGGTGTGTATTGAGACTCACAATGTTGGTTACACAAGTATCTGAATGACATATGTATAGATTGACAATAACCTTTTTTTAAGACGTGCATGCTCCCTAGAAGATAAAGCCTTAATCACCCATTAAACTTTGTAAGATAAACGCATCAACGTCTCTCCTATGTCTCTCATACGTCTCGTTCTCTTTGGTGAGGTGTCTGATGTCAAATGGTAGTCATGGTGATGCTTTGTGCAGCAGGTTTAATCCAAAATACCTTGATGTTAATAATTCTGAAGTATTACCAGGCACTCAAAACAATAGAAAGATAAGTACACACTCCCACACACACGTCACACAGGTGAAAGTCGAATGTCAACCATAAAAAACAAGCTCCTCAAGCCTTTTGTTCAGTTGCTACAAACCTGCTATTCATTCAAGGTTGTTCTCCCTCTGATGGTGTGAAGGCGTATTTTATATCGGAGAAAACCTGTTTGCTTTGTGGTTTGAAGTTGTTTCTGCAGAAACTTGTACAAATCAGTACAATAGTGTTGCCCCTCGACAGTAACCCTTTGGAGTCCTCCATGTCTGCAGTGTTTCAAATTATCAAAGTCTCCCACTCTCTGCTTTCAGGAATACTCCAGCCAGCGTCTGAAGAAGACCAACGAGCTGCTGCGGGGCATCAAGCTGCTGAAGCTGTACGCCTGGGAGCACATCTTCAGCGACAGTGTGGAGGAGACCAGGGGCAAGGAGCTCACCAGCCTGCGGGCGTTCGCTCTTTACACATCCATCTCCAGTGAGGCCCTTTGTTTCCTCTGCACACACTTTCAAACTCTGACACTGACGACATATGAAATAAATGGAATGGGGGGAGGAGGGGTGGGGGGGGGGATATTTAACCCTCAGGCAAACACTTGTACAAGTATTAAGCTTTAACTTCACCGCTGTGACCACAACTTATGTATTTCTATTATACTTCTTATCTGCATTCAAGTGAACATTTCTATTTTAACATTTAACTCTCAAGAAACTGGGTGTAAAGATACCTGATGTTTGACCAGCAGGGATTATTATACTTCCATTCACTTCCCATTTACAAAAGACTATGAGTGTTTGCTTTCCTCTTTATCTTCCTCCACTCACTGGCTGCAGTCCACATGGCTCCGGTCCTGTAATAGACCCTTGACAGTTTTACAAGGAGCTGAACAGAAACCAAGATGTGTTTGCCCTCCACACAGTGCCAACACTACTCGACTGCATTAACCACTTTGTGTTTTATCATGACAAACATGCATGGTTTAGATAATACAAGCAAATGTCCACACAACACTCCAGCGCAGGGTGTGGTAACGACCTTGGATGCATTTTCAGAACGTAAGACTGTGAAAGACTCATCAGCAGTTTTTCAATCGACCAATCAATGAAAGTTCGGGCTCTAAACACACGTATAAATTCCATTTCTCTACATTACAGTTTTTATTTTATACTGGGTGAATTTTAAAGTGAGTCAGTGATTCATATCTTCCTGTCTTTTTTTTTCTGCTTTCAGTTTTCATGAATGCAGCTATCCCCATCGTAGCCGTATTGACGGTGAGTTCCACTTCCTTGTCATTAATTCCAAATGTCCCAATGTTGTGTATCCTTAGAGCCGACAACTCCTGTTGACTCTCTGCCCGTGTGAAGGACAGGCCCAGACAGGGTTGCCAGTAAGATGTCCTGTGACATTTCACAGTGTCACACCGGAGGATCTCGACAGCACCACACTCAATCCCTTCTGTATTTATAGAATCCCTTCTTTGTAGTTGGTCTGAGCGGTGACACATTATTAAAGTCAGACAGATACTAGAGGACAGGGACGACTCGGGAGGACGAATGTGGACAAAATGTTTCTCTTAGGATCTGATTTGATCTGAGAGCTCCAGTTCGACTCTGCTTTTCATCTGTGACTGTTGTTTTTACCTTGAGGCTGCCATGGCTGACCGTCAGCTCATCAAACCTAAGAGCTCCGGGGCTTAAGGGTCTAACTCCAGGCTGTTGAGACTAACCTCTGCTGTTCTGTGCTCTGTCTCCTCCCTCAGACGTTCGTGGTTCACGTTCAAATCTCCGACGACGCGGATCTGTCTCCAGCTGTGGCCTTTGCCTCCTTGTCCCTCTTCCACATCCTGGTCACCCCCCTCTTCCTGCTCTCCAGCGTGGTGCGCTCCACCGTCAAGGCTCTTGTTAGGTGAGGACATAACAACAATACCTAGATAACCCAATGTCAAATCTGATCATCTTCAGATAATCTTCATGCAGACGTTATCAATATTTATTTGAAATGTCAGAAAAAAGTTGAGCGAAAGGAGATTTGAGCCGAAACAGCAGAACCGCCACTGAGAACGAGCAGAGGAGAAGAGCGATGTGATTAAATGGAGCACCTGACCTTTTCCTGCAGTGGATGGATCAGCTGCTTCCCTGGATCAACCTTTGTTCATGTAACAAGGTGCTTAATGTCCCAGTTGCTTTAGTTCTGTGCTCTCTGACACTGATTGCATCTATTTATCTCAGCAATTAGCTTCACAAATTCTTCAGTGGAGAAAATCAGGCGCCTGCAGCCACAGATTTTCTCTCCCTCAGCTGCTTATTCTGCACAACCAGGCAGGCTTTGGCTGAGGGATAGAGTGGTCGTCCTCCAACCTGGAGGTCGGCAGTTCGATTCCCCAGTTCGATCTTCCAAATCTGCATAGAGAAGTGTCCTTGGGCAAGATGCTGAACCCCTTCATAGAACAACAAAGTGCTGCTAATAGATGCTCTGTATGAATGGGTGAATGTAAAACTGTACTGTAAAGAGCTTTGAGTGGTCATCTAGACTAGAAGAGCACTATATAAATACAAAACCATTTACCATTTATAACCCTAGAATGACCTGCTCTAGTCATCCTCTCTCCGGCCGTACTGCTTTGTTATATTCATAGATCTATGCAGGTAGGTGGAAAATTATGAACCCGTTTTTTCCTTGCACACTCGGATCTCGATGTCTTGACTCTAGGTGTTGAAAGCCTTACATTGCAAAATACCAGGACGACCTTGGAATGATGATTATACAGAGGAGAGTAGATTTACTTAAAGGTCGGCTGTGCAGGAATCCTCACATGAATAGTTCTCGCCCCGGTAAGCAAAAGAATTTATGAATCAGCTGAGACGGTATAAATTTAAAAAGTCAACTTGTTCATGTACAATTAACCATTAGGAAAATTATAATAATTAGTCTCTTCTGCAAATGACAAAAATCCCTTTTATCAGACGTCGTTTATCATCATTATCCCCTGTATGAATCACTTTACGGATTAATTCCCATTAATTCATAGATCTCATTCCAGTTGTAACCACGGCAGCGTTTCTCTCGTGATAGGAGCGTCCCCGATCCTTTGAGACTGAGTCTATTTCGGGGACCAAGTCGATCTGACACAGTTTCTCAGACACAAGCAAAAACTGTGGCTTCAGCACCTCAGCCTATTCTTCACTCTTCAACTTGGGAAAATATTCAGTTGAAGACAAAAAGAATAATCACACAATTTTGTAAATACAAAGTCATTGTGCAGCTTTAACTATATTTCATTAGATCTCATTCATTAGAGTCGACATTCGCTTTCTAATCATCAGTTTTTTTTCTTGTTGACTGAAATGTTGAGTCATTCTCATTTAATACGTCTCTTTTGATAACAGCAGCTAACACTTATAATAACATGACCACCTGCAACTTGGTTTCTTCACCACACAGAGTTCACAGTAGCATGTTATCTGTGTATGTTTTAAGTCATAAAACATATAGATCAAATGGCACAAGATATTATGACGTAAAAGAAGGAAATCAATCCCAGTTAAGACGATTTCAACTTTTCATATCTGTTCTGAAGCACAAACTGGAGCTGTTTTCAGACAGAACATTGACTGTAGGTGAGGGTAGAGAACACAGGAGGCAGAACATTCCAGCGTCGACCTTTTCTTCACCTCCAGCTCTGGACTGTCATTCGCTTTCAAGGCTGACGTCGTTCATTTCGTATGGCATTTTTATTTTTTTTTACAAGAGGGTTAGAGGAAGAAATCCATAATAAATGTCAAGGACAACCGACTTAGAGACTTACATTCTCACATACAGCCCTTCTAGAAAATTCTGGGAATTTCTGAAAGCAGCTAGGATTTAACAGGGGGAGGATTTGCACTTAGAAATGAAATGTAGGAGATAAATTATTCAACAAAGGTATGTAGTAGCGATTTTGTGTGTGTGTGTTTGTGTGTTTGTGTGTTTGAGAGAGAGAGACAAGATGAAGCTCATCACTACTGAACCATGATCCATTGATTTTCCAATCTGTTTGACTGAATGAAGGATGTGACAGTGAATGAAGTGAGGCTGTTATCTTAGCATGAATGAGAAACTACCACATTTCAAATCCATGTTGCTTGTGTAGTTCCCTGCAGGAATTCCTGCTGTCGTAGACAAACACAAAGGGATCTGTCATTATTGATGGTGTTATTATAACTTGGTTGATTTCACATGTTTCTCTCTGCACTGCAGCGTTCAGAAGCTCAGCGAGTTCTTCTCAAGTGACGAGATTGGAGAAGAACAGGAGCCCAAAGCGGTGTTAACCTCTGGCTGCAGTAATCACAACCAAAAGAGGTACCAGGCTGTGGTAAGTACAATAAAATAGATGTGTCAGAAATACATATATCTGTGATAAGGTTTATTTTAATGCAGACATGGTTTGTTTCTCACTGACTTGGCTTTGCTGCATCCAGTCTGTCTCTCATTGTTGTCTTCCTCCCCCCTTAATGTCTTCCTGTTAAAATCTCCACGACCCCTTTGAATCCTTTGTGCCGGACATTATCTTATCCTCCTCTAGTCATCCTCAAACTCTCTCTCCTCCTCATCGTCCTCCTCCTCTTTGTCCCGGCACCTCCAGCCCCTGAAGGTGGTGAACCGGAAGCGCTCCCCGAGGGACGACTGGCACAACTACAGCTCGCAGGGGGACCATGTAGGAGACGGACCGACCCAGGACATGGACCAGGACCTTTGTATCAAGGTGAGAGGAGAGGAGACAAGCAGAGAGAGAGACTGAGACGTGCAGAAGACTTCTTCAGGCTGCATGTCAGACACATTGCTCCTCGTGGTTTGATCTTAATTATAACAACGTTTTTAACATTTAACCTTTGATAAAGGTCCTTTATAAAGGGGGAATGAATCTCTTTGCAGATCACCAGCGGTTACTTCACCTGGACCGATGGACCGCCAACACTCACCAACGTGGACATCAACGTTCCTTTCGGTGAGCGTCAGGCAGCGTGATGCACATGTCTACCTTCTCATTTCCACTTCTTTATCCCGCCATCGAGTTTCTGTTCTTTACTCACGGTGCTCGTCTCTCTCTCCCCTTCATGAAATCAATCAGGTAAGCTCACTATGATTGTCGGCCAGGTGGGTTGTGGGAAATCGTCCCTGCTGCTGGCCGCGCTGGGGGAGGTGCAGCGAGTGTCGGGAACCGTCACTTGGAACAGGTCAGTTTCAGCTTCACTCGTTATTTACTTTTTGCCTGAATCCGTGTGTGCTAATCAATTCGGAACACTGCTGTACTTCAGAATCGCTGGAACACTCGGAAGTACCACTGAGTTCATTATCACATAAGTGGACAGAGAAAACAAGGTCCCAATTGAAAAGCAATTGTGATTCTACTCTAAAAATCAAGTTGCAAAATAGGTGCAGAGTGATTTCTACTGTGACTTATCGTGTGCGTCAATGAAATAAGCTCTCTGTGCTTGGAGCTGCTGGTCTCATATACATAACGGTACATAAAGGAAAGTCGCAGCAGTATATATCAACCATGACAATTAGAAATGCCCTCAGGGAAAATTGTGTACTTTATGGGATGTAGTTCATTCTTAAAATGAGATTCAATCCCGAGTCGAAAGATGAATTCAATGTGAATTGCTTCCCCACTGAGACTCGATCGATATCAAGTCTGACTTCCTCGCCAACAGCCCGACTGGAGCTTTTCCAACCTCTCTGGTAATTGGCCTGTCGGGGAGGTTGTGTGTGCTTTTATTTATGTGTGTGGGCAGAAATATGTCCTACGTCTCTGACAGGACAATATGACTAATAACATAATCAACTTCAAGCAACCTGCAAGCTCCCTCTTACTGTGACACGGGCAATAACACTAATATGGATTTAGAGGTCGGAGGGAAAGTGCTGATATGTCAGCTTTTCTTTTTTATGGCTGAGAGCTGGAGTGTGGAGGAAGAGAGGATCCTCTCATGCACCACTGACCCAGAATGAGTTAAATGCAAATGAGGAAAACATCCAAAGAGAGTCGCTGCAGCTTAAGGCTTTGAAACCTACCTTTGCAGTGTCCCTATTCCCTTCAGAAACTTCCCTCACAACATCGAGTTCATATTTCTATGGAGGTTGAATGAATTTGCTGTTGGTCGCTTTTGACAAATCAAGAGCCCGAGAGCCTTGAAAGCAAAGCAATGTTTGCTGGCCTACATTGAATAAGATTGTGAATGTGTGAACTGTGAGCTTTCAATGGGGCTGAACCATATTCCTCTGCAAACTGAATGTGTTGAGTTGTTATAGAGTTGTATGTTATCACTGAAGAAAAGAGTGGGACAATAGTAAAAGTTTGGAAAAGGATAGTTTGTGGAAAACGTTTAAAGTTAGTGTTGAAAAGATGATGTTTCCATCCGACCTGCCATTATTTATAGGATCTAATGCTTTAAAGGTAGCTGGAGCCAATCCTACCTGCCATTTGGCGAGAGGTGGGGGTACATACTTTTGGAGACTATGTCTAAGTCTCCAAAAAAGACCATCCCAATGTTGGACTGTATGAAGAAGCCAGAATATTTAGCACAAAAGAGAAACGATGTGAATTCCACACAGAAAAGCCCTGGTTGGTCCAGGGATTCAAACCTAGAACCTTCTTGCTCTGTTGCAACAGCTCTACCCACTTGATCTGCAACCTGTTTGGGAACCTACGTGTTGAACGGGTGTAACGTGATATCCCTGTTTTTGCTGTAAATAGTCTCATTGCTATATCAGCTGTATATTTAGCTTGTGATCTTGTTGTCTCGCCATGACTCAGACAACACAAGTAGCACAAGAGCATCTGTTTTTCATGTCTTGTCGTGAAATCCTTAATCCTGCTGCTTAATTAAATGACTTCAGCAAAAGTCCTCCCAGCGGATCTGAAAACCACCAGCGCATGTGAAATACAGCTGAATCTGAAACCTAGTGTTGCGACAGATGTATTCTGAAAGCTGTTAGCTCTTATCCCTGTATCTGATCGTTTCATCACCCACCCAGGATAGCACCGCTATCACTTTCTATTTGTCAACAAAGTTTGAATACCCAGATTGTCACAGTTTTTCCTGGCAGACAAAGTCGTGCTGGCGCTCCCTCTTACTTAGTAGGTTTGATTGTGCATCATGCCAGGAGCCTAATCCCTGTACTCCTCATGTGTCACAGGGAGAGTGTCTGGGACATATCCACACTGACCACACTGAACACATGTGTTTCCACCCTGTTTGATGCTGTTATTGTTGTGCTGCGTTTCAGTCGGTGGACATTTGTAGCTACACAGGGACCAGGGGCCGGTGTCTGGGAGGAGAAGGGTCTGCTTTTTAGGAATAACCATAAACAAATCTTGTATAGCCTGAAACCATCTCAACACAGAAGAGAGGCAGACAAGGATAACTGTGACGAGTGAATGATTTATTTTTGGTAAGTCAGCTGTTACTGAACAGGTGATGCTGACTTCACTGTTTGGCTTGAGATCAACGTGCTCCATGTGTTTAAGTAATAAAGTAACAATAACTCTTTTCATATCTTACAAGATTCTGGGGGGCTTCTGGTTTCTGTTTCTAGTTTGACCAATCTCGTTTGTGGCGGACTTTGTTTGCCTGCAGGTGAACAGTCCAAGTGGAGAGTGATGTACGGCGAATGAATGCCGGCCTCTTGACATAGATATCTGCTGTCTACACTGGATGCCGCAAATTATAGGCCATTGCCGCAGAGGCCAATTTGCCATCGGACGACAGCCACCAGGATTACTTGTCAAAACATTCTCAATACAGGAGTCGGTCTGTAGCTGTTCTGGATCTTTTTGATAACAAGTCCCGATCTTTCTCGGCAGAATGAGTTCCCCAGTTGTCAAGGAAGTTTAGAAACGTTTTTATCTGCACTTTTTGACCCTCTGGAATTTAACTGAAAATTCAAGCTTTGGTAACAGCAGTTGGCAAAAGACTGTTTCACCACAAAGTCCATTAATTTGTCTCCGGCTAGAGGACTAGAATTTATCTTATGCTTTCTTCTGAGCTTCAGGGCAATGCGAGCCAGGAAACTACATCATTTTTATAGACTTTTTTTAGGGCATTTTAGACATTTAACGATGGAAGCGATAAAGATTTGTGGTTAATGGTTTTATGCTGTTAATATCTCTACTCTCTCCTTCATTTGCTTTGCTTTAAACTGACTCTGATTACACTTTGATTTAATAAAATGTTCTAGAGTGTTGAATTACAGGCATCGGAAGGTTTCCTACATGAATCCTACGTTTCCACTGGTGGGATCTCTCCCCCACCGGCTCCTCCCTGGCTCCTGTTGTCCTCGTCCTTCCATTTTCCAAATCCAAATATGGCACTGAGCAAGGACTGTCTAGGATTTCTCTGACGTTGAGGCGGGGGACTATTTGTATCCTGACGTCAGCGTCAGGTCAAACTGGTGCTGGTTGGATATCACATGTGCGGAGAAGGTCCAGAGTCTGGGCCTGGTAGCCAGCTGTAGAGGTTTCATGTCACAACACTAAAACATACCTGCTGAAGCAATAAACCGCAACACAATCAGGAGTTGACCCCATGTCCCATATTACAGGATAAAGGAGCCATTGACTGTAGAGGACCAGTGAAGTGGGTAGTTTGTTGCCTGGTAACAGCTATTGATAAAAGCAAGTGCATATTGTGTGAGACAACGACTGTTTGCTGACAAATGAGGAGGTATTATCAGTCGTTATCAGGCGTGGTCATCACAGTGAACATGCACCATTACTCCCAGTCATCATTATGGTGCTTTTAAGTTTTAACGACGGGGTTTAAGTTTATTAAAGACAATTAGAAACAGTGGGAAGGTCCTCAGTCCGGCTTTGATGGTTACTAAGGTTTGCAAAGTTCTACGTTGCTGATAGACGCTGTTCTGTCCGACTCCTTCACACGTTCTCCTCCAACATGACCTCGAGTCCTTCAAGGTGCTGAAGGGGACTAAGCTGTTCGGTGGTTCAGTCAGAGATGAAAGCTGAAATTTGTCACCTGCTGAAGCATTAGGTAATGAGGTTTCATGTGGTTATCTCCTGAAGGGGAAAGCAATCCTGTGAAATTATCACCATATTTGCTCAGTTTCTTAACATGTGTATCGACATCCGGTCCCACATCAGCAAATGTTTTCTGAAATCTACGAAATGCCCTATAACTTTGTAGTAACAACGATGAAAAAAGAAAATTCGAAAATCTGCCCGTTTATATGGATGAGCTCCAAAACCTGATTGGTTTTTTCTCAGGCTTTGCTGGTTGGTTAGTTTTTTAATCCTGCTACTAAGGGCAATGTAAACAAAACGTCCGTGACAGAGGTTTGAATGAAGGGGAAAAAACACAGTACAGCCAGTTTCTAAATCTGTATTTGTTAACAAAATAATAGAGCTGATGACCTTGTTTGCTTCTGTTGCTTTTTCCTGATGTCACGCAGTCAGTGATGGGCGTGTGTACGTGTGTGCCGTATGTAAGAGTCTAGAGAGTATTAAATGTCAG
This sequence comes from Pseudopleuronectes americanus, assembly GCA_038501795.1. Classification (NCBI taxonomy): domain Eukaryota; kingdom Metazoa; phylum Chordata; class Actinopteri; order Pleuronectiformes; family Pleuronectidae; genus Pseudopleuronectes; species Pseudopleuronectes americanus. The sequence goes on from CM076720.1 coordinate 5,709,774, forward strand.
GCACTGGTTCACTTCCTGGCAGCTGTGGTGGACTGTGGTAAGCAGTTTTCAAGTCGATGCAGTAAACGGGTGTAAATCGGCTCATGCTCATCTTCTCAGGACGAGTGAAGCAGGTGTCAACTTTTCAAAGCTAAAAATAGACAGTAGCCTCAACTGAGCGCTTTCACAAGCTACAACCAGCCAATCAGATCTTAATTAATTTTAAGGGTGGGAGTCAGCATGGGTAAAGTTTATGTACTTGTGTGTGTCAAGGCTTTTTTTACGACTATAATAAATATCCCAAACGTTGTCCGGGCCCTTGAGAGTTGAACTTTAACAGCTTTCGGTGAGAAGCAGTTATTAGAAGAGTTCTTAAGAATGTCTCCACCTAAAGTTTGTGTTTTCTTTTTTTTAATCTTTTTTTTTCTGCAGCTTGCCGAACCCGGAGATTGAGAAAGACGAGAGGTGAGTAAAGAGGGAAATGGCCTTAGGTCAGATAGTTAGATAGTTTAATGGCAGTGAACTATCTGTGATGACAGTGTAAAGACATTTGATTCAGCTGTTGCACAGAAAAATTGTGGTCGCTATAAATACCCATCATAAAGCGGTGGGAAGTGTACTGTAAACTCCTCCCGGGTGGAGGCTGATTTCCATATCAGCAAATTACAGGAAGAAATCCTGGGAGGGGCCGGGGTGACAGGGGCGTTATTTTTAGGAAGGATAAGATCACAGCTAATGAGAGACAAGTTCATGTAAGGCCGTGATTGGCCTGTTTGAGTTGAGGCCGCCACATAGTTGTTATAGGGATGAAAGAGTATTAAATCTTGTCTGTGTGTGGGTGTCTGTTTTTTCGTTAGTCATTACAGGTGAAGGGGAAGTGAGCGATTGTTATGCTCATCTAATGTTTTTCTGTGTGTGTGTTTGACATTTTCTCTGCAGTCCCACAGAAAGAGATGCAGCAAGCGATGGAGACATCAGGTGAGGTCAGACAACAGGTCGTCTCCATGGAGATGCATCACCGTTATCAGCACGACAGTAATTCACCCACTTATGGAAACAGAGAACAAGATATTCCCTCCACTCGCCTATCTGAGCCTCAGTAACATATTGACTTCACAAATACACAACGGCCTCTAATGATCTCTGGAACAGGTTTTTTTATACACAGGAGTGATTTTTATGCATCATCAGCTTTTGAGGCTGAGTAGTCGCTTTGGTCCAGAGGTTAAACGGTTTCTTCATCTTAAACCATGTGTGAAGCAATAAGAGATGAAATAAAAGATTGGATCTGTTTGTCTGTTTTAAAACCTCTGGTAGGAAGAGAAGTGCTGTGGCCTATGCTTCCCAGAAGCCCTGGCTGCTGAACGCTACACTGGTGGAGAACATCACCTTTGAGATGCCCATGATAAAACCGAGGTAAGAGCTCAGGTCAGTGGCTGTTTGTTTTGTTGGTGTACAGAATCACAGACCATTGAATCATCATCTCTCTAAAGCAGTTTCTATCCAAAGCAGCAGAGGAGCGATGCATGTTTACACGACCTAGTTACGTCTACAAATCTAACTTTGTGTTTTGCACTAGCTGTGTGCAGTGCTCTATTCCCTGCTGCTGCTGTCACTCACTCCATCAGCAGCACCAGGAGAAATCCTGCCAGCATCGTTGGCAAGTTAAAACATCCATAAAACTTTTACTATCCTTGGCAGGCAGGCAGGATTCAGCATAGATATTTATTTTACTGAGCACGTACACAAGAAAAGCATAATGGTCTCAGCATGAATTACATCAGCTTAACTCTGACCCTCCTCTGTAAGAGTATGATTATGAGTATGAATCAGTCTCCTCCTTCTACCCCTTCATGACCGATCAGCTCTAAACAGCTATCGTCTGGAGAAATCCTCCCGGGTAATATTCCCAACAAGTTTGTTGCGATATTGAGTTTCGAACAAAGAAGAGCAGGTTGGTAGGCTTACATTTGCATTAGTGACCACTATGTAGAAGTTTACTTTTTAATTATTAAACCTGGTGATTCCAATCATCCCAGTGAAGCTCGCTGTTTCTTGACATTCTCCTTTTAAATGACCCAGAGAGCTGTTGATTCGTTAAGCCAAAATATAATATATATAATCGTGCTTCTCCTCGAGGCCACTGTGAAGAATTTAAAGTGTTTATTGCCCGATGAATTCAACTGTTGAACAAAAGGACAAAGAATCCAGATTGTGACCTTCCAAACAAACAGTTTGAGTTGCAGCTGTGCAGTTCCATTTCTCTTTTCTGTGGAGCTTCTCCATGTTCACTCACTCCTGCATTAACAACATTTGTGTATATGTGTGGGCATGATCAAACATGCATGCTTTCTGGCGTTCACACACACACACACACACATCCTCACAGCAAAGTGCCCTTCTGAAAGGTCAGTTTAATTTGACCGTCTAATGGACCATTGTGGTTTGTTGCTCTGGTTATGCAGATGTTTGTCCTTGTTGTGCCTCCATCCTCCCTGTCTCATCAGTCCTCCTCTTTATTCATCTACATCTGTCCTTCCGTCCGGTTCCCGCTCATTCAATGGACTCAGTTTTTTGTCGAGCGGCAGTGACTGCGCTTTACAAACAATTATGCGAGATCAAGGCCATTATGACCTGATTACTTTGTCCCTAATTTGCTTTTGTGAGCACAATTTCCTCGTTGCACACAGGTTCAAGTGCACACTACTCTCAGTATCCTTCTGCCATGATGAATTATGAAATTAGTTTATGAACAAAAACCTGCAAAAACAACTTTATCACGTTTAACATAGACCACGCATACAGAGCACTTTACTTTCCCCAGTGCTAATCTTTCAACATTGCACTTAACTTTTAGGAAGGAAGGGCTAATTTGGCCATTTTGGGTGAGGGTTAGGGTTAGACTATTGGTTTTGACATTATATATCTTTTTGAAAAGGTTTATAATAGTATATCAATAGTATATACAATTCCTCAACAATCTGAATCTGGTGAAAAGTCTAGAAAAATACTTATTTAAAGCAGCGTAGTTTGATGTTTTCTGGGCCATGGCCTTGTTTAATGTGGGGTCACGAGGCCCCTGCGGTGACAGAGGTGGTGAAACTGTCATGAGAACCTGAGTGTGTGGAACTTTGGTTTCAGGACAGTGTGGGTTGTCCTAAATTGACGCTATAGAGATAATGATGCGGATTAATGTGCTCACCATTAAGATCTGAACATGTATGAAGGGCTGAATTGGTTCCCTGTCTGTTTCTGGATCTGCCTCCCATCCCTCTATTCTGTCTGTTATTGAAGTGAGTCAGCTCGACCTCCTGGGGGAAAAGTCTTTCAAGTGAAACCACAGAGGCTGTGGAGATGCTTCTGTTTAGAGACTTTAATGTGTAACAGTAGATATCTATCATTTACATGAATTTAATAATATCTATATTATCCAACAGGGTAGGAGCCATGGTTTCCTCCTGGCTACAATCAGCAGCTGCTCTGTGTCCTCATCTGTATTCTGTCTCTGTTTGTGCCTCCCAGGTACCAAGCCGTCATCGACGCCTGCTCTCTGCAGCCTGACATCGACATCCTTCCACAGGGGGACCAGACGGAGATCGGAGAACGGGTTGGTATCACAGAAAAATAAAAATTCCTCTGTGGTCTTAGACCTGACCACAGATCCTACTGGGTATAACATGATCGTTTGTCATCGCTCATGTGCAGCGAGCTTTTGATGTTTGTGCGTCGGGGAGCTGGTCTGATGTTGTTCAGCCAGAGTGCTGTCATGTTGGATTTGTTCATGCACCAGTAATGCAGGAAGTAAACCACCGTCTGCTTTGTTGCTCTGGGGGCAGCCTTAATCATGTTGTTGCTTCCTCTTAGTGGGGAAACCCTTCAGTCATGTCTTCCTCTCATGCTGCGTTGTCCTCTGGTGCAGGGCGTCATCCTCTCTGGTGGACAGAGGCAGCGGATCAGTGTGGCCAGAGCCTTGTACCAGCAGACCAACGTGGTCTTTCTGGTAAGTCGGGACACAAACGTTTTGTTCTAAGCAATGACTCAAGTTGTCGGACCGCACCTTCAGTTGACCCCAGCAGCAGACACACTGCATATCAGCATTCACCGTGTGAAGGTTTTCCCTTTAGACTCTGATGTGATTCTATTCCTGACGTGACTAAAATAGCAACATTCTCTTGATCCCAGCTGCTGAAAACACAGCTTCCAAACTCAGCTTGAAAACATGAGCCTCTGATGCATATGACTGCCTCTCAGTTCATAAACATCACTTTATCTAATGTGTTTCTATTTAGTGCTGAAACTAACAAGAATTTTCATGATTAAACTGCACTTTATTATACAATTCATTGTTTTATTGTCTTGTTTGTTAGTTAAAAATAATTTAAAAAAAAGACACAGCAGGATGAGTTTAATTTGCTGTTTTATTTTTTATGGATAAATAAGATGTGGTGGCTTCAATTACTCATGTTTTAGAGTTCTTACCTTATAATACAAATTTATATGGGATATCGTCAAAGCTCATGTTTTCAAAGCCTTTAGACTTTCTCATTGATTCTTGCATTAATCTGAGTCTGTCTACATATTGTTCTTTTAGGACGACCCGTTCTCGGCCTTAGACATCCACCTGAGTGACCACCTGATGCAGGACGGCATCCTGAAGATGCTGAGAGAGGAGAAGAGGACCGTGGTGTTGGTGACACACAAACTTCCGTATCTACTACGCGCAGACTGGGTAAGACCATACCTTTGTGAGGACCATTTTGAGCATAGACCCTACAGAGTGGAAAGTGAGGACATTTGGACCGGCCCTACTTCCTCGAAGGGCTACTCGAGGGGTTAAGACTTGGTTGTAGGGTTAGGGTTAGGCATTTAGTTTGGATGGTTAAGGTTAGGGTAAGGGGTTAGGTGTCCTCACTAAAAAAGAATTTTACACGTTTGTGCGTTTGTTTGTGTTCAAAAGAGAGATTTACTGTTTTTATCTTTGCCAGCTTGACAAACTGTAAATACACATTTACAGCAGTCACTGATAAGACCGTCCATTTGCGATGCCGATCGTTCATGAAGCAAACTTTATCGTCTCGTGTGTGATGCAGTTTATCTCTGAAAGATCCCAGCACACATTATCATTTGTATTTGCTAACACTGAAGACTGCGTGGGTTTATTTTCAGATTATTGCCATGAAGGACGGCACCATCCAGACGGAGGGGACACTGAAGGACATCCAGAACACTGAGCCTGAACTCTTTGAGCAGTGGAAGACCCTGATGCACAGGCAGGACCAGGAGTTCGAGACGGTGATTAATGACGACCGGTCTAATGCAGTTTCAAGTCGCACACACACAAGTCGCACCGCCTGGAATGAACGTTTGATTACTTGCGTGTTTCACATACTGATTAGAATCGAATGCTTTTCTTTGCTTCTCTTCCAGGAGACGGTGGCAGCGAGTATGACCGACCTGGAGAGGAAGAACCTGCGGCGGGCCATGTACTCCAGAGAGGCGGCCAGGACTGAAGACGACGAGGAAGGTGAGAGGTCACGGGCCTCAGTGAATAACTGCCTGATTACATGATGATTGCAGTCAGTGCCTTAACAATTTAAGCCTGATTATAATGTGTATGTGTGTAAACTGACAACAATGATACGGATTCTGTGTATTTGCAGAGCAGTGGCACCTGCTACATTAAAGCTTAAGCTCTTCAGCTTATATTTATGCTCACACCTTCTTTATTTTCCAATATATTTCCCGTTCATCATTTCTTTTATTCTGTCTGATCAGTGCTAACATTGCACTAAACAGTCCGGAACTTCTCGTTCTCTCTGGTTCTGGTGTTTGGTGTCTTGGCTTCTCTTCTGACTTTCTCAGCCATCGGATATGACCTGATCTGCTCTCCAGCTGCGGCTAGACACTGAATCTGATCCTTTATGAGCCTGTCTCTGTGTGTGTTTGTGTGTGTGTGTGTGTGTGTGTGTGTGTGTGTTTGTGTTGGCTGTTGAACATGCGACTGTATTGGAAGGGGCTAATGTGCAGTGGCTGTACTCGTTATCTGTGCTCTGTGTTGTCTCCTGTGTGCTGATGGCACCCCAGGGTGGACTTGTCCGATGGCTCCGGCACCAGACATTGCCCTCTTTCTCGATCAAGCAGGTGTGACCAGAACGCATGCGGTTTGAAAACAACAACAGCAACAAAAAGCCCAAACACCTGAGCCTCTCCCACCATCTCAGAGTCTCATCCTCCATTTATAGTCTTTTCTTTGTCTCACTTTATCCCCGAGCATGTCTCTCTACTGCTCCTGTATAGATAGGTAGCGTCAGCATGACTCTAGGTGATGCTCGCAGTAGTCTGTTTAGCTCCTGCCAGTCATTTGCTTGCTGCACGAGGTAATGCAACATATTCACTTCAGTGGTGTGGAGGCCGGAGGTCAGAGGTCATGCACAGTAGCTCCTCACCCCCAAATGAGTGGGGGTGAGGAGCTCCTGTCTCATGGCTGCTCTGTCGTCCCTGAACAAAAGAGAAAACACCATTCATGGGAATGACCATCTGCTTGGCATCGTAGAACATAGACACTGTCATTCCCTTCTCTCACTGTGGGTTCTCCTCTCTTGTGACCCTTGTCCTCCATTAGATTCTTCTCTCCTCTCCTGTCCTGTGTCAGCAGTGGTTCCTCAGACAAACACGTGGAGAGACAAAGATGAGCAAATGTGTCCAGAAATGAAAAGAGAAAAGAATTAGAAATTGAAGATAATGAGACATCGGGTAAGGAGAGTAGGAGGAGGAACATCTGAAATGTCAAGAGAGTGTATGAGCGCTGAGTCACAGCAGAGGAGAACACAGTTAGATACAGAAATAAAGCAATTTTCCCGAGTCCAGAAAAATAATTGAAAGGTCACAGTTTTTATTTTCCAAAGGATGATTATGTTGTTATTTCTTCCTTAAATAAATGAAGGATTTCACCTGAACAAATCCTGTTTAAAAGATGGACAACGCAATTCCACTTCCTCCTGTTGGTCAAAAATGAAGCCGCATGTTCCTGGATACAGGGGCCACCATCTTGCTTTTTTATTTAAATGTTTACAGTTAAACAGTTTGAAGAACATCCTAAAATGAATTGATTTTGGTTTGGCCCTTGTCCCATCCACCAACATGGAGGGGTTAAATGATTTGGCTTCACGTTTGCTGCCATGTCGTCCATCTTTATATACAGTCTGTAATCAAATCTCCCAAATCCAGAATTTTAACCTTCGTCTCTCTTTGTCCCGGAAGAATCCCTGGAGAGCGACGATGACGATGACCTGTCGCAGTCGATGCGGCAGCGAGCCACCATCCCCTGGCGCTCCTGTGGCACCTACCTGTCCTCTGCCGGGCTCCTCCTGCTCACCCTGCTCCTCCTGTCCCAGCTCCTCAAACACTCCCTCATGGTCGCCATCGACTACTGGCTGGCCCACTGGACGTCGCAGGTCATCGCAGCCAAGATCAACGCCACGGCTCGAAACTGTACCATCGTTCAGGTGGGACACTGAATGGTTTTTTCTTTATTCATGGATGTAGAGCCAAAAATATCTTTGTTTCTTAATAGATCTGCACTTTTCAGACTGATTGGTTTGGTGTCTAAGTCTTATATTTATTAATGGCAGTCATGACTCTGTCAGAGGATAAACTTGAGTTTTAAAACTTTAGTTCTATGACTTTGAAACAAAAAGAATGATAAATAAGACATAAGAATGTGAGAGATTAAGACGTCACGATGTAGATATATCTGATGCCTATTTGAACGCTGTCAGCGTTGCCTAATGTGAGTAAACTGAATATCTTTAGATTTTGTTGTGTTGGTCCGACCAAACAAATAATATGATGCCACTACATTGGGCTTCAGAAAATAACCACAGGCATTTCTTACTAAATGATTGTTATAATCAAATTAAAGTCGGGGGACCCAACGGCTCAGCTTGTTGGTGTGGTGTTTTCATTAATCTGTATAAAATCCACCCTTACAGTTGCTCTTTAAAAACAACATATTGAGAGGTAAAAAAACATAAAATCCTATCTGTATCTCAATGAAGAATAGACCAAAGAGAAATTACATAACCGATTTTTTCTCTCTATTGTTGTGAATGTCAACGAAGCGGCGCTGACTGAAGAAACACAAACACAAACGGAGCGCTCGCTAACGCTCCCTGAAGCGACGGCAGCTCGGCCTCATCTGCACATTACAGCAGCAGTCATGCATCTGAGAAGCATTAAGTGAAAAGAGGTTTAAGCAACACATTTAACGACATGTCAGTTTTTACTAAATGGTGGAGGGAGTTTCATTTTAAATCTTCACAACTGGTTTGACCTGAAGTGAACCTTCATCCCAAACATAAACAGGAGTATGTGTGTAATTGAAAGACAATTTGTCACCTATTGCTTTAGCTTTTAATTTAGCTTTAAGCTCTCTATTCCCACACCCCCAATATAGTCGGTAACTGGTATTTACTAAGAAACACACTGAAAACACATTCACACGAAAGCTCAAAATAATCATTAACCTGCAAATAGCAGCCAAGGTTAAGCTGCATCGTTCACATGTTGAGGCCTGACCAGCTGTCAGGGTTAGGGTTAGGTTATCATGTTCCAGGACCAAAACGGCAGCTCCATTATAGTTGGTTATATTTCTGTGAGTGTGTGTGTTTGTGTGGGTGTCTTCTTGAGTTCTGCTTGCGTGAGTATGTGTCCGTGTGTGTGTCCATCCAGTGAACCAAACATGCCAGGTCACATTTCACACATTCACGTGGACACTATAGACCGAGTCAGCCGGGGGAGAGGGAGTTGTTTTGAAGTGCACCTTGTCCTCCTGACTGCGGCGGTCCTCTCTTCCTCTGTTCCCTTCCAACACGTTCACTGAATCCCTGAATGTGCTGGTTAAGAGTAGACAGATTGTCGCCTGCATGCCGAGGACATCTTGGCCGGCCGAGCCTCAAAGTGTGTCTCTGCCAGGTTTATCTGTCCTCTGCTGTACTCTGCACTAATCCACTGGAGGACGCAGACGTTTTAAAACTGAATATTCACTTCACTTTAAATACACTGAGTGATTCTTTTCATCTATTCGCTGGAAGGGAAAGGAAAGTTAAGAGGATTACACGAGTTCTTGAAATCTCTCGTATTTGTCTGTGTTGAAAAGTGTCTTTTAGAATTTAACACTTATGATTTTCTACTGAGAGTTGAGTGCATGCCTACGCAGCTCCACATCCTGACCTCATATCCATTTGTACAACAAAAAGAAGAAGTGGAGACACTACACTTTACATTTAATATGAATTAACACACATGACCAGAGATTTTCAGCTGTTAACGAAGCAACTGTGTTCATATAATGATATTTATTTGACCCTCTGGCAGCATAAAGTGATATTTAATGGGTGAAATTTGAAGCTTGAGATTGAATGAGTCAAACTGGGATATGAAGTGGAGTGAAGATAAACTGAGAAAGAAAAAGAGCAGCGTCTCTTTCTGCAGGCTTCAGTCTGGTGTTGACAGATCCACTTTGAAAGCTTCACTGCTTTTTTGTCTGTGAACGGCTAATTTTTAACCAGCCAGAGTTTAATTATGCTTATAATCACAGTGCAAGCAAACTGAGTGACAGCGAGGGCCCTGCTCGCTCTCACTCTCTCTGCCCACAGTCACGTCCTTAGTAACCCTCTCCTTCTCTTTCTGTGTGTGTTTGTGTGTTTGTGTTGCAGCACTGTGGTTTCAGTCACTCGTGGTACCTGTCGGTGTTCAGTGTGTTGTGCTGCCTCGGCATCATCCTGTGTATGGCCACATCTGTCGCGGTGGAGTGGACCGGACTCAAAGTGGCCAAGGCGCTCCACCACAACCTGCTCAACAAGATCATACTGGCCCCCATGAGGTACAGTGCTCAGTGGCTGGTGTGTGTGTGTGTGTGTGTGTGTGTGTGTGTGTGTGTGTGTGTGTGTGTGTGTGTGTGTGTGCGGCTGCCCTACCTCAGGGCAAATGAGAAATGAGAGAGATGTGTACAATGTGTGTGTGTTCTCATCTGTGTGTGTGTTTGTGTTAAAATCGATCATTTGAAAGAGGAAAAAGCGTTAAAAGCACCTTTTTTTCGCCCCATTACTCAGCAGAACATCTGCTTTCTGTACACAACACCCAGGATACACAACTTACATTAGGAAGCTCACATGCACACGACACAGCTGCACTTACTTTAAATATACACTCACTAAAGAGGTCGCTATAATTACCTGTCAGTCAGATAGAATAATTTACACTGAACCTGCTGCAGAGCATAATATTTCTCATTATTTAAGTCAAAAAAATAATATACATAATAAAATATGTAGGTGCTGGACGTATTTTGCAGATTAAAAGAACAAGCTGTCCCTTTCAATTCAATAAGCTGTTCTAGATTTCACTCACTCATGGATATCAGATCCCTAAAGTGGCTCAACTCTTTTCATTAAGATCCACGATTTGTTTCCGGGGAAAAAAGTGAAAATGTTGAAAATGTTGAACAATAAATGAAGTGCAAAGTGATTCCTGGATTTTGTGAGATTTGTGAGTTGGTCAGAATCACTTCAGCTCTGTTTTGGCTCCTACAGGCTGTTTGAGACGACTCCGCTCGGCAGTATCCTCAACAGGTTTTCCACCGACACCAACACCATCGACCAGCACATCCCCACCACCCTGGAGTGCCTCTCCCGCTCCACCCTGCTGTGTCTGTCAGCCCTCGGCGTCATCTCCTACGTGACCCCCGTCTTCCTCTTCGCCCTCCTGCCACTCGCCGTCACCTGCTACTTCATCCAGAAATACTTCCGCGTGGCGTCCAGGTGAGTCAGGCAGGACCGACCGAACGTACGTTCTCCTCATTCAGATGGTAGAGTTTTAAATTGGTGAACAATCAAAGAGTGTCCCTGTTTACATCAGGGTTTTCTTACCTGCTTGTAACTGTTTTTATTTGTTTTACTTTAAATTATTTGTTGCCAATATTTTATCCTTCATTTTAAGACGTAAAGTTAAAATTGAGAAATAATTTAAGACGCATTTTGGACATGATTTTATTTAGTAAAATAATGCTTTTATTTTGAAAAACCCCCACAAAAGATGGGGACATTCGATTTTCGAGTACAGAAATAACACACACATACACACAGACACACACACACAGACACACAGACACACACACAAACCCACACACACAGCGTTGTGACCGATAATCATTTGAACGTTTGCTTCAGTTGACAGTTCTCTCTCTCTCTGCTGTGTTTGTGACATCTGGTCAGGGACCTGCACCAGCTGGAGGACAGCACCCAGCTCCCTCTGCTGTCCCACTTCTCTGAGACAGTGGAAGGTCTCACCACCATCAGGGCCCTCAGGTCAGTGATAACGTGCAGTATCTCCCACTGTGGCTACTCTACGTCCTGGAGTCCAGTGGCTGAAACAGCCGAGTTGAATGATGTGGATCTTGTTGCCTCAGAGTGATTCAAACTTATCTGATTGTTTTTCTTTGCTATCAGCTTATGATGAAACTTGATGTGGACATTTTACTGAGGGTTTTTGGATAACTAGGGACTAAAAGTTTTTAAAGTTTCCTAAAAATTCTATATCTAAAAAGAAAAACAATTTAATGGAAGCATAATGCTGAATCGCTTTATACACTTTAAAAGTTTTTTCTAATTCTAAGGAAACTAAAATCTGCAGCAGAGAAGCTAAGTCTCTTATTTGATTTTTCAGAATTATAAAGTCTCATCTTAGAAACTTTGGATACGTGGCTTTCCGACACCCATTTAGTTTCATAATTGCACAGGGGAAATGATTGTACATTTACAGTCATTTCTATTTAATTCCCTTTAACCGCCTCAGAAATCGCAAATTCTTCTCCCGTCGTGGTTTTAAAACAAGAGAGGTGAGATAATGGATTTCAATTACAGTCATTATTTCTATTTGAAAAACAGGTCCTGAAGCAAAATGAACAAAATAATTTGTGCTTCTCCCGCTCCTGTAATCGGCTTTCTGTTTAATTGGTGGATGTTGACACCTGAACCAGACAGGACGGAGAGAGCGGTTAATGTTTCTGTAACGTAATGAAACGATCTTTTTCCATCCAACAGGTACGAGCCCAGGTTCAGACAGAGGCTGCTGCAGTACACCGACGCCAACAACATCGCCTCGCTCTTCCTCACAGCCGCCAACCGGTGGCTGGAGGTCCGAATGGTAACCACCTCAGATCTCTAGAACATGGATCAGAGCTGGAGACTGGTTTACTGTTTGGCAGCCGCTGGTTTCGCTTATTACTGCAGAGGCTGCTGGGAACCAGTGAAACAGATTCCTCCATCCTCTTGTTCACATTGAATATAATGTTCATGTGATATGTTCAGCTTGAGTGTTTCTCAGCATAATAACTTAAAGATGTGTACAGATTCATGAGCACACATTGATTTGCACAGGGCTTCTTGTTTACATGTTGTTAATCTTAATCTTACTCCACTAAATTGATGTTTTTTTTCTGAATAATTTAGTGATGCTCTCTCTCTCTCTCTCTCTCTCTCTCTCTCTCTCTCTCTCTCTCCCTCTCTCTCTCTCTCTCTCTCTCTCTCTCTGCAGGAGTATATTGGCGCGTGTGTGGTGCTGGTGGCAGCTGTGGCCTCCATCACTAACAACCAGCAGTCCACTGGTCTGGTGGGGCTGGGACTGACGTACGCACTCATGGTGAGAATATGTGTGTATGTGGTGTGTGTTTACCAATGTAACAAAAGTGGGTTTTATATATTTATCTATTTGAAAATAGTGCATTCTCTGCGTTTTTTAATATATATAATGAAGTGCCTGTTTAATTAAAAGTAATCCTGTTAAAGAAAACCAATTCTTCCCCCCCCCCTCCCTGTATCAGGTGTCCAACTACATGAACTGGATGGTTCGAAACCTGGCAGACATGGAGGTGCAGCTTGGCTCAGTCAAGAGAATTAACGGGCTGCTCCACACTGAACCAGAGAATTTCGAGGGACTGCTCAGTGAGTGCAGCAACACACTTCCACTGTGTCTTAAATTAAACTTTCACTAATTCAGCCGCAATAAATCTCATCTGTTCTCTGCAGGGCCCAGGGGTTTAGAATCCTGATGATTTCTTCGTCTCTCAGTATGAAGTTCAGATTTAGCAAGGGCAACTCAAGCAGGGAAACATAATGCCAAGGGGATTAGGACTGATTCAGTATTGATTTATCTTCCTTCAGCTAATGCAATTACATCCCTCAAGAATCTGGCCAGCATCCACATTGCCTCGAAGCCAAAAACATTTGCCTGCATTTCTTAGTTTGGTCCCATCTGCTAACATGGAGGAGTCAGGGTTTGTGACCATACTGCAGCCCGCCACCAGGGGAGCGTTGATCGCGTTGATCTGGCTTTACTTTTGAGAAGCTGTCAAGTCGTCCATCTTTATTTTACAGTCTATGGAAAAAGTTGAGATGTTCCCTCCACTGACGTGTCTGTGTCCGTGTCAGATGTGTCTCAGGTTCCTGAGGGCTGGCCCCGGCAGGGAGAGATCAAGATCCAGAACCTGAGCGTCCGATACGACGCCTCGCTGAAGCCGGTGCTCAAAAATGTCAACGCAAACATCAGCCCCGGAGAGAAGGTAAACAAACAACTGACTGAACAAAAACAAAGGAAAACATTCTGTGAATTTACTGGTTTGTTAGCTGATGGTTGACTATTGGCTGTTTTTCAGGTGGGGATCTGTGGCAGGACAGGCAGCGGCAAATCCTCTTTCTCCCTGGCCTTCTTCCGCATGGTCGACATGTTTGAGGGTAAAACATTTAAAATCAGCTTTGTGCCTGATGTCTTAAATACTGAGAACCCGATCGATGTGTCTGAGCGTGATGGTTGTCTTTCCTCCTTTCACAGGGAGGATCGTGATCGATGACATCGACATCGCCAAGCTGCCGCTGCAGACCCTCAGGTCTCGCTTGTCCATCATCCTCCAGGACCCCATCCTGTTCAGCGGCACCATCCGGTACAGTGCACTTTCACTTCACCTTCAGTTCCACCAACAGGAAAGACTCCTCACAGCAGTTTAGACGTGGTCACAGAGACGGTCTGACTGAGATGGATTCAGGAGGGAGAGGGGGAAACAGTTACAGGAGCTGTTCACTTCACTTCAGAGACACTTAGTGGAGCAGAGAGGGGGTTTGAGATAAGAGGACATTCCTCTGAAAACGCTTCTGTGGGACAAGGTTATTTTTAGACTCCAGGAGCAGTGACCATAAAAGCTTAGTCATGTCGGAGAAGAGGAGATGAGCAGAGATCTCATGGAGCGGTGTGACGCTGACTGTAGAATCAGGCAAAAGTATATTTAAACACAGGTAAAGGTTCACATGATGACCATTATGAAATGTATTCTTATTTACTTTAACTTTACTTTAACTTTGATCCTGTATTCATATTAACCTGAATATATTTGAGGTTTGGACTGTTGGTGCAAAACAAACCCACTGACCACCATGGGCAGTGGGTTTCACAGTTATGATGTTTTATAGATCAAACTGGGAAAACAATAAAAAAGATTCACTGATCAAAGTGTGTGTGTGTTGTGTGTTGTGTGTTGTGTGTTGTGTGTGTAGGTTCAACCTGGATCCTGAGATGAAGGCTACAGATGAGATGCTGTGGGAAGCTCTGGAGATTGCTCAGCTGAAGCCCGTCGTTCAATCCCTTCCCGGAGGCCTGGGTGAGGAAATCAGTAACTCGTTAATATCAGTGATTCTTTTTTACAATCAAGAACTAGGAATTATTTCCAGAGAAATCGAGGAAATGCTGAAAACTCCCTGTCTCACAATGTTAAAGAAAGTTAAAAACTAATTATTAGATCCGACCCCTGATCCGGATCTGCACCAAAATGAAATGTGACCCACAAAACGTCCTTCCACCAAGATTCATAATAATCTGTTCAGTAGCTTTCGTGTTATCCTGCTAACCGACAGACAAACGCTGAGGAACACAACCTCCTCAGTGGAGGTAACATAAATCTAAGCTCATTGTGTTTTGCTGATGTGTGCGAGGGAAACGATTATCCTTTATCACATCGGTCAACTGCTCGCGTGACTCAGCACAAAGATCCAGCGTCTGTATCAGAATACAGGAGCATTAATTTTTGATCTGAGCTGTATCATGTGTGCGGCTGCTCCGTCCTGCACAGACCTGAGCAGCAGACTCAGGATCAGATCAGAGAGAAGCCGAGTGGCCACGTGCCTCATCCACAGACCTGACCTGCACTGTACATGATGAATGTTTGACAGGCTGATGCACTGGGCCTCTGGGTTGGTCGTTTATCATTAGAGTCGTCTCTGCTGCTGCTGCTCAACTCACCTGATGTGTTTCTGCCTCAGGAGACACAGAGCTGCTTTCCCTTGTCCTGTGTGAGAGTGATGTGTGTGTTATTGTAGGTGTGTGACAGTGATGTGTGTGTTATTGTAGGTGTGTGACATGTTGACGCTGAGCTACTCACTGTTTAATTTATCTTCAGGGGAGCTGCGTGTTTCATAAGATATATTGTTCTGTAATCCAGGACTAAATGATTCATTAGTTTAGTAACAGCGACAACATTGTGTTCTTGTTGCTGGGAGGCGCCTCGTTGCTGCGGCGATGATGAGACAGTTGATTTAGTTTGTAAAAATCAAAGGATGTCATTGTATTTTCAAGGTTTTATTATGTAACAGGAAGAAAATACAAATAATCCAGTTAAGGATGACTATATTGTCAAGCCTGAATGATAGGGATGTTTTTCACCAAAAATATAAATATATGGAACTTCGAAGATTAGCATGGGCTTTTTGTTGTATTATATTCGATTTAAATTATTAAAGATTCATATTTTGTTTGACTTTCAGATGCCATGGTGACGGAGGGAGGGGAGAACTTCAGTCAGGGTCAGAGGCAGCTGTTCTGTTTGGCCCGAGCCTTCGTCAGGAAGAGCAGCATCCTCATCATGGACGAAGCCACGGCGTCCATCGACATGGCAACGGTCAGTGTGTGCTTTGAGAGAGCTGCATCCCTGAGTCAGGAGAGGTGATGATGGAGGGAGGAAACAAGTGGAGGAGATGAAGAGGAGAGAAGGTTTAGCAGCTGATTTTCATCTGGAGAGATGGAACTATACTTGTTTAAGGCGTCTTGACCTTTATGACCTTATAAACTCTTAAAGTATTAATTTGTAAAAGTAAAAATTCTCTTGAAAATGAAAATGAAAATATAAGAAGCAGGAAGAAAAGAAAGTTTGGATCATGGATTTTACTTTATAACTTTTAACTTTTATACATAAGAGAAAGGGAAGAGAGAATGATTAGAGGAGGATAAAACAAAAGTCAGAGTGGAGGAGGAGGAGGAAGCGAGGAAGAGGAGGTGTGTGCGTGGGGCACAAAGAGAGAGGGACTGAAATGGAGGGAGAGTTCTGAGTGCAGTGCAGAGCCGGAGGGGAAACTGTGTCCGTGAATGACGGCTTCTTACTTAAGACCCGCTGCTTAACGACGTGTCACAAAGAGCCGACGTTCCTAGTTTACATTAACGCAGCCGATCTGCCCTGGAGAGGAAACAGTTTGATAATGAAGCTTCAAGAGACCGAGCGACTGTTGATGTAATATATTTGAAGTGTTCTTTTATTCATGAAAGTAAGTGTGTTTGTGTCGCCCTCCTCTCTCTCCCTCTCTCTCTCTCTTCACAGGAGAGCATCCTGCAGAAAGTGGTGATGACTGCTTTCGCTGACCGCACAGTGGTAACTATAGCAGTGAGTACACACCCCCACACACACACCCCCACACACACACACCCCCACACACACACCCCCACACACCCCCCCACACACACACCCCCACACACACACCCCCACACCCCCCCACACCCCCCCACACCCCCCCCCACACACACACACACACACACACACACACACACACACACACACACACACACACACACACACACACACACACACACACACACACACACACACACACACACACACACACACACACACACACACACACACACACACACACACACACACACACACACACACACACACACACACACACACACACACACACACACACACACACACACACACACACACACACACACACACACACACACACACACACAATGCTCTTCTTCTAAACTGGTGCAGCGAACACAGAACAGATGCTGCAGGATGAAGGTGAAAGTTAAAAAAAGATTAGAGACAAGGGAGGAAAGGTGAAATCAGAGGAGAAGCAGGACTTCCAGGAGGAAACTGTAACCGTCCATGTTAAAAGACTCAAAGTAATGATCTTCTGTTATTTAAAGCAACACGACGCAACCTTTTTTTTTCACCATAGCAGCTTCAAAATGAGTTTGATGGTTCACTGACTTGGATAAGGAGACTGTTAACACTTTCCTGAGCAGAATCAGATCCAGTAGATAATTAAAAAAAAATTAGAAGTCATTAAAAACCAGTGTTCTAAACTGGGTTTGGTGGATTCGTTCCAGCAGCAGCTCTTCTGGTTCAGGAAGCAGGGGATCGTGGGTAATCTCCATTGTTCAGTTGTGTTTCAGTTCAGTGATTTTGCTTTGTTTTTTAAAAATCCATCGCTCGGACACATGTGGCTGCAGGGGGCGCTGTCGCTCAGTGAAAGTGACACAGTGTAGCTTTAACATCTCTTTCAGGACGTTTCACTGTAGATTAGCGACCGCCTCTCTCTCTGATGTAGTAATCGTTCTCTCCTCCCGCTCTCCACCTCGCAGCATCGTGTCCACACCATCCTGAATGCCGACCTGGTGATTGTGATGAAGCGGGGCATCATCCTGGAGGCCGACAAACCCCAGGCCCTGCTGGACGCGGAGGACAGCGTCTTCGCCTCCTTTGTGCGCGCAGACAAATAGCACAACAAAAAAAAAGAGACGCAGTGAAGGAAGACATCCAAAGTGCAATTGTCCGATGGAATATATTCCTTTAAATTTTTTACCACGTTGTATTATATTTGTACATTAAAAAAATATGAAATCTTTGTTAATAAAACATAAATTATCATTCACTTTAGTGTTTTCTCTTGGTTATGATCCTAATAGTGAGTGTTTTGTGTGTGTGTGTGTGTGTGTGTGTGTGTGTGTGTGTGTGTGTGTGTGTGTGTGTTTGTGTGTGATGGGTAGAGCTGGGCAATATGGCCAAAAACTATGTCACGATAAAAGATAATTAGTTTTGATATCGACAATTCTTAACATAACTCGCCAAATAACAGACAAAATACAACACCAAAATCAAACACACAAAAAAGACAGATAAATATATTGTCACAACCTTATTAACAGGCCAAACAACCTAATGAGGCAACAAAGGAAAACTGAATAAATTCAAACAATAATTTAAATTAATAGATAAATAAATTGATTCTCTTTTTGGTATTAAATAAACGTTTTATTCCAGTTCTCTGCTTTTTTTAAAAAGTTTGATGTGCATCATTTCTTTTTGCAAAACATACTTCCAAAGTTAGGTTACGTTTATCAAAGATTCTAAGTTGATAAATATTCAAAGAATCCACGTCCTTCTTTTACCCAAGAAAAGGATCAAATTAAAAATGTTACGTAAAAAAATCTGGTTTGAGACATAATTTCATTGCTTTCTTCAAACCTTCCTCCAAAAAGAGACAGTACCAGAAAAGATCCACCGATGAAACAAAAACTTATTTTATCCGACTAAGACTTGATGCTATTTTGCTTCAGAGTGAAAGTTTTAAACTCTTCTTCAGAGAATGATAAACACTTGAAAAGCAATACAACATATTATAAATACGAGGTCCATCAGTTATGTCTAATATGGACTCACTGTCTTTTCAAAATAGGAAATCTTTTGATATATGTTGGTACATTTCAAATATAGTTATTCAAATTTAAGCCGAACAGTTGGAACCAGTTAAAAAACAGAAACAGGAGTAAAAAACAGGAAAAGTAGGATTAAAACGAAGCTTCCTGGAAACTGCAGCTCACAGTTCAGTGATGGTGTCAGTGGGATGAGGGTGTGCAGCTGATGGAGTCAGGACTGACACGTGACATAGAAAGTTATGTGCATGCCAGAGAAGCCCAGTGGTCTGTAAAATAAAATCTGTCAGGAAAAGAACAAGGGAGTAAAACCCAGAACTTGAATCTGTCTCATGTGAGTGAACTGCCTGTTTGTCTATTCAGGCTTTAAAGCTGCTGGAGATAAAACCAAACAGCCTCAGGGTGAGTTACAGAAAGTGCCCTTTACTTCTAATGTATATTGTGTGAGCTGCCAGCTGCACCAGTGAACTGCCTCGACGCTTAATGGTTCCTCACTGATGATCACAGGAAGGGTATCAGCGAGCGGGGGGAGGGTCTCTCACCCAGCTCACGTTACCAGGCTGAATTCAGCGTTGAGCCGAGTGCGCCACATGAACCTCCTCTCCTCATCCAAAGGTGATAAACCTCCGCTCAGCAGCTCACCGGGCTTCGACCTCAACGTTTCACATCTCGCCGAGTGTCCTCTGCGCACAGGCTCCGGTGCGTCGGTGCGCAATGGGACGGTGCGGCGCGGAGCCGCAGCACAGTCCGGAGGGTCGGTCGGTGCGCTGAGTGACGGCGGCAGCTGCGGGGCTGGAAGAACACTCTTCTCATGGGACGTGGTCGCGGCTGTGAAGCGCCTGATCTGGAGGCAACGTGAGGAGCGCACATACCTCCAGTGACCGGGCCACACGGAGACTCTGCCTCCTGCGCACGACAGCGACTGAGGAGCTGACACCGGTGAGAAAAGGCCCAGGGAGAGAGGGAGAGAGAGAGAGAGCGAGAGAGAGCGAGGCGAAGAATTCCTCTTCCAGCCTCCAGCCGGGCAGAGAGAGATCCCTCAGAGCCAAGCGCCGGTGGCACCGTAGTATGGGATAGCTATGTTGTCCAGGAAAGGACTCATTCCTGAGGATTACCTGCTGACGCGTCTGGCTGAGGGGGTCGTGCAGCCCAAGTTCACAGCGCAACCGGGGAAAGCTCGGTTCGTCGCCAAGAACGGCACCTGCAATGTTGCGCACACCAACATCCGAGAGCAGGGCCGCTTCCTGCAGGACGTCTTCACCACCCTGGTCGATTTAAAATGGCTCCACACGCTCGTCATCTTCACCATGTCCTTCCTGTGCAGCTGGCTCCTCTTCGGGATGGTCTGGTGGCTCGTCGCCTTCGCGCACGGCGACTTGGACCAGAGGGGAAACGACTTTGTCCCGTGCGTAACGGGCATCCACTCCTTCTCCTCCGCGTTCCTCTTCTCCATTGAGGTGCAGGTGACCATCGGCTTCGGCGCCCGGATGATCACGGAGGAGTGCGTGTCCGCCATCATCATCCTGATCGTGCAGAACATCGTCGGCCTGGTCATCAACGCCATCATGCTCGGCTGCATCTTCATGAAGACGGCGCAGGCCAACCGGCGCGCGGAGACGCTCATCTTCAGCAAGCACGCGGTCATCTCCGTGCGCAACAACAAACTGTGCTTCATGGTCCGCATCGGCGACCTGAGGAAGAGCATGATCATCAGCGCCAGCGTGCGGATGCAGGTGGTCCGGAAAACCACCACGGAGGAGGGCGAGGTGGTGCCGCTGGACCAGATCGACATCCACATGGACAACCCGGTGGGAACCAACGGCATCTTCCTGGTGTCCCCCCTCATCATCTGCCACGTCATCGACAAGGACAGCCCCCTGTACGACATGTGCGCCTCGGACCTGCAGCACGACGACCTCGAGGTGGTGGTGGTGCTGGAGGGGGTGGTGGAGACCACCGGCATCACCACGCAGGCCCGGACCTCGTACGTGGCGGATGAGATCCTGTGGGGCCAGCGCTTCGTGCCCACGGTGGCCCCGGAGGACGGCATGTACGCGGTGGACTACTCCAAGTTCGGCAACACGGTGAAGGTGCCGACCCCGTGCTGCAGCGCCAGGAAGCTAGACGCGGCGGGGGGCATCGCCCGGTACAAGCTGAGCGAGGGCGTCACCTTGCGGCCGTCCGTGAGAAGGCGCCCGGCCTCCTCGGGGATGCGCAGGTCCCGGATGGACGTTTGACAAACTGATGACTCTTGTAAAACCAGCATTTTGTGTGAGAACCAATCAAGTATGAAGTTGTTGTTGTTTTTATCGTCAAATATACGCACATGATTTTATACTCAGGGTCTGTGATGAAGCATAAAGTTGGACTTCACCGAGATGTCACACCTGTGCATGAAGAGGATGAAGAGGACGAAGAGGAGGTCCAGCTTGACGTGCCTGATCTTTTTGTATGATTAAGAGTTGCCTGCATGTATCTAAGAGAAATAAAGGAGAAGTGCGATGTGGATACATGTGATTTAAGGGTTTTTGCATTTCCATAGAGTTTCAGATGATTTGTAAAACCCCACGTTGATATTTGAGAGGTTTCAAAAATGTATTTTAATGTGGCCGTAAAGTAATAATAATAAAAACAATTATAACAATAAACATCATTAATGATACCATTTGATCTAACAAATGATTTGGGATCATGGCATTATCGCCTATAACACAATCAAGATAAAATAATGTTTTAGTAATTATTCTACCATATACAAAAAGAATACAATAAATAAGTCAGTTTATCTGTAATTCAGCAGAGGGTTGTTTCAACTTAACTTTATTAAGTCAGAAAAAATCGAACTTTACATCCAGTGTAAGATGTATTTCCCTGCAGTGTATGTAGGTGTGATAATCTTCTCAATCTACCAATACATTATAATGATGATAACTGCTTGTAAAGCACCTGTTTCACATGTTTTCGGCATTTCTAGAGTGATTTGATATTTATTAGCCAAAATACAGTATGTGCCACTATATATAAATATGTACGACCTCTCATACCTAATCATTTGTTAGATCAGACTGTAACTGGTGGAATAAATGCGTTTTCTATCAGTAAAATCACATATTTAGTTTATATTTATTTGTAAACTTTTCCAAAATTTTGAAAACCCTAAATCATCAACTGACTTTTCTTTCATATTTATGAACCCAGTGTAAGGCAGTCTTAATTTGTCTTTGTTATACATCTCTCCAACTTAAAGTGAGATAACACCCGATGACATCACTCAGACACCATGTGTTCCTCCTCAGACATGACACATCTCCTCCAGAGTCACACAAGTCAAAACTGGTTAGTAGTAAAAATCTGTTCAGTTAAAATGTTTTCTTTTTGTCAGCCCCAATCACTCTACACAAACACATTCTTAAAGTACTCTATCCTAACTTTCCTTTTCAAACAAAATAATAATCAAAAACACTCATTAAAAAAAAACTCTCACACTCTCTAAAAAAACTATCAAAATAACTAATCATAACCAACCTCCCACGCACGCACACCGCGCACCCCATCATCACTTCCCCAAAAACCACAAAACAACCCAAACCCCTTCTCCAACACCCCCCACACACCCAAACATATTCAATACCTCTACCAGCACACCCCCCTCTCACTCTTCCATCAACCATAACCTACTATACCATAACATCATATCAAAAAAACACCATATACCATCCTAATACAAATAATACAAACATCACAACACATCCCATAAAAACTACCCCCCTCCCCAAACCCTTCCTTACCCCCCCCCCCTCTCAAAAAACCTAATACCCCCTATTCATTATACTAACCCCCCCCCCTCTTTCCTACCCCAACCAACCACCCCACTCACCCCCCCCACCACCCCACAAATTTTCCACTCCATCCATCACCCTCCAATCAAATACACCATATCATCATCATCATATATTAATCTCCTCCCCCGTTTTAAACAAATACTCTTCCTTCCCTTCATATCGATAACACCATTAAACGTCACATACACCCTTCTTCATCCTTTCACCATACTGTACACACAAAGCATACTCCCAACTGCAAGATCCTAAAACCTAACATACAAACTTACATATTAAACATCACCCTTTTCCCAGTTCTCTGTCGCGCGCGCTCTGTCTTCTCTCCTTCATGAGTTTGCTGCCCCCTCTACCCAGGAAGGTCCAGGGACACACGATTGTTAAGGGTGGGGGATACACCACCCCCCGGTTTATTATGTGACTACGTGCGCTCCCCCCCCTCCCCAAACCACGCACTATGTCGCCTACAGACTCCGAGTTGGACCGACCGACCCCCCACCGACCCCCGCCCCGCGAACAGAGTAATGAAAACCAAACAACAAAAAAAGAGAAAGAGAGCAACTATCTCTCTGGCAGCAGTGACGTATTCTCTCAGTCCTGAGTAGGAAGCGCTTTAATCATCCCCGGCACAAACAACCCAAACAGTGATTGGCTAGTATCGCCCCATCAGGCAGTAACATGGCTCCCTACCGGCCAGCGCAGTGGCCACGGGCCCGCGGGTGAGCAGAGACTTCTCTTCTCCACACGTCAGCACTGTACAATAGTAGGTCAAAGCAAAGCAGAGCCCCCTTCCTGTACTGTATGTCAGGCAGAGGACAGAGGGGGCGTGAAGGGCCAACAGAGGCACCTCCCCCTCCACCTTCCCCCACAACACAAAATAAAACTCGATAAAACAAAAAAATAAAATTAAAATGAAATAAAAACCAAAAAAAATTAAACATACACATACTTTTTTGTTCCTAGTTTAAATTGCAGAGAAGATGGGAGGGGTTTGCCCCCTGGGAGGAACGCTCACGCCAATTCCTGCTGGCGTGACAAACCCCTCCCCGCCACCCCAAACTCCCCCCTCCCCGGAAACCCTCCCCCCCTTCCTTGCGGCTGGTTGGTTGATGTCATAGCGTAATATAAGGGTAGTGGAAGGTCTCTTAAGTCCTGCTGGCACCGAGGAAGGGGGCCAGACTGTTTTTTCCTTCTCTCCTCTATCTTCTATCACCCCGGGGCTGTCGTCTCACCGCCGCGACCTCCCTGCTCATCTCTCCGTCACGTGGTTTTGTGAGGAAGGGGAGGGCGTCGAGGTTGGGCTGGAGGGGGCCGGGGCGGGCGCAGGCGGCGGGGCGGGCGCACAGAGGATTTCGGACAGGTCGTCCATGATACAGGTCTCCTTGGGGTCGACCAGGTTGAATTCCCTTACGAAAACGATGAAATGTGCATACAGAGTGTTCAAGTGGCCCTGCAGGTCCAGGGCCACCGTCTCTTTAAAGTGCGCCCAGTAGAGGTGAGCCAGCACGTGGTACAGGTACCGGCAGATCTTCTTCACCAAGGACTCAAAGGAGTTGGGGAACTCTTTGCCTGAAAAGAGAAAAGGAAACAAAACCAGAAATTATCAATCAATTATTGGTTTTGGTTTTTACATGTGATTTGTTGACAGAAACAAAAACACAAAATATTACCACCAGCTCAAAACGTATTAATCAAATGTCAGGAGATTCATTTCAAATGATTTTTATCTGATAAATCATTTCAGTCAGTGTTGAAGCAACAACAAATATAAATGACTGATTTTAGATTTTTAAGAAGTGAATATCTGAAATTCGGAGAAATTACAATGAGCACTTCAAGACCTAATTGTTGTACCATTAGTTATCTACAGTATCCTAAAATATGCAGCAGGGGGCAGCAGCGCCTCACGTGTCACCCAAACGGCCTGTAAACAGAGACACTCACCATATTTTGTAGGAAAGATTTCCTCGTCTGTGACCAGTTTCTGACAAAGACTCATTACGAAGTCGACATATTGTGGAGCAGTGCACTTCGTCTTCTTCCCCCTCTCGTCATACCAGTAGTATATTCTAGAACAGAGACAGAGAAAGAAAACATGTCAGTGCCTGTTGTCATTACGAAATAACAAAAGACAAATTACTGAAGAGTAGAGAGTCATTACATAACTCAAGTGGTTTTTAATGAATCATAACAAATCAAAATAAATATTTTTAAAATGACTAGTTGAAGCTAAGGCAGCAGCAGCTCAAGAACAGGACTACTTCCTGGAATAAAATAGAAAAGGGAAAGCAGATGACATATGAGACATCACCTGCTTTATTTCCTCATGCAGCGGGAATAAAAATCTGTTAAGACCCATTATGGCCAAGCGACACTCCATAACATCTCAGTTATTATGTTATCATATTCTCATTTCAGTGAACCTGCTGAACCCCTGTGCCCTGATGCTACAATTTCCTGATTGGGCTAAATTCCCTGCAGTCATGGGAGTTAACAGGACACCCACCGCCCCCTCAATCCTCAAGCTTGAACCACCGCTGGTCAAATATTTCCGGAGGCAGATAGATAGCTGACGCAGATAGCTGGAGTGCAGGCACAAAGCAACGGTTAACAAAAAGTCAAAGGGCTGATCAGTAGACGATCAAGCAGCGGACGGGGGGGGGGATGAGGCAGGACCGGTGAGGAGGCCACAGACTAAAGAAAGATCTCAGTGACCTGGAGATGTCAATAAAAAGCTGAATATAAATGCAGGGTTTATTAGCGTGGGCGAGCGAGTCAGTGGTGCAGACGTTACGAATCCTGAGGAATGTAAAGCGTCCTCAGAAGTGACCCTGCAGGAGGAGACCTACTGACCACAGCACCGGCTGCAGACTCTTACTCACACAGGATTAGCCTTTGTGTTTATGTGTGGGAGAGACACTGTCTGAACTACAAACATGTCTCTTTCACTCCCACACACAGACGAGATTTATCTACAGACATGCATATTATTATATAGTACAAATACTGCTTCACAAGGTTATGTCAGGTCTGTGAATAGCTGGAGGCCTGCCCTGAGTGTACCCCGCCTCTCGCCCAGTGACAGATGGACATTCATCCTCTGTGATCGTACACAAATCAGATGGGAACCAAACCTGCAGTCACTCAAGGAGTTACCGGGTAAGCTAGTGGGCTCAGTATCATTTTTGGTAAATATGAGTCTTCACAAATTCCTTGTGTCATTAGTGCAGTTCTCACTTAATTAAAAATAACTGTAATTTATAAAAATGTAATTTCCCATGAGGTTTCAATTGGGTTAATTGGGTCCATTGCTGACTTAAACGAAGAGTGTTTTATCTCCTTTAATGTTATGTTTAAATGTATTTATCATTAAGTAGAGAGCCTGAGAGTGTTTTTTACACAATAACACATATCTAATTATTTTATTTTATAGCCATTCATTTGACCACCTTTATCATTTATACATATTTATCTTGATGTTGTTCATTCACCTCTGTTTGTTTGTTGACATGTGCTTTTTTCACACGTATAACATTGGATGTTGTTTGTGTGATAGTGAACGAGGGGGTAACCTGATAATGAATCGCCTTCCTTGGGATCAATAAAACCGTCTGAATCTGAAGCTTAATGTACTGATTTATTTTACCAACAAATTCCGGCTAATAAAGAGTGAAAGTGTTTTACCAACTCTGCCTCTCTGTCTCTCTCACACACACAGACACACACACATCCACCCACCCATATAAAATGGGTCTAAATAGCTACCAAATGGTTCCGTTCCCTCATAGCTCATGGAAACATTTTCTTCCAAAAATAGTGCCGAGCTCTGCCTTCGGGCCGGGGCACTGTCGCGGCTGTGGCTCAGCCAGGCCTTCACCACAGAGGAGGTGGGGGTGCCAGGTCCTGCCCGGGCAGGAAAGGGTGGGGTTCTGGGTAGTGGGCAGCAGAGTAGGCTACAATTGTAAATGGTGGGCCTTGTCTTAGAAACACAGCTTTGACAGTGAGTTTGAATCAAATTAAATGAATTAAACATTTTAGTCAAATCTGAGGAGACGCCTGGGAAAAACAAGTCTAACTCTGTTTTTCCACTTCATTACCACATTAACTGTGTTTTCCACAGATCAACACAGACAGCGCAAACAAGAAACGTGTTAATCTGCTCTGCTGCCTCCTCTCTCCACATACCGCAGACACAGCACCTTTGCTTCTTCCATTTTTCAGGGTGTGGTTTAGTGGCAGTAGCTTAAGGTAACAGCAGTGGAAAAATCCTCTGTTGACTAAGAGGTTAACGTGTGACAAGTTTCTTTCTCTCAGCAGATATGTCACATGTCATTTCTGAATGGTTGTGTTCTTTGGCGTGGATGTCACTGACACATCTCTTTCCACGGTGAGCATGTGCGCAAGTTTGCTTGCTTGTTGTATGTGTTAGGAGCTGTGTAGCGAGTGTAGTGGGATATCAAGTTTGTCCAGCCTCGAGTATACACAGGGGAATGAAGGGCTCACGTATAAAGACGGTACCACGCCCCGAGCAAACTAGTTGGATAAACACTTACAGTTAGTCCCCTCCCCTCTGTTAACATGAACTGCCTTCCGTGTCATAATTGTCTTCAAACTACTGCACAGGTTTTATTGCTCACAGTAGCGTTTAAACACCTTTGGAGAAAAACACAGCTACAAATTGGAAATCCATCTCAGAAATGTGTGTGATGTGAATGTAATTACCGATTTATCAGCTGGTAAATAATATCGGCAGTTATTCACAGCAATATCAGTGTCTGCGTTTTTGTTTGCCGATATGCAAACTTTAATCCTACAAAATAAAACAATGCAGATGCTTTTAATTTATGCTTATTAATAATACAGTTTTAGACTTGTCATCCAGTTGATTTCCAAAAGTCTCACATTAGCTGCGGCTGAGCTTTAACCCACCAACTATGGATTTTGTCCTGCATCACATCCACTGGAATTAGATTCAAACCAGATTTCTTTCTAAAACTCAAAGTCAGGAAACAAAAAAAGACGTAAACCATCCTTTAAAATACAGTAATAGACGTTACAAACATTCAGACGCAGATAGGCAGGGTTCTCTGTCCTGCAGCTCTTATGAAAATATACGGGTTGCTGCAGTGCATTAAAGCTGCATAATGCACATTCCTAGATGGACTGTGCAGTTTGTACAAAGACCTAAATTAATGCAAGTGCACTCTGTGGGTTGTGTGTCGCTCATCGCTGACCGGGGAAAACTACCCCTGATGAATTAACCAATGGGACACTGGATTTCGGATGAATAAACCAATGGGGCTGAGCAGGTGATTGATGAATAAACCAAAAAGTTGCAGAGGTAACTTACGTGTTGCAGGCCGTCATGGCTTGACAGGTGTCCCCAGTGCAGAACTCTGAGATGGTGCTGTACTGCAGGTTGATAAGGTTGAAGAAAGTTGTTGCTGTAGAGAAAATGAGAGAGAGAGAGATCATAGCGTTATTCAGTGCATGTTGTCTGCTTCTCACATGAATACCCGCCTATGTGAGAATGACGTGAATGAATGACTAAAACCCTGTGAGAATATATCAGTGAACCATTTGTGTCAGGTCACGTTCTATGGATGAAGAGAAAAGGCCTATAGTAATACTTTCTGCCTATTTAACCATTGCAGTGATGCATGGAACAGTCACAGTCACATGCAATACTCCGTAAAGTCACAACATCCTTCAACGGTGTGTCTGTGCATGTGAAATTCAGGAAAAATACAATCAGACAAGTAGGAGGTGGCTGCTCCAGTCACTTAAGACACGTACAGGTATTTGTGCCGCGGGGGAAACTCCCTCGCAACTCGTTTTACTGCAAACAAAGCATTAGGCATTGGCTCTGCTAGATGTATGCCGAGATGTGGGAACTTTCTGGTACGGTCACATTCTGTAAAATGTATGTGTTCGGCAGTAGACCTTAATTTACTTGAAGCTTGCATCAGCATGCCTGGGGAAACTCCTCTATTGCGCCATCCTTTGTATTATATAAATACTTTCTTACGTTGATTGGCTGCTACACCTACAGAACGTTGAGGTCTGAGCACCACAGGCAAAACCCTGTAAAAGCAGTTAACACTAAATCGTTTAGGCTTCTGCGCTGAGCATTAGTAGCAGCTGCTCTGCTGGTCTGGCTCCAGTGTGTGAGAACAGGCCTGTGATTTTCTTGACGTCATGTTGAGGAAATAATCATATATCATAATGAAATGGTTGCGGTGCATTAAATGACTTTGATTCCTCCAAACTCCAAAGACTTAGTTTTCATTAATGGAAAAATCCATCCACATGACTTCTCTGATCTTTTCCGGCTAGAAAAAATAGGCACGAAATGCAAAGCATTCAGTGAAAGTACTGCTTGTTTATGCTTATCGCCAGAATTAAATTAAAAGACTTCAGTCATTACTGATTTGATTAAAAAATGATTAAATCAAAACATTTTCAGCCCCAGCGATTGTGTTCCAGAGAGAAGTTGACAAGCGAGCTTATGTAACTTTACATTTTTGAAAAATGTCCCATCTGTTTTATAACACCATTCTGCAAGCTTGAAATAAAAAGGAAGGTAGAAAGTTTGTTATGTTCCTTTTCCCTTAGGAGCACCTGGGATGGTTTGGACACGAAATCAAACAGAGGCAGGGAGACAAAATAAAGAGCCTCGTGAAAAGGGACACCGCCGGTTTACCAAACTACAGAATGGATCCTCAGAATGACAAATATGAGAGCTGTTCCACTGCACCCAGAAAAAATTTGTCAGTAATCGATGATGTTTAGAGAAGCTGTGTGTGTGTGTGTGTGTTATTGGAACAGGCTCAGCGTTGTGCCATGCCTGGATTTTGTTAACGGCTTGGCTCTGAAGCACCACTGGAACATCTCGTTGTCTCCAGATGACATGTGCATACCAACTTGGAAAAACAATTCCTAACTCCTGAGGACAAATCTAACAGTAAGATTAAGGAGTTTTTATGTCTCAAGTATGATGATAAATCCTTAGATTATTCTGAAAAGTTACAACAACTTTTCCAGGTTAAGTAAAAGCAGAAGTGCTTTGTATTCATCATTCTGTACTACCACCACTGTCAGTCACTCACTGTTGCTTGCTAGCCATTCGTTGAGGTCTATCTCTCTGGGTAGCACCACCAGCTCCTTGAGGTCAAAGTCCACCACACGGATTTTCGTGAACTCTGTCTCCAAGTACTGCTTCTTCTCTTCTGCCGGAGGCTTCTTTCCATTTGGCTTCGTCTTCGACTTCCTGCAACACAGAAGATAAGAGGAAAGGTTAAGTAGATGCAAAGGACTCGACAAGGGTAACGGGGAAAAAAAGAAAAAGAAGGAAAAAGCAAGGTTTTTAAAAAGCACCCGTGGATGACGTAAATGCCAGATTTGACCAGTTAGTTGGACCCTGTAAAGCATGAGAGACGAGCATAAGAATTGTTCCAGACAGGCTTACATGAGGCCACTGTGAAAACATCTTGTATCCAACCAGATACTGACGTAGTGACAAGTAAATGCTGAGCCACTGACCCTGGAGTACGAATCAGCAAAAGTTGGTCGTGCAATAAAATACTTGATGAACAAGAAAGTTAATGCGCTGTGAACCCTTAACCCAGATATCTGTACACCATAGAAAAACAGAATCGGCGCAAAGAAACACAGATCAAAGCAAACAAAGACTCCTCTGTTCCTGTACCTGACCCCTAAATATGACCTCTGACCCAACACTAGGTCTATAGCTTCCACCCAGACAGCCGTCCCCAGCGCCTTGTACTTCCACTGCTAGTTTTAGCATAGAGATGTCATATCACACTCCTCCTGCACTTCCAGGGGCTGTAACCTCTCCCCCCCACCCTACCCTACCCCACCCCCTCTGCTCCAAGTCTGTATCAGTGGAGGCAGTGCAATCTGGGGTCAACAGTAGAAAAGGTTTGATACAAGAGGCAAATAAACACCAGACGATTGAGAGTGAGTCGGGACCAAAGTATAGACTAATGTGTTCGGCAGCTTCGACAAGTTAGAGCTATAAAGAGTCAAAGTATTTAGTCAGTCCTCATCCTCATCTTGTAAAGACTCTATTCCCCTTCACAGATTGTCCACTACATCTTCATTTAGCTCCTTCTTTCCTCTGCTACTGTTGTTTAGGTTTGCTTAAGGACAGGGGAGTTTCAGTTTGCTTCCTGAATTTATCGTAGCCCTGCTGACCCTCATTTCCGCTCGTCTCTCACTCACCTCCCGCCCATCTCCTGTCCTCAAGCCTCCTCTCTCCAAACACCAGCTCCAGCTCCTGGACCGAACGAAGCTGCTTTAACAGCAGCAGCCAAGAACCTTCTCATTTTCACTTGGACTTTGCGGCAAGTAACTGATGAATTTACAAAAAATAGGTTGTTTTACAGCAGGTTGACATGGAGCCAGAGATATTGGAAGGACTAGAGAACAGAGGGGTGAGTGGGGACAGCGGGGGGGAGAAAGGAATGAGGAGAGGAGGTAGATTGACACAGGCCCAGCTGATATCCATGGGAACTAATAAACACTTACAAAACATGACAGGACTGTGGATCACAAGGCCTCTTGGCCAGAACAGTGTTCAAAAGCCCTCTGCAGTTTAATTCCCCTTTCCAGGAAGTGTCGCCCTGCTTTCCTCCTCGGCAAACAAGGGAAGGCGAGTCAACAGGCGGATGCACACAGAGCACACAGCCCTATACTTTGTAAATGTTTAAAGCTGCCTGCCCCTTTACATGTCGGCAGTCGTCTGAATTTTATCCATCAGGAGAAATGCTGCCTTTTAGCCACTTATAAGTGATACAATCTGAACGAGACACTCGCAGAATCAAGCCCACAGACGCACTCGACACGGCTCAGGTTCTCATTTGTTGGGTAATGACTCATCAAGGTATTTGACTCTTCCTATCTGGCAGTACCTGAGCTTCTTTTGGCCTCATTTAAAAAAGCGAGGACACTGCAGATTGCACTGCTGTCGAATTATTGATGACCACTTTCTGTTTCACCTCCTGTTGCTCTGCCTTCTTTCTGTGCCTTGCTCAGACATTTCCTTTCCCTCTTTCCTCCTAATGGCTGCTGGCTCACCTGTCCAAACATTCTATTGTTCAGGGTCAAAACCTCAGGCCTCTCAGTCTCATACTCCCCCCCTTCTTTATCTTTCTGCCCTTAACTATCCCCCTGCCCCGTATTCAACTCCCTCCATGAACTCTACTCAGGCTCACTTATTAATTACGGCTTCTTTCATTTCTCCTTATCGGCGTCCGCTTCCTCTCCCCCTCCAAAAACAAACCCTCCTTCCTGCTCATAAGGGCACAGACAGATTCTTGAGGTCTGTGTAGTTTAGCGCTGTGAGCTACATGTTCCATCATGTGAAAGAGCTTTACCCGAGGAAAGCGCCTCATCCACAGACACCGTCAGCTCTCACAACTTTTCAAAGGCTTCACTAAGCACTTCAGAAAACTGTTTCCGTTCCCGTGAAAGGTTCAAGTCAGTTCTTACTCCCCTCCCCGAAAACATTCTGTTGCACTGAGCCATTTCCTGCGACTCTCCCTCCCTCTGTAATTTCATAATTTTCCATAGAAATGCCTCCTCTGCTTCTTGCGAACATTTGTGTGGTAAGGGGAGGTGAAATTCTGAAGCCGTTCGTTTATTTTAGGATAAAGAAAACTTCCTCTATGCCAACACTCCTCCCCTCATACGTACATAGCCTGCCTTCACTACAACACACACACACACACACACACACACACACACACACACACAGATCTGTCTGTTCTTGGTAAAGTTCTCCCAGGCAAGTCTTCACCATAAAAGGCAACAGATGCTTCTTTCTCCTCACCAGATCATGGCAGGCCAGAAGGCAGGAGTGTATGGGGAAGTGAGGCCAGGGCCAGGCACATGTCTCCGGGCTGGGGGTGGGGGGTGGGGGGGCTGCTGCCACAGCCTGTCTGGCACCAACAGGAACCAGTCCGTGTGAGACAGACTCACAATCAAGAAAACCCTGGTCAGGCTTGGTGGAATAAACATCACATGTGCAAAACTGATGCCACTTGAACCTCTCAAGCTCACGTGGGGGCTGAGGAGCAGGAAGACACGCAGCCTGATGTTTATCTACAATAAACATAATAAGGAAATGGGGCTGTATAGTCGGGTGACAGGGAGGTCAGCTGCACTGAGTTGAGGAGTGACTTACCTGACAGCTGTTCAACCCCGTCTGTTAGCCACTCTATTACCCCTTTCACTTTTCCCGGCAACACTACCCCCACCAGCCCACTGTCAGGCCTTCTTCACTCACTACCACTCCTCTTGTACAATGCCACCAGTATCCCACTTACACACTCTGTCACACACATATACACCTAAACACACGCAAACACACATAGCCCCCGCTCCCTTTTCATGGGCAACCCAGCTGGTCCAACAACAGCTGCGTCACGAGCCTGATCCCAGCAGAGACCTCGAGAAAATCCAGAAGAAGCGAGCCCTGTCTGGTCTGAGAGAGTGTGTGTTTGTGAGAGCAGGTGACTTCGCCAAGATTTGATTTGAGTGTGTGAAAAACACATTGTTTAGGCTTCAAACTGCAGAATACTGAATGTACACTTGGTTCTAAAATACACGTGAAAAGAGGAGCAGGGCCTCTGGCAGGTACACCACAATACCATCTCATTACCAGAACCTGGTTCCAATTAATCCTGGAATCACTCCGGGCCACATTACACAGAGCTCTGCTGGAGAAGAATCTCTAAAATACAATAATTTGCTACTACAGGGCTCCCTCTCTCTCCCTCATGTGCACACATACACACACTCCAATGCTTCTGCAGGGGAAATTATCCAACCATGCTGACTGATTTTTTCTCAAAGTTATCACCTAAACACCAAATCATGGACTGATTCCATTAATGTAGGCCTGGACTTTTTTATTGGGTCTTTCTGAGATTTGAACAAAACTCAACAGTGAAACCTCTTTAAATAAAAAAAACCCATGTAATGACTTTCCCCTTTAGGCAGCAGCTCCTGCCAAGTCATATCGCACAAGTGGTGCCTTCTGGATCATAAAGGAATCTAACTATTGGCATATGGAAGCAGTTAATACGATCTGCAAGGGTGCAAATGAAACCATCCAGCTGCTGCTCATGTACGATCTGCTCTCAGTAAAGTATCTGTACAAAATGAACCGTTTAGCTGGTGCTAAATGATCCCAGATCTAAACTCAAACGAGGCAAATACGATCAAGCTACAGACAGAAAGGAGCCGTATTTCCAAAGAACACTGAAAACATCTCTACACTACAGGACATTTTCTCTATCACTCAGGAACAAGAAGAGGAAGTCCAAGGTGCAAAGATATACTCTTCTAGTCCCAACCTGTATCCAATACAGTCCTGCTTAACTGGAAAACAGAGCCTGTGTCTTTGATAAGGATACGAGAGATAAGAAGCACCACAGACAATCAGAGGTCGTCTACTCAGGAACCGCAGAGAAATCAGACACCGTATCCTGAACTGACTTTCTTACGAATAGCTGATAAGTTAAAAGAATAATCAATCGAATGTCAGGAAGTTGCTCGCTCCACTCTAGCATTCATAAAAAAAAATCAATATCAAGAAGATATCTCACCATTCCTTAGCCAAAGGACTAGAACTGAGTGACTGAGTCTTCAGCTTCAGTCAGGAGGATCAGTTTCCTCCGAGGCCTGGCCTCCTGATCTATTTCAGGACTCAAATTAAATAGACGCAATGGCTCTTTCCCCCCCAAAAAAAAACCACAGACGGAGGAGCGCAGGCAGTCTACGCACACCAAAGCTAAACCACAGCAGCCATTACAGGGCTAAAAAGAGACAGAGTTAAGGATGGACTAAACCAGACGTTCGGCTTTGCGATGCTTTAGTGCACAAAGTAAGTGCTCTGTTCAAGTTGCTCCCTATTTTTATATTTAAAGCACTAAACCACAAATACTCGTCACTTTTTAGATCGGGAGAGATAAGAGGGAAAGAAAAACAAAGAACGTCCAGCTGCCACCACTTAATCAGGAGCATCACCAGGGGCTGCAGTGGAACTGTTAATCAATAAATGAGTCAGAGCATGCACACAAACACACACACACACACACCTTAACAACTGACCCTATCCTAGGAGTTCTGGCTACCTCATCTCCTTCTCCCCTTGTCATCCTGTGCTAAACCCCATTGAGTGGCTCTCAGGCCTGCAGAGTACGTGAGGACCCCCTGCCAGCATTATAATGGAGCCTCATCAACATCACAACGCACATGTGACAAGGACAGGAAAAAGCAGGAGGAGTGGGGGGATAAGGCCGAGCTACTGGTTTAACACTTGGCAAACGTAAACTTGTTGGAAGTGGGTTGGCTCCTACGTTGATTTTGGTTCAAACAGGAAGCGACTGATGTGGATCATATGACTGTGGCGCTGAATGAGATTTCTGCCGAATTACTGGATCAAATAGTAAGCGAGGCGATGTGTGTGTGTGTGTGGGGTGTTGGTTGGGGGGGGGCTTGATCCATAAAAGTCAAGCAGCCAATGTGAGCTAAAAGCAGCTTTGGCTATAAAAAAGGATTTAAGATTATATACCCACTCTCAGGGGACTAGGCTGCCGATAGCTATTTCCACTATCTTTATTTACAGTATAGTCTGTCGTATTAATATCTGCTTCCAAGCTTAAGGAACTCAACCCTTCACTGAAGGAGGAAACAGTTTTAAAGTCGAGCTATAAACAGGTCTACTTCGCCCCCCCCATAAAACCCAAAACTATGCATCCTTGTTAACTTTGATGAAGTGATTTTTGTTCAGTGTTTCCTCAGGATGTTAGATTTGTGAAAATCCCCTTTTGCTGTCTCCCCCGCCGGCAGACAAATTAAAAAGGTGTATTTCCTTATAACCAGCTGATTTCTTAAGTAAGATGAGTCCCTGGTAAAAAACAAAAAACCAGGAGCAGCAGGACTTGTCTTTACCTGTCACAGCTCTTGCAACAGACATAACAACATACAATAACACTCTCCTCTTCACATCCTGCTTACAGTCTGTTAAGAGATCCTAAGATGGTGGACATTCTCCCCCACTATCACCCCCCACATCTTCACACCCACCACAATAGCTTTTGAAGCATGTGCCCTATGGGCTGCTGCCTCTTGAAAACACACCTGTCCCCAGACTTGAAAGGTAAGAGGAAACTCCGAGCGGAGCATTAACAAGACGCCCTGTCCCCTGGAGGAACACACTCAAAAGCCGTTTTCACACAGAAACTAAAAACCCGGAGAATTTTACGAAAGTTTTCCCACACTTTGCTTTTCACACGTGCACAACGCAGCGGGAGGTTTTCTGCACAGACGTGTGAACAGCAGCATTATGTCCAATGCGTTATTCAGGCGAGCGGTGGAGCAGCCAGGTGCAGAAGGTGGAGACGGGAAGTGACGCATCAACTCTGCTGCTGAGATCATGTGATCATATCTAGGTCACCTCCAATCCCCTAAAACTCTCTCTAGACATCTTAGTTTTTTGTTTGTGAGCATTTGTATGGCACATAAACACGGTTAACACTCCTATTTGGGTCATACATTCTTAAAGCCTTACGTCTGCTCGGTCATAGCAGGGCATTTGGATAACTGCTTAAATGGTCCTCGATCAAATGCCTGCTGATTACTATGTAAAGTGCCTTAAGTATGTTAAATTTGATTGAATTAAAAAAGAAAGCAAATAGAGAATCACACCCATTTTGACTTGTATTACTAATGTTGAAATATAGCCTCTGTGTAAAGGGGTTAACCCTGAAAACAACATGCTCTTATATTAAACTTAAATAATCTTTACTTGAGTATTTCTCATATCCTCTTCAGATATTTTCCAACTTGGGTTTTTACAGATACATTCACAAGGGCTCACAATACTCACGATCTGAAACCTTTCTTCTGTTCCTACTAAAAAAGTTTTTTTATAAATGTAAATCCCTTTGATTTGAAATAATGCCCTTACAGGCGTCCTGCATGATTTATTAGACCGTTGATGAGAAGTCAGTGTCACATTTCTCTTCCTCTTGTTGAGTCTTGTTACCGAAGAGCTGCAGGAAGAGGAATGAGGAATCCGGGCGACACGTCCCCATCACCACCGGCTGCTAAATTGCTGTGACCCCCGGAACCTGCGGGTCCTCAAGCGGACTCGTGTAATTACCAGGACCGAGGAGGAGACAATGACTTAACCCTCGTGTGGCTGCGGAGGTGTGGAACCGCAGATTTTAACATAAAACCAGAGGGTTCGGAAAACAGACGGGACGTGAACGCAGCAATTTATAATTTAAGTGAGCAGACGTTTGAAAAAAATAATTTAAATATGTGGCGAGGATTAAACAAGACGTCGGAACATGAAACAAATACACAGAGAACGAAGTTTTAAGTCTATGACACATTCATAACAGTAAAACAGCATAAACTCAGAAAGTAAAGTTAGTAATACACTTGTAATTGGGGATGTATTAGTCGCATTTACAGTACAGGCGAAGTTTTAAGTTGATACGAGTCATCACTAAGTTACAAAGAAGTTTTACCTGAGCACTTTCCCGACCGCCTGAAGAACCATTTTGCAACTTAGTCCGTTTTTGGAGTTTCTCTGAGAGTGCATGTCCGTCTTATCTCCAGAGAAGGAGCAGTAATCTCCCACCATAGTTTAAATCATGAAGACGAAACGCCACGTCCGGACGCAGCAGAGTTCCAGTGTCTCTGAACTCCGCGAGGAAAAAAAAAGATCAAGAGTCAAACTTTAGTGGAGACTTTACCCGAGGGCCCGCCCCCCATCTGATCGGCTAGTCCAATTGGAGGGAGGGGATGGGGTTGAGTGGGCGGGGCGTGCCGGCGTCACAGCCTGCCCATGTGGACGTGGTTTGTGCTTTTTTCACCTCATGTGTTGTTACAATGCAGCAACAGGTGGTCGAGCGCGTGACTGTGCACGACGGTGCGTTTGAAAAGGCTTTTACACTTCAACTGCACCAGAACAAGTCCCAACACACACACACACACAATCACACACAGACCCACAACTCAATGAGCAGAGGAGACAATACCGATACACCACCAATAAGTCAATTTGAAGTGTATTAAAATAAAGAAAAATAACCCATCATCTGTATCTATACTCACAATGAATATATACAGTAATTATAAAACTGATTAAACCTTATCAATGGATATCTTGGGGGCCAATGGAGAAATTGGTGAGCTAAGATTTTCTGATGCAAATAAATGGCACTAAAAACCTGGCAATGATTCCTACCATGTTATTATCAAGCTCTTATGAAAAAGCAATGTAATTACTGCTTCAAATTTTAGAGTTTGATTATAAAATTAAATAACTATAAATAGAAAGAACGTAATAAACTAAATATGTTATTTAAATTAAGTACATGAACAAGCACATCATGACTGCATATCCATTCTGCATTGTTAAAACGGATTAACAAGATTTGATGTCGCTAACTACAAACATAAAAAGGCTGCATACGTCTGTGAAAGGCTCATATCAGCAAGTTTTTATCATCCAACCGAAGAATCTGTGCAAATCTTTATTTTCAATTGTAGATGTTGAACTAGGCATTAAAGCAAATAA
This sequence comes from Pseudopleuronectes americanus, assembly GCA_038501795.1. Lineage (NCBI taxonomy): Eukaryota > Metazoa > Chordata > Actinopteri > Pleuronectiformes > Pleuronectidae > Pseudopleuronectes > Pseudopleuronectes americanus. The sequence continues at coordinate 5,748,033 of CM076720.1, forward strand.
GAAAAATCAAAAGAGAATGAATATATAAAAATAGTTTTTATTGTTCTGTTAGGACTTGTAAGTCAGCCTCAAAAGCTGGCCTGTGTGTTTCAGCAGGTTTACGACTTCGCCACACCTTAAACACGACCTGCAGATAAAAAAAAGTTTGCATAGTGTTGTTTCTTTCAGTTGGGGGAAACGGTGCCAGGTGATGGGACCGTGGGGCGACATTCCTGCTGCTGATTCTAAACTTCACCTGCACTCCAACTATGACAGGCTGGCAGCAGTCAGGCATGTTCAGACACGAGTGTCAGAGCCGGAGAGACGGAGAAAGGAATCAAACAAAGCCTGTTTCAGAGCCACTGCCAGGTTCATTACAATATCTGGAGATAGTGTTAACGACTCTGTGAGGCAAGGCTTCGCCTAGGTTCTTTGAAACCAATCAATTTGTCAAGGTTCACATCGTGGACTTGACTTAAAGCTCCAATTTGTTGTAAATTCTAATAAAATTGTCCATAGAAAGCTGAGCCAGCAACACTTGAGCACAGAGTGAACAAGAGGAAATGAACAGTGGATGGTGGGAGTTGTGCGACTCATGAGAAGATTACAGCTGGTGTTAAAGGAGCTCGTTCCCTCGCACGTCTGCCCTCTAATTATCACCTCTTATTCTCTTCTTCACAGGTTTCTCCTGCCTTTCTTGTTTTGTTTACTCGTCTCCTCCTCTTCAACAAGTCTGCTTTTCCTCTCTTCCTCCTCAGACAAAAACTGGTGGGGCCCAGGCGATGTTGGGAGACACAGGACCACTGCAGCGTGGACGCCCTGATCTAAGGGGACCCGCGGAGCTACAGTATGTGCACTCTGGGTATATGGGTGGGGGGGTAAGCAGTCAGGAGACAGAGATAAAAGAGATCATGAGGGTGTGTGAAGACTGTGTATGGTAGTGTGTAATTTGCGTGTGCAGAGGTATGTGTTTGGCGTCTGCACGCATGCCAGTGGAGCATGTTTACTGTGGGACCTTCTGAGGCGCCGCTTGTTTGTGTTTAAAAAGCCCCTGTGTGATCTGAGGAAACCATCTTAAAGAATCACAGGGAGAGAGGGGCCCACCGGCGCCTACTCTGCACCCTCACCCAGCGTGACCGGCCGCCCTTCTGCCCACCACATGCACTGGGACTGCACACTGGACTCTGGCTGGCTGGGTGGTGGGTGGAGTCGGGCGGTGCAGGGGCCCCTGTGAGTGGCTCCTGCTGTGGTGGCGGTGGAGGGGAGCAGAGGTGAGGGGAGAGGCTCCAGAACAGAGCACTGACTTTTCCCCCCTCCGCGCTAAATATAGCATCAGCCTGCCATAAAGAATAGAGAGTGCAACGGGAGGGGGCGTTAGGGGGAACGTGCAGAGTGTGTGTGTGTGTGTGTGAGTGTGTGTGTGCGTGAGTGAGTGGACATGCATAAATGAGTTGGCGACTTAATCAGAGACTGTCTAAGCGAGTGAGAGAATTCTGGGGAGGGGAGGAAAGGACCTGTAGCCAGATAGAAGTGTGTGTTATTTTAGTGATGCATCTAAAAAGCTTATTTTGGTGTTTGATATTAAATACTCTCATACGGACATTGGATTTTTACGACACTGAATAAAGCCTGCTTATATATACTATTGTACATCATATATACTGTATATAAGCTGATATGTGATATACTACAGTGTAATACTGTCGATACATGTTCTCTGATTGTGCTGCTTATGATCACTCAAAAGTAGCTGTAATGGAAAACCTGTGCTCAGGGAACTTTCCATTAATTGTCGTCCAACTATTAGATCCGTGCGGTCACTGGAAATAGAAGACATCCATTCAAGATCACTGGGGCTTGGCCTGGAACCCGGCCCCTTGCGCTCCCTGCTGTGTTACTGTGGACAAAGTGCTTTAATGAATCGGGCGTGAAAGTTAAAGAGCAGGTGGAGACAGAGACGGTGCCATCCAGCCGCACAAGTTAGACCCCATCTTACGCAACGTCTGACGTGTATGGAAACCAACGGTTGCATTCCATTGTCTGGCTGACAGAGGTTTACTCTTTCTTCCCTGTGACCGTCACAGTCACCTTCCCTGAGACTGTGCAGACAAGACATCACTCAACCGCCACCTGCTCTCGCCGAACCAGATGTTGATGCAGGGCACAGATTACTGGCAGAATTTATACCCAGCGTTTAACAGGGAGCCCAACAAAGATAGGATGTGTACTGTGTTAAAACAGACGGAGGCAAACTTTGTGTTACAGTAAGGTTTACGTAAATAAACACAAACCACTTTCATTAGACTGAACCTTGTGTAGCCTGAGTTTTTATCAGGACTGATTCAAGTTTGCAAACCTCATCAAAAAAGAACCACCCGGGAGATACTACCAGTAAAAGCCCAGATCTAATTAGAAAACACATCACAAGGAGGAAGCAGAAGAAACACAGGCAGTTTATGGAAACTGTGACGTCACAGACCTTGTGACAGATGCTCTACGTATTAATCAGATAAGTGAAGGAATAAAAATAAATCACAATAACTAAAGCAAACCGACCAGAGCGAGAGATAAGACGGCGTAGGGTAAAAATTCATGCTATTCAAACTATTAGCAAAACTTAAGAGGTAGGGAGTGTTCGATAAAGAAATGTTTCGATTAATGTGTTACAACTCAGGAACAAGACACACTGGATTGTTAAACTACAACAGAATTGACATGAAAACATGCAAACTGAGTGGGACATTTTGGCGTGTTCGCCTGCAGAGCACTCCTCACTGCTCAGAGAGATACATCGCTGGCCCAACAGGTTGGATCTGAAAGTCAGTCGACATTCCACCTATTTGAGACAAAGAAAACACTGATCCCAGGCCAGCAGTAAATGAGTCACAACCACAGCAGATGTGCCTCGGGGCTTGGCAACGGCTCATGCCAGAGTCAAATCTACAGCCAATCACAGCCGAGATGAAAGTGACAGACAGGTCTGGCGTCCAAACGTGTTAAAACCAAAAATGACAGCACGGACATTAAGTAGCTGTGTAAGCCCCTCAGTTGGGTGTTGCGTTCTGGGGGTGTGGGAGTGTGTAGTGTGTTTAGGTAAGGTCTTAGCCAGTGAAAACAGAGCACACGGAAGGTCTTTGGAACCAGGGGGTTTTCTACTGGCCCGGGTAAAGGTCAGCAGGGCCAGGAGACACTCGGCACACTGAACCCAGCGACCTGCAATACCAACCTCTTCAGACGGACAAAAGAGTTGTGTGTTTGCTGACACAGCGAGAAAAAAAAAGAAGAGTAAATACAACAAAAAATGCATCATCGGTCTAACACGCTCTCCGACTAAAAAAAGAAAAGAACTGAGTCTAGAACAACAAAATCAGTTAAACTAACTCCACCCCTCTACCTTCCATTTCTACTGCACAGCATGCGTAGGGCCTGTGTGAGAGTGAAGTGTGTGTGTCTGTGCATGTGCAGACAAAGTTAGATAGGCAGCGTCGAACCCGACAAAGATAGCAGGAGTCTACCTCTTTGTTTATTGACTTTTCAAAAGACAGAGTTTTGGTAACATTGTGAAGTAATGTGGGATCATGGGAGGGGATGTCTTCACCACCATCACTTCAGTCAGCTTGTTCCCAGTTAGGATTCCTTAAGTGTTTTTAGGTTTTTACAGTGAGCCCAATTAATCGCAGAGCCTCCTACTCTCCAAAACAAATGGACCAGTTATTTAAATCCAGTAAAAACACTGAATGAAGCAGCTTCTCTTTAAAAATCTGCATTTTTCTGATGCTGTTCAATGGACAAAGGAAGTTTTCAAGGGTCTGTGATCAAACCTGTCGCTAAACTGTTCTCCGTTTATTTCTGAGATGACGTCCAATGACAAAAATCCTTAATTCGCTTAAATAATTGCATCAATGAAGATATAAAAAGCTTGATGAGGAGTATATTTAACCTCTGGCACATACACCACACACAGGCGACTAAATGCAACTGATTATTGTCATGATCAAATTTTTGAATTGTCCAAGTTTGAAAATATTTGGGATAATGAAAGAACAGAAATCAATCAAACATATTACATATGTCTTGTCGTATGAAACTCTAGTGAGGAAATGTAGGTATTATATATGTTATTATTACTGCGTCATAGTTTTTTTGAAAGGCAATATATAACACTTAAGATGTTACAATAATATATCATGCCTAACTATTTCTTTCCCATCAGTTCATTCTACCCTTTCCACCTTTAAGGCCTTGAAGTCCTCTTTCTCTCTTTGCGTGCGCGCTCTGTGTTTCCCTGGCTTCATATCTTCTTTGCATTCCTGTAGGGGAAGGGCTGCATGCAAAGACATGCCACTGCTCTCTGTACACACAGCCTGGCTAAACAAAGACGAGAGGAGGGAAGCTGAGGAGGAGAAACAGTAACACGAACAGTGAACCGAAGGAGATCAAGAGCAGCAGATCCTAGAAGTATCATTTTTAGCTTGGATTGAAGCGGCTTTTCTTGTTTTGCGAGGAAGACCCGTGAACCTGATGAGCAAACTTATTATAGTTAGTCTTCAAGCTGCATTTAACAGCAGCAATGGCACAAAGGGGAAAATACAGGCCTGCTTGATTTGTCACATCAGTGTTAATCCAATTAGAAGTGAAGTTAGTTTGGATTTGTTTTAAAAACTTTTCAGGCCATGGTTCGAGTGTAGGAAGTTTGAAAGGAATGAATTATGTTTGCCGTGTTCTGACTAGTCGATGACCGATGGCCGAGAGGTCTTGATCAAGATGGATGACAGCAGATGAGAACTACCAGACCCGCATCCAGACATTTATAAATCACCATCTCCATGGATACGCGCTTAGATTAACCATGTATCGCATTAGCGGGAATAGGCCAGAATGAAAATATGAAGAGAGATAAAATGGGAGAAGATACGGGAAGGGAGGAAGGAAGGAAGTGAGTGCATGGGAGATGAGATTAGTTAATGGAGAGGGGTGTGCTGCAGGAGGGCAGGGACATGAAAAACAGAGCAGATAAAAAGGAGCAATCGTAATAACAGAACTTTTGGACGAGACGAGAGAGGAGTGAAAGAGTTTGGCTCGATGTGGGAGGCTGTCTCAGCATGCCCCGGCCGACTGCCCGCTACACTCCTCCTCCCAACATTCCTTCACAGTGGAGTCTCCATCCATCCCAACGTGGCCCGCTAAACACCTGTCTCTCACACAAGGTATAAGCCCGGGGCGCAGGTGCAAGGTCAAGCTTTGATATAGTGCTCAACGAACAAATAAGGCAACAACGTTTTGAGATAGTGATCAGGGGGGAGGAGGAGACAGGTGAGCCCCGCTGACCTTGGGAATAACCGATGACATGTGGCCGCATCGCAGGTGTTCACACAGCTTGTCCTGGGGCCTGCAGCTCACAGGGGAATGGTAATGAGGTCGGACGTCCTCTTAATAACTGCAGCTGAGCGGCAGAGTCACTCCGTCATCAGTGTCACGAGATAAATCACACGACAAAGGCAATTAGGCACCGACTCACTGTGACAGAGTGGATGTTCTGCTCTGTTACATCCTGTGACGGAGGAGCGAGAGATCCAATCACTGAAGGGACAAGAATGTGAGTGCAGCGTGTAGCTAACTCCGGTGATCACGCTTATAGCTCGCATAATAAAAAAGGAGCTTCACTTGCACAGTAAAGGTGTGTGTGCATGTGTCATGTCTTGTGCTACACTGAAAGAATCCCTGAGGCTACACGTCTTCCCAGAACTCTAATAAACCTCACAAAAGGAAAAGAATGTGTCTTTTTTCCTGGAAGACTGTGATAACCTTGGCACTGAGGAAAGGACACACACCCACCAACACACACACTTAGGCAACCTGTTGATCTCCCAACTGCAGATAAAATTCAGATCATTTCTGAACCAAACCAAAATGATTACCTAGATTACAGCTCTAGTGGAACAACATTGCGTATCTTGGTTTGGCTCTATTTCTTCTGGACAGGAGAGAGGAACATTCCTTGATTTTCACACACTGGGGTAGGAGCTATAGGTGTGAATCCAACACTGCCACCTGCTGGCAGAGTAAATGAAGGCGTGCACAGCTTTCACATCAGGTAGGTGAAGTCCCTGCATAAATGAAACCTTGTCAAGGAAAGATGTTGTTACTGGGGAAAACTTACTCTCTCACGTTACCAACAAATTGATCTACAAAGTCATGGTCGAAATGGGAATCTTGTGTACAATTATAGACCAACCAAGGTTCGACAAGTCACCAAATGTGTGTTGTAATCAAAGGTAATGCCAAAAAATGAAAAAAAATGAAAGAAACACTTTTCATAACTGGAGGGCAGCAATGTGACTCCGGAGAGAACGTCAGATACAATTACAGCATATTTTTGTAATGTCATCAGAGTAAGAAGAAATCGGAGAGTGGGCGACATTATGAAACAGTCCACACCCTTAGAAGGACACATCTCTGACTGCAGCCATTGTGTGAAACTTACACAAATTTACAGCTGGACCTAGATTTTCCATCCTACTTCTCCTTTTCAGGTTTTATAGGAAGGGTGTGGATTCTGTGTGTGTGTGCACGTGTGTGTGAGAGACTTGAAAGCGAGCTAGAATGTGCCAACACTGTAATAAAAAAAGAAAAAGGTTTCTTTCCACTGCTTCTGGTGCTGCAGAGTTATATAAAGAACAGAAACTAATATTAAGTGTGAAAAATAAAAAACACACGAGGGGATGGGAGGTTTAGAGGGAAGAAAGGGGGGGCTTGTGACGTAAAGACGAGGTGCAAGGAGAAAAGGGGGAGAGCTGTGGTCCATATATATGGCTACTGTTTGCTCTGGAGCACAAGGAGCAGCCTGTGTGTTTGTGCATGTGAGCACGTGTGGTATATAAGGTGGAGGGGGCTGGACAGAGGGGAAAGAGCCTCATGGAATATAGGTAAAGATGGAGGGGGCGAAGATGAGGTGGCGGGAAAAAGGTTTGGGTTTGTGCCCCGTGTATACACAGGATGCATACATATATATATATATATATATATATATATATATATATATATATATATATATATGGGGCAGAGCATGATGGGAGAGGCCCAGGGGGCTTCACCGGGAACAGAGATCTCTTTTCATGGTTGGAAGGAAAATAAGTAAATAGAATAAAACAAGACAGCAGCGGCAGAAAGGACTTTAAGGTCTGCATGATGGAAAGAAGAAGCCCTCAGTTAAAGCAGCAGAGTCAAACTCGGACTGTACATCAACACAACCAAGTGTGTACTGGGAAGTGTACTGGCAGGCTCTCTGGGAGGTGGGACTGAAGGACGGCTCAATGGGGACGGTTAAGTCTTAAATGCAAATGATGCAGAGATAAATAAAGGGTGTAGGGCTCACAAACAGAGTTTGGGTGGCTCTCTTTTCTGCTCCGAGCCAGTACATACCTGCTCCAGCTCATTAACTCCTAACTGAGGGCATTTAGTCACAGATTTTCTTCCGAGGAGAATGTGGCTGCATATAATGTATACTGCTTTCCCACAACTGACACACACAGGCAGACTTAAATGTACAGAATGTTCCTTTAACGTGGAAAATATAGGCCGGAGTAATTGGTGCCGACGGCCTGACAAACCACTCTGCTGTACGACAATGAAGGAATGAGTGACTGATCAGTGTCGAGCAGCCGCTTCATCACTGCTCGAGCGACCGTGTCAACATATCGTACATATCACCGACGCAAGCAGAGCGTGGAACCGTGAGAAAAATGTGTAAAGTATGTACGACATAAAGAAGGGAATGCATGGAGTCATGTCAGCAGAAATGATAATGAGGTAAAACCCAGCTGATAAGATCTACATGCTGCAGTCAAATCACATTAGCACACACACAAGCGCACCCGGCTGTTTCTAGGTATGTTGCATAACTCGGGCGGAGAGTCCGCATTCCCTCGGCCTGTGAGATGCGAAAAATAACAAACAGACATGAGAGATGAAAGTAGAGGTTTATGGGGGGTGTGGGGGGGGGACCCCTTTCCCAGGGGAACATGTCTCCATTTCCTGCATCAGCAATAACCGAGCACAGCTCCACCAGACTGTCTGGCATGTGAGCGAACGGCAACACTGGAGTTTGATTTGTTATTTCAGTCCGGCTGATTCCCCGTTTGCTCTTTGACCCTGAGAACATGGACTCAACTGACAAGGTCGAAACTCGCTGAGCTCAAAAAACTCAGGCTGCCATGTTCTCACTGGAGACTTGAAGAAAAATCGAGTAAATGTAGCCATTTTTCATATTACATCTATTAAAAGGTGTCTTTTGAAGGTTCATTTAACCTTTGCACATCAGTACCATCCATTTTGATAAATTATTTTGAATAACGTTTAGGTAGTTTTCGTTTATTTCAATATTTAGGTAAAGCTTTGCCCTGCTTTGTAAATGAAGGAGGACAATTGATCTGGATGTATTAACAAAAGGTGAAAAGTTATGACATAAAAACAACAAATAGTTAGTACTATTTTGTGAACATTAGCTGCAAGAAATTTGATTCAACCTCTTGCCCCTCTGTTAGATGGCCCTTTAATCCTCAGCTCCAGTGATGACGTGGGCAGTGACTCTCTGTTTCTTCCGCTGCCCTCCACAGATGTGACGGAGTACAGGAACATTATGCCTCCATCAGCTCCAGTTTGTTTTGTACAGTAGCCGTTATCTCGGGAGAGAATTGCCAGAGAGTCGTCACAGCAGGAGCAGCAGCAGAAGGTCTTTGAGAATCTGGCTGGCTTTCAAACAGCCGACTGACATCTGCTCTTCCGCTTATCCCAACAACCGCACGGTCAGACACAGCAGGACACGGACATTTTCAAAGCAGAGTACAGCCAGTGCGTCCCCTGCCCACCACACAAAGACACAAAAGCCTAAGTGGTGCATTTTTTAAATACAAAAGTGCTGTTTACGCATTCAGTCCAAGTACACAGTTCTTTCACAAGGTGCCTTCAATGGAACACTAGCTTTGTCCAAAGAAACAGGATTTACAGAGATCTAACCAATGCATTGACTTTTGCACCTGACCAATGCATCTCTTTTATTTTCCAAAAAGGAGAAACAAAATTCCCTCTCCATTGAGCAGATGACAGATCTTGACCATGTGAGAGCAGAGGAAACTCTGGTCCATTGTGTGAGTTTGATTAACAATGGGAGTGGATGAAGGCGGAGGAAGTGGTAACACCCAGGATCGGGCCAAAGAGGTGATGAGAGGCATGTGACTGAGGGAGGCCGACAGATTAACAAACCAAAAGGCAAGTCGGTGGAAAATGTGAGCAAATGAGAGCTCCCTGTAGGAAGATCTGGTAAATGCACCTTGACAGGCTTTTTTAATTTCCAATCGGCTTAGAGGTGTGTGTGTGTGTGTGTGTGTGTGTGTGTGTGTGTGTGTGTGTGTGTGTGTGTGTGTGTGTGTGTGTGAGAGAGAGGCAAGAAGCAACAGCTCTCCTGCCCAGGGAGGGGGTCGGATCTCTCCCAGGAAGATACTTGGAAAAGAGGCACACATGATCTAATCACCTGCACCACCTCTTGTGAACATCCACCCGTAACAACAGCCCCTCAACAAGAAGACGGTGTGATGGTTAGCCCGCAGGGGGTCCCACAACCCAGAGCTTAGACAGCTGAAATCATATTTTAGACAGAAGACATGCTCCACCCATAGACTTGTTTTCCGGTAATTAGCTCCGGCAGCACATCATGTCGGGATGTCAGCGGATATCAGCCTCTAGGGCCTAATCAGGAGGAAACACATCCAGTGTGTAGCCTGCATGTTAGGCAAGACACAGCAATGTCATCATGTGTTTCTGTGTTATGGCCACAAACAGAGGAGAGGAAGAGGCAGACTGCAAATGTTATGGCAATTCCTGGAAAAAGCTTCTTGGGGGAATTGCTGTGATGTCAGTGAACCCACAGCAAAGCCCTGCCCTTTGTCAACGACTGGCAGGGAGGAAATATCACAGCGTGTCTGTGTCAGTCCGCTGAGACAAACACAGGAGTCACAAAAGCACTTAACGCAGGGGAAACGATTACTACAATGTCTACATTACACCCCCATTTGTAACATCCTCACCGACACATGTGCTACTGAATAAAAAGCATGCCTGCCGTCTACAGATGGTGCGTCAATGAGTGAGGGAAGGAAGTGGGCGGAGGCAGCTGCTGCCAGAGTCAGAACATAAAGGAGAGAGCTGGATAGAAAGGAGACACAAAAGGGGTCAAATCAATAGAGGTCCTTGAAGCACGCTCCCTCCTCTGCTGCTGTGGAACAGCGTCACCCTTTCCTCCGCCCTCCCCAGATAACTGCCTATAGGTAAAGGATGAGCTGTGGTGAGGACACTATAACCTGATCCTTTTATGAGCAGATGAGATCAACAGCGGTTCCTACATGTGTCGCCAGGGGATTCAGGTGCAAACAAGTCCAGGATTGGCTGCGTGTCGAGGAGTAACTGGAAGATGAGCTTATGCAGTGACATCATCGCTCCTGGGGGGGGATGGGAGGGTTGCTAATGCAGAGTGCACATCTGTCTGCCACTGGAAAAAATTTAAAAACTAAACAATACTGCTGGTACAGCACCAGGCTGGCACAAGGCAGAAGAACAAGATGATACAAGAGGACATTTAAGGTTATTTCTGGTTTGGCCCTCAGCCTCTGAGCTCCGGCAGTTTGCGTAATAAATGTTACGGACGTCACTTCAGAACCAACTGGAGTCAGCACTCTGCAGCATCCCACTCACCCCGCTGCAGCCTCTCCTCCACAGCTCCTCTCCCATTAAATATAGGAAGCTGAGTGAGCGTGTGCTACTCTGGACATGATGCATGTGAAGATAGGTCATTTGATGTTGCAAGAAATCTGTTCATATAAAAAAAATATATTTCAGAGGCTATTTAAAACTTTCCTGGTCTGTTCTTTCCCCATCTTCCTCTCTGCCATGCATGTCAGATGGTAGATAATTGAAACAAATGAGGGGGCACAGCTGCCAAAGGCACTGCAGCACAGAGGCAATTACACAGCTATGCAGGCAAGTGTGTGTGTGTGTGTGTGTGTGTGTGTGTGTGTGTGTGTGTGTTTCAGCTTGAGACGGAGAGCATATAAGGAAGTCTAACCTACCACTACCATCTCTGTTCAATTAGACTGCACCAGACCTTCCCTCTCTCACTCTCGCCCTGGGACAAGCTCGACAAACAGGAAGTGAGGCGCCCAAGCACTTCCTGTCTCCCTCCCAAAAGGGTTTCTTGTTCCCACAGGCAGCGCAGAGAAGCCATGAGCTTCTGCAACAACTGCTACAACCAATTTGCCACCTTCACAAAGCCTCCAGGGCCGTTTGCTTTTGTTCCTGATTTCTGTCCAACCCTTTTCCTGCCACCTGACCACCCTTCAAACTGAGCCAAACACAATGAAGCCATTATCTACTTGCCAATTGGGCCACCAAGCAGCTGTAATGAGCTGTCCCATGCCTAAGGGGCACCTGCTGTCACACACTGACAGCTGACACACTGCAGAGAGTATTGGTCAGATTTAGGTAATACCAGAATGAAGCGTGGTAAAGAACAGACTCTGGGTTCCTTCTTTACCTTCTTATAATTTTACACTTTAAGATCTTAGACTTAAGTTATTTCAGGTGGGGTTGTTTTTCCTTTTAATTAGGCGTGTGCATGACTGCACGCGCAAGTGCTGACCGTGTGGATCTAAATGCGGAGGTGAGGTTAGTGCAAGGCCATCTCTTTCTCCTTCTCCTGAGCCAGCAGGACTCATTTGCTCCTTAACACAAACACACACACACACACACACACACACACACACACACACACACGCAGACAGAACTGTGTGTGAGGTCTGCCCTCTGCATTGACTGGAGGGCAGGTGAAAGTTGAGAAGGACAGTCGGTCAAGTCAAGACCGACTTGTTACCTCCCTCAAGGAGGTTATGTGCATAATCTTTTGTCTATCAACAGGATAACACAACAACTATGCGACAGATTAGCTAAAAATTTGATGGAAGGGTGTGGCAGGGGTTGGGGATGAGCTAGTACAATTTGTCTAATCTCGAGATCTTAGATAAAAAAATTTAAAAACATGCAAATTCCAGGAACTACCTTGGAGTGTGTAAAATTTGGAGCAGCCTAATCAAATTCAAAAGGGACTTTGAGACTGGAAATATTCGCTTTACTGAGTCCCATTCTGGTTAGATCGGCACTGAACAGCCAGTGTCTCTCCCATCCAAGTGTAACACAACACATGCCCTGCTTGGATTAAGTTAACTCAAGCACCTCTGTATATTTAGCAAAAAATGCTATAATCCACAAGCTCTTTCCTAGAAACACATTTTCAACAGACCATCAAACTATATTTAAAATTCAAAAATCCATTCTCGCTGTTTAGTTAGACGTCTGGTATTTTTTTTTACAAAGCAGCTCTGTTGTACAGTGCAAGAGCCGCAGGAAATAATCCCATCCAACTCCTCCAAGCAGAACGTTGAATATATTATGATTTCATGGGATTGACTATGCATTAATTGTAACTTAATCCCATTTCTTAAACTAAACTTTCCGCTGAGACTGATCCAATTCAGCCCAATCCGAGTGACAGGCGGCGGTCGTGCTAGTCGGGAGTCTGGCGGGCTGAGGAGGGGGAACGAGCGTGGTGGGGTTTGTTGGTGGAGAACGGCGCCCTTGTTGAGCTGCACGTCTCAGCTCTGTGGAAGCAGCCAGGCCTGCCAAAGATGGCGTAATGAGAGACACATGGCAAACAGTATGGCCCGCGCTGCTGATACAACACACCCACACCACGATGATACAATCAAAGCTATTGTTCCACAGCATACATTATAAAAATGACCACATGATCCACTGGCAACAAACACACACATGTGCTTTTGTCATGTGACGGAGACTCCGGGTCTGTGTGTGTTTGTGTGTCTGCTTTCCTGCAGCACATCAGCAACGATGATCCGTCACAGGAGTAGAGGAACAGTTAACCTCATAACAGAGAGGAGAATTGGATTTTCTGTTTCATTCATACTGCAATTGTGTAGGATGAAATGAGCACAACTTAAACCTCTGATGTTACTCTGTGTGTGTTTGTGTGTGTGTGTGCGCGTGTGTGTGTTGGAGGGGAAAGAAAAGACACAAAATTGACTAAAAGCTGAATGAGAACTTGACCCAGGATTCAACTCAAACAACAGTCCTCAGGCACCTACGTTAGAGGAAGCCTTGGAAAACTGATCCTGTGTGTGTGTGTGTGTGTGTGTGTGTGTGTGTGTGTGTGTGTGTAATGAATAGAACACATTCACATGTGACAATGTGTATGCGGCACATAGCGATTAAAGTTTCAAAATTCAATGACGATCAAAAGGTAAAACCTCGAAGCTTCTCTCTTTATTGAGTGAAAAATGGATCAGAATAGCTCTGACTAAAAATAATTACCTCTTCCTGCTCTCTTGGTTACAGATTAGTGCTGAGAGCTTCTACAAGATTTCCATAATCACGAAACATTAAGTATAGTCAGACCACTGAACCTTAAATCCCAACCAGAGTCTTTTGAGTGTCAACAACAAACACGTGAGATTAAAACCAAGTTTAACAACACAAACAATATTATCCCCAAGTCTCTTCTTAAGGTCAAAAGTGGGGTCATAAACTTTTACTACTTAACAGCTGCAATGATCCTCACAATTTCCAGTCTAAAAAGGTATATATATATATGGTTAAAAATATTAAATCACACTCGGATATGATTGAGTATTGAGGATTCAGCGCTGTGTACTTGGCTTTAGTGCTTCTCCTCAAGTTCCCCAGAGTATAAATAATGAGGTCTCTGCTCTAGACTGTACAAAACTCAAGGTCGATTCCAATCAATTTGACTTTTATGTCATTTGCTGAATGACTGTTCAATAGCTCCACTCTACACATTAAACATGGAGTCTGTTTTGGAGTGTGCTGGCGGGCGGGCAGTTTCTGCTCCACACAATGCTACTGTTGAAAGCCGCAACACCGGAGCCCAGGGTTAGGAGGGCTAGCCGGGGCTGAGGTCAACGAGGACCTGTTCGGATGGGTGTGCCTCCAAAAACACATCAATCAAGCCCTATAACATCATCACTGAGCCACCTGATTGGCTGATGGCGACGCAGAGGGAGAAGAAACTGCTAAAAATAGACGTTACGGCCCATTTTGGCTTAATGAGCCCATGAGACATCACTGCGTAGGTCCCAGCCCTGCCTTGATCATGAAGGCAAGTACCTTTGGCACAAGCCCTGCCTTCATGAGGCTTCTGTGTGTATTTGGCGAGCAGTATATAACATGTGGTGCCTCACAAATACATGAAACACACACACACACATATATACACAAACGGCAGGCTGTTATTCATACTAAGAGCAGCAGTGAAATGCAAACAAAGTCCTGAATCACATCAAGGCCTAATCTAATCCAGCTGTGCTGCGCGAGTCTGTGTTAAAGCTACAATTTTACCCTCACCATCAAAATGCTCCTTAGAGAACTGGGAAGATATATTTAGACTTTATACAGCAGTTAGGACAGGCCCTGGCTCGCCAACCCCACAACCACAAGAGAGGGGGACCAGAGCCTTTCTGCTCCAACTGCCAGAGCAAGAGACTTCCCTAAATCAACTTCACCTTCCTCTCAAGCACAACAACCACATGCATGAGGGCCAGCGAGTCATCGGGTCTAAGAACTACAGCTGCTGTACCGCGTCTATCCGAAGGAAGCTAAATCTAAAAAAGTGAATTCAAAAGTGCAAAGTCTATGAAGTGCAATGCTCTGCAAATAACAGAGCCACACAAAAAGGGAAAACACACACCCTTGACCTCTTCGGAGGGAACTGTGTGTCCGAACAAACAACAAACCTCTTTGGCTCTGCATTTTTTGCTGCAGAGCCAAAGAGGCAAACGGGAGGATGGGAGCAGAGGCTGCAGGACAAGCCTGACTGATCATCTGCCTTCTGGCTTCACGCCATTTCATTCCAACTAGTCGTGACCTGCCATCCCAGCAAACCCCGTTACCAGGAACATCCAACTCGTCACCATCACTCCGCTACAGGAGACGGGCTGTATGCCAAAGCTGTCCGTCTGTCCTCAGCTCCCTCCCACCTCCTCTTCCCCTACCACAAGTCAAGACAACCCGTGCATTTGACTACAGCACTATCTCTTCCTTGCTACAGCAGCACTGGCCTCAAACGTCTCAGCTAAAACCCGCAGCAACACAACAGAGAAGTGAACGGGCAGCACAGGAAGAGGGGAGGGAGGGAGGGATCAGATGGAGAAGTTAGTGAAAGTCTAAAATAAATACACAGAAGTGCTGAACAGCCAAGTAGGATGATGTCAACAGCAGAAAAGAGGAAGGGAGGAAGGCTCATGAGAGGAAATAAGGGTATCGGTGACTCGGTTAACTACCTATAGAAGAAGCAGTCGCAGCACACCAGAACCCCCATCCAGTCGTCGGTGAAGCGGAGCCGGGCTGACGAGGTTCCGAACCACAGCACCCTCCTTCCTCCCTCTCACCTCCCCGTCTCTGCTCGGCTATGGGTGCACTGGGACGGCAGTTCCCAGCTCCAGCATAGCACCTTGCGTAATAATGTGGCTGCTCAAACGGCCTTCGACTGTAGCGCAGGTGGTGCAGGACGGACGGATGCACACACATGAAGGCCTTTTGACGAGCACTTTTCAAAACAACTTTTCTCAAAAAGGATTCACGATGCCAGACTCACTGCTTCTGAGCATGTTTCTCTTTCTCGCTCTCGCTTCCAACTACTGCAACTGCCTGCCTCACTTTCACACTCTCTTCCTCCCTCCCCTCTGTCTCTCCCTCTCCCTCCCTCTCGGTCTCTGCCTCCCTCTCTCCCTCTCTCCCTCCCTCTCACTTTTTCTAGCTGGCTCCCACTTGAAAGGCGGGAAGATTAGCTTGGCAAACAGAGTCCCATAAACAAACTGCTGACGGCTGGACAGCATAGGGTGGACTGCAGGGGAGAGAGATGGACGGAGAGATGGCAAGACGTAGAGGGAGCGAGAGCGAGAGAGAGAGACAGGAAACAATCCCCGGGAGGCACCAATCTCAGCCATCTGTATACATCCTAAACAAGGTCTAAACATCCCATCTCCAGCCGTCGCTCACAGAGACCAGACACACTCTCTGTTTGTTAAATCCCCCAGATTCCCATCACACCTCTGTGGAAAGTTAATGATTGCAGCAGGTCGACAGCTTTACCTCCGTCGGTTATATGTAACCGAGCAATACCAGCAGATTGCTAACCGTCAACTCTTATGTCAACACAGAGGAGGGATCAAATTGTGTATATGCAGGGGGGAGGTACATATGCCATTGAGTACACAATGACGGGGACTCTTCATTCACACAAATGATGCAAAGGTACGGGGCGGGAGGGGCTAGCGCGGAGACAGGCCCCCAGGAAGCAAGCCAATCACTGCAGAGTACTGTGGCAATGGTGGGGGGCAAATAAGGCGAAGGACACAAGGTGAAATATGGACCTCGTTACGTCTCTCTCTCTCTCTCTCTCTCTCGATCTCTCCAATTCATCACTCGATACAAGCAATCACTTTCTCTTGCCCTTTTCTTCGTTACAGATCAAAACACAGAGACTGGGACACAAACACACACACACACACACACACACACACACTGGGGAGGGCTGCGGTAGGCAGGTGAAAGTGTGTGTGTGTGTGTGTGTGTGTGTGTGAGTGAGAGGCTGTAACTAAAGTCAGCAGGACTCGACAGACACGGACACAGGATTAACTGCCCAGGAAAAAGGCAGCAACTGAATACCCATGCTTGACGTCACGGCAGGCCGACAGTCTGCAGCTCAGAGAGAACAAAACACTGCAGTCGGCCAAGAAAGACAAGACACAGCCGAGCCAGTCACCTTCAGAGGACAACAGTTACGCAACAACTGCAGGGGCGCTTCTGCTTGTTTATCCCCGACTCATCAAAATGAGCACCGGACATGGATATGGGTTTAACAATAACAAGTTGATATTTTCACCTATATCACTGGTGCACTGAACGTCCTACACGACAAAACTCAACTCCCCTCTCTGCTTCGTCTCTACTTTCTGAATTTAAAAGAGATGACAAAGGAGAACTGCAGCAGCGCCGGCGAAGCAGTTTCCTATCCACTGACGTCATCCCTCCTTCTCCACCGCCACAGCCGGCTCCTCCTGCGGCTCCCTGGAGACCCGTCACCAGGAGCTGCAGCCAACAGTCCTACGCTTTAACACTTTAATCACCTCATCCTGCTTACCTGCACACGCACATGTGGGCGGATGCTTTCAACAGAGCAGAGGGGATGGCAACACAAAAACACATGCTTCCGAAGCTATATATCATAAAGAAGTGGAGAATGGGTAGATGGCAACAGACGTTTCTCACACTTTCGGCTGTGTGGTGAGGTGGGCGTTCGGTGCTCATTAGCTCCCTTTGTGTTTTCAGTTCCCGAGAGTCAGGATGTGGGTTTTGTGTGCGTCAGGTACAGCAGGACGCCGTGTGCCCCTTAACAAGCCAAATGGGAAAAGGAGCAGCAGAGGGAAAATGGAAGAAATGAAACTGGCTCTAAATCATCTGTCACTTTCAACAATATGATTTTGTGTGTGTGTGTGGTGTGTGTGTGTGTGTGTGTGTGTGTGTGTGCTTCCTCAAACTTTACGGCCTTATCATGAAATCCAGACAAACAACAAAAGCAAGACATCCGGTGAAACAGGCACACACAGCTGTGCAGCACTATTGGTGGAAGTAATTTTTTTTTCAGATTTTTTTTCTAGCAAACTTGTGACTTGGAGAGATTGCACAACAAGGAGAGAGAGAGAGAAAGAGGGAAAGAGACATAGAGGGATGGAACCACTGGGCAGGGGGAAAGACCCAACTCGTGACCGGGTTTAGAAACGCCTGGTTATGAATAGAGGCCGTTGCAATCATGTCAAGCGAAAAGTGGGCTAGGGGGAGAGAGGCAGACACACTTCATGCACATACAAAGTTGCTAGGTGATGGGACTCAAGGATGGGGTATTTCAGTGGAGGGGAGGGGGAGGGGGGAGGAGGGGGGGGTGTCAGAGATAGTTTTTCTTAATGGGAGCGGGAGGACAAAAGAGAAAAAGCCCACCCCCTCCACCCACCTCAAAGCAAGACAGACAGGTAGGTTTCTCCTCATGGAGCTGAGCAGACTGAAACCCACGTGGGTGAAATCTGGGCGCCCAGGAAATGACATTACAACGACCACTGCCTGAAATCACACCCAGTCATCAAAAAGAAGAAATAGATACAGCAATGTGAGAATATATGTGAAGCCTCGACAGACTTTAATATCCATCACACTGGAGAACAAGCCTTCATAGGTGCAGCTGCAGCTGAATGAGCGTGAGGCTGCTACTGTAGCGATAAAAAAGTCACTTCAGCAATATTAAGGGTCATTGTGGGAAATTAAAGAAATGCAATAAAGTGCAATAGAGTGAACTCCACGTGGAAAACACCAGGGAAAGTGATTTAGAAGCTGAGGGTGTATTAAAACATGTTCCCTCCTCTTCCTCATCATCCTCATCCTCCTACTCCTCCATAAGGCTAACACACCACGAGCTTCTGCTTTATACATCACATTACACCAGCCCTGGTTCTTACCTATTCAACGTGTAGGATCCGTTCCGTTTAAACCTCATCCTGGACGAAAGGAAGCGGATAAAGAAATCCAGAATTGACGATCTTTCTTTTTCTTGTCGCACCTCGAAAGAACCGAACCCCACCGAGAGTGTGTGTGAGGGAGAGAGAGCGCGTGTGTGTGTGTGTTCCAGGGAGAGAGCGACAAAGAGAGAGAGTGTGTTCAGAATAAAACAAACGTGGAACAATAAGGAGTTGCTCCTTGCAGTCCTCCCTCACTATTCCTACACCCTCTTCCTCTCTGTCTCTCGCTTCCTCCTCCTCCTCCTCGCGTGTTGTAGTTTCCGTGGGGCTGGGTTAACGAGTCTTCACGCACACACACAGCCACACACACACAGACACACACTGCAGCCGTTTCGATTCAATCCAAATCACACCTCGTATCGGTGCACATGCGCTTGGCGTGGTTAAAGTTAGAACGTGTAGAAGCGATCGTGGAGGAGGCTGCAGCTCCGCTTTGTTTTCCACGGACTCGCTGACGCAAACCAGCGGTTTTTTCCTCCCTAAAAAAAAACACCCGGATGAAACTTGAACCCTTTTCTTTCTTTTCAACTTCTCCTCGTTTGGATCTTCCTCTTGACGTCAACCCGAGAAATGCTCCACGTGAAAACACACAAAAGAACCGCAAAAAAAAAGAGAAGAGGAAACGTGCGCGGTCCCTTTATGGATGCGGTGATCGATGCGAGGCAGCGCATCCACGCTCCCGTGGAGACTCTCGTGTTTCAGCCTTTTCCTATCGGAGCCGCTATATATACACACACACACATCCACACATTTCTACTCGTCCATAGGCGGAACACAAACCAGACTCCAGCAGCAGAACTCGGCTCCTGTCAACGCCTGAAGGGTGAGACAGATTTAAGGCTAAGAATAGGGCTGAGGATCCATTAATGCCGTTTAAATCCAAGTGTGTCTCTTCTGATGGACACACAAACACACACACACACGCATGCACACGTTAGATTTCATTAGACAGGAAGCTGGCCAACATGATGCAAGTGCAGGGGCAGATTCAAGGCTTTTATATTGATCAATTATCAGCATGCAGCCCAGGATTTGCAGCTTAATAAAGAGAAAGGTGATTATCTTTTGTGGCAACTACTCTATCATTATGATAAAACTATTTGTGTCTTTCTGGTTGACACACACACACTTTATATTTCATTAGAGAGGAAGCGGAAAACATGATGCAAGTGCACAGGCACATTCAGAGCTTTTATATTGATCAAATATCAGCATGCTTCCCTGAATTTGCAGCTTAATAAAGAGAAAAACAATACGGTTTCATTCCAATTACTTTAGGATGATGATAAAACTGAATATTTGTGTCTTTCTGGTCGACACACACACCCACTCATACTCACTTTATATTTCACAACACAGGAAGCTGAAAAGACACTGAAACAGCAGGAGCAGATTCAAGGCTTTTAGATTGATGCATCCCTGGATCTGCAGCTTATTAAAGAGAAAAACTAGATTAGCACTCAGCAGAGCGCATACATCTGCCATGGCCCAACAGTCCCCTTAAATTCAATCAGGCTGCACCAAATTGCACACACGCATAGATGTCAGGCTCTTAAATGTGCCTGATTGATCATTAAGAACCATGAATTAGTCCCTGGGAAACGCCCTACCTCCTAATGCCTCCTTCCTTGAGCCCTACTACATCCATAACACATGTTTCGTTGAAATCCGTCCAATAGTTTCTTGCGTAATCTTGCTTAGAAACAAACAAACAAACAAACAAACAAAGGTATGAAGAAAACACTGGGTTCAGCATCAACTCTGACAGCCACTGCGAGATGACGGTGAGGGGGAAGTTCCAGGAATGTTAACATTTACAGCAATGACAGTCTGAGTCGCTCACGGTGACTTTGAACAGACTAAGAGATGACACTGGAATGATGTTGTCTAGTCTTTATTGTTGCACCAGCAGCAGTCACTACCTCCCTCCGGCAAGTCTGAAGTGTGTATTCATGCCCTTGGGCAAGGAAGGACTGTCCCTAATGGTTGTGTGTGTGTGTGTGTGTGTGTGTGTGTGTGTGTGTGTGTGTGTGTGTGTGTGTGTGTGTGTGTGTGTGTGTGTGTGTGTGTGTGTGTGTGTGTGTGTGTCAACACCAACTACAGCCGCAAAGCTGTTGTTTTGTCAACTTTGAATTTAAAGAAACATGTTCGTTTAGTTGGAGACTAAACAAGATGGATGGAGGAAAAGAGAGGGAGAGAATGTTTTGAGAGGAAGTTTAGACGACACTGCCAATTGAGGAAGCTTTGACAGGTGAAGATGAGAAACCAATAGGGATCCCATATTTGAATCCACTATGATAGACATGTTTACATGGACACCGATATTCTCATGTTAGAGACAAATAACTTACTCTGAAAAAATCAAAACTCGAACTAAGTCGTGATGTATTCTGAACTTAGTTGCATCATGTATAAGCTATGACTTAATAACATTTTTACGTCCTATTGGAGTTTTTACACAACATTGTCGTTCAGTTACCAACAGCTTGACAAGTAGAAGGATGTAATGTTCAGAGAAGCCCGAGCATCCCCCCCCCCATCTTAAATAGCTACATTAAATGCCTCATTAACTCAGGTGTATAGGGACTAAAGCAAGGATAGGCAGAAAATGATGAATCCAGGAAAGTCATATCGTTTAAGAGCACTCAGGATTAGTCAGCGTCACATCGTGTGGTGCAGCGGATGTGTGAGCGGGAGCATGTGCACGATTCCCCTGCTCCTGTGAAAGGCACTCTGGCTCGGTCTCGACGGCTCCGAGCTCGTTTATTACACCGAGAGCAGCCTGGCAACAGAACTGCTGATCAACTGCACAGCCACTGCTGCTGAAGCTCAGTCCGTCACTGCAGCGTTACAGCAGCCACAGATATCAGGAGGAGGGAAATGGGAGGAGGAGGGTTAAGAGAAGATGAGAAGACAAGGATATAGGAGGCTTGGAGTAAAAAAAAAGGGGGGATGGAGAGGGGAGGAAGGAAAGAAGGAGACCACTGCAGACCACAGAGGCACATTAGTCCTGGCTTTATTGAGGAACTTAAAAAACAGCCCCCTCCATTCTCCCCCTCCTCCTTTTCAGTTTGAATACACTCCTCCTTCCTGCACTCATTCATCGTCTACACCTTCACCGCCCCGGATTTTATTGCTCGCTTTGCAGCCCCTTCATTAAGCTAATTTGTGCTTCTTTCGCAATCCTTATTTCTATTGAAGCCTCTTTTTTCCACTCACACACACACTCACACACATTTTCCTCGCATCCCTTATTACCCGTTCTACATTCTTCTTCCTGGTGCATGTTGTGTAAGAACGACTCAAAGCGAGTGTCAGTGCATACTAATGGTGTCAGTGTGTGATGCCTTCAGAAGAAAGCTGCAGATTTTCTCAGAAGGTCTCAAAAAGGACAAAATAAAAATAAATGAGAAAACAATAAACCTCTCTTTTCTCTGCTTCGTTCCCAGTGATGTGGGACGCTTCCAGAACACAGTGGCTGCTGGCTGCTGCTGGGGAGTCGCCCTGGACCCTGTACTCCTACACAGGCTTTCCAGGAACACATCTCACACAGAGTCAAATTCAGGATCACAGAGCACACACACAAACACACACCACTGTGGCTCCAGCAACTTGAGTGCATGTATGAGAGGAGACGCCAACTAGAAAGACTGTGCCACTACATGTGCCAAGTTTTACACACATACACACACACACACTCCTGCCAGCAACAACAAAAAAATAATCTTATGAAACTGCTCACATGTGTATTATGCAATTTAATTCACAGGGATTTTGGCTGCAAAGATCCGAGCACAAACAAGTTTTTCACCCTGAATACTTTTCAGCACACACAAACACACACTGAGCACAGTTAGGAGTATATGTGAGCTGGGGGCCCCGGCCAAACAGTGCAGTATGAAAGGGCCTATATATACAGGCAGGCAGGCAGGGCGACGCCAGGAGCCGGTCAGTCTGTCACATACAGTCTGGTGTATAGTGAGAGGACACCACTGTAACTCACACTTTACAGTCTGTCCTATAGGCTCCTGCTACTCGTCTCTATGTCTGACTGTTAGCACCAAGCTGAGGGACATTTCAGTTTGGGCGATGGGGACAAACATTTTATTAAGATATTTTTGTTAGATTGCTTTTGGTGGAAATTATATAATTACTGAAAATGTTTTATTGGCTTGCTCTGCTTCCTGCGTGTAGGTTATCATGTGATAGAGAATTGGGGGAAAAATAACAGTGACGTTGGCATTTTCTCAAATTTCTACTCAACGCCCTGCAAAAGCCAAATGTTATGTCTTAATACTTCTGGACTTCTGAACTCAATCTGTGTTATCTTTCTAATTTTTGGAGGGCTTCGGTTTCAGTTCAAATTCTAACCCGATGGGAGGAAATGAGACGCAGCCTTGGACCATGTGACGATCGCTGTTCAGGCATTTAGAGAACGTGAAGCTCGGACTCAACAATGAAAAAACACATTTTTAACATTTTTATTAATTATAAATTATAGAACTCGCGTAGCACATTTTTTCGGGAAGGGAACTATTCTGAAAACTGATTATTAATTTAAGTTATCTTCAAGCATAAATTCAAACCCAGGTCAGCTAAATAAATACAGGGTACTGATTCCTGGCAGTGTGGAGAACCCTTTAAACACTATTCAGACCTTCATGTATAAAAATAACATTTGGTTTTCTTTGCCTCCTTGCAAAAAAATTATCACATCTTATGATCTGACCATACAAACCCATTCACTAGTTAGACTGAGATTGCTTCATTTTACTGACTGAAGTGCTGATATGTGGGAGCTGCTGCTGGTTGTGGATCTATGATGCCACCTACTGTCCCACACAGAGACCAGCGCCTTCACTTGCTCATCCTTTCTCTCCGAGGCTGCTGTGCTCAATGAGCTGCGCTGGGGCTGAGGAGCTGTGATGAGAGAGCGGTGGCAGGCAGGGCAGAGAACCTGCAGCAGGAGGTGGAGCCAGTAACTGATGACTGGTATGCAGTCAGGCATTACTGGAATCTGAATAAAGGGGCTCTACACCATTGATAGGAGGGAGGAGGTGAGGACAGATGATTAAAAAATAAGATGAAACAGACAGAAGGAAGAAGTAGGGGAGGGTAGCAGCTGATTAATCAGTGACGTCTGGTATTGCTGGTATGTGGCAGAATGTAATGAACTGAGGGAGACGAGAAGAAGGATGGTAACAAAGCTACTAGGGCGAGTTGTCGGCTGCTTTCAACAGCCTCTGTGGCAAGAGCATAAAAACAGCCATATGTTACAGTACATTTCCAACATCACTGTCAGGATCTGGTGTGGATTCAAGATTTAAACATTTTGAGATGGGACGTTTATCAACATTTTCATTGATAGTACATAGATCTTGATTGAAAAATGAATAGACTACTAATAAAATATAGAAGTGCCAGCGTTGGTGATATAAACTCATGTGTCATGTGACAGGACAGGGGAACTCTAGGGGCCAATCACATGTAAACCGCGCCTGACCTGGATCCACCCATGTTAAAAATATTTTAACGCTTCTCAGCTTTTTCCTTCAGTGGAGAAACATAAATGCTGACGACAAGTTTCCCACATTGACAAATTCCTTTAACTAAAATGAAACCGTGGGATGAAGACATAAACCACCAGTGTTTCCCTTACACTGAAAGCCTGCACTGTGCAACCACAAATAAATCTTGATTTGAACATCTAAATATTACGACCAGGGTTTTAAAAAAAGAAAACTTCCTCTTGAAAAAATTTGCTGCATACAAAGAACGGGCCTCAGCTCAGAGAAGAACAGAACTATTGATCTCTGCGTCTGCCTCTGGCTGGTGGCGGACCATCAGCGCTGGTTCAATGCTGCAGCGCCGCTAGATAAGGTCATGTGATCGTGGGCTGGACAGAGATGACAGAACCCGACACACAATGGGAAGACCTGCGATTATGCAACAAGATATGATTTCATGCTCAATGGACAGATCTCTCCCTCTTTTTCTCTTCTCCTCCTTCTACTCTCATGGTCTTTCTGCTTTTCTCCTTATGTCACCAGAGTGTCGTCCACATCTTGTGTCCTTTTGAATAGCTCACTCTGCCTCAACCCTCACAAACACACACACACGCACGCACGCACGCACGCACGCACGCACGCACGCACGCACGCACGCACGCACGCACACACACAGGCACGCACTTAACTAATATGACTTGCTTAAATGAATATGTGTAACCAAACAGAAGTCAACTAACTGCTGACAGGTTCTTCGTTTTCATCCGGGAGCAACTGCATACCCATTAAAATATCAATTGGACTGGACACGTGCTGCCACCTTGTGGTTTGAAGAGAAACAACAGCCACATTCAGGCTTTACAGACCAATGAATTGTTCCTGAAATCAAGCTGGTAATTTTGGTCGAGTTCTGAGTTTTAACCCAGTGATTTGTGTGGGTTTTACACAATGAAGACAGAGTCACTGTGTTGTGGCTTCTCTCTCATTGAGGTGGTAACGTTAGCAGCTGCAGAGACAGAAGAAAGAGGCTAAGAGACAGAAAAGATGGGAGAATGATTCCAATTCAATGTCATTACACAATTATTCAAAACGTTTAAGGACTTTAAGGTCACATTTAAATCTTCTGTCCTTGAGGCTGCATGACAGTGAGAACGTGTTCTATGGTGCTTGTTACAGCAAAATTCAAAAGTGGTATTATACAAGGTTTTCCTTATGCAGCTAAGCCATTTAAGTCGTGATCACAACAAACAGTTTCTAAATCCCTGTGACCACAGCCCCTCTCCGAATGATAGATCTGGAATGATACACTGTCTATGAGAATAAACAAACAAGACATCTGCTTGATGAATTATTTCTCTTTTGTTTGCACAGCAGCGTTAACGTGATCCAAATCCAAAGGAAGATACCACCCCCAAAAGATGTGCAGTGAAATTCCTCATAACGTATTCAAATCTTTAAATCTCCAGATTCTGGATTTGTGTGAACATGCAACAGGAAGTGGTGTCGTGAGTAAATGCAGCTCTGAGCTCTAATCTATCTGCACACAGTTAACAGCTCCTTACAAACACAAACACATAAAAACAGGGGTTAGTACACTCACTGCTTCAGTTGGTACACCACAGCCGCCAGTGGTTATGTAACAGCTGGTATGAGCAGTGGTGTGTATGTGTGTGAACTTGTGTGTATTATCTATGTCACGTTCCCTGGGTTTGAACGTTGTTGGAAGCATTTTGGATAATGTAAGATCACAAGTCAACAAAGTGTGTAACAGTGGTTTTCAGACATTTTAATGAAGATTTTTGACATATTTTATCCATAAGTGGTTGCGTTAATCTCCGTTGCTGGAGGTTTTGCACTCTACTAGAGCCACTTTAGTTCAAGAGTTCGGTCTTCTATTTTGAGAGTATTATTTCTTGACTTCAAGATCAGCTTTTCTAATACTTCCCCTGCTCTCTCTCTCTCTCTCTCTCTCTCTCTCTCTCTCTCTCTCTCTCTCTCTCTCTCTCTCTCTCTCTCTCAAATAGATCCTGCTTTAACACAGATGTGCTCTGCTCCAGCTCAAACTGTTAGAACTCAGATACAGTCGCTGCACAACCGTCCCGTGTTTCAGTTCGAGACCATCCCCCTCTCACTCAGGCTGCTTCTGTGCACTCATTAAAAACAACTGCTCACAGTTTTTATGCTGGTAATTTAATTTTGGTGAAATTATTCTCTCAAAATTCCCCCCAACCAAGAAGAAGACTCAAACTGAAGCCGACGCACAGTTAGAGCAGGAGCCGGGGCTATTAGAGAGCGAGGGCAGGGTTTTTAGGGAGAGGATTACAAAATCTGAACGTGAAATGAAGAAGTAATGCTCTCAGAATGAAACCCCCACGCTCTTCAATATAGACGGGGAAGAAAAATCTTTATGAGAGATGCTATCCAGATACATATCTCTAATATAGTAGCTTCGGTGGAGGTTTCACTATAATATACGAGGAAAGGAAGTAATATAGTGAGGTAAGCTGCTCCGAGCAAGAAAGAGAGGAGGCTCGATGAATAATTTGTGTCTTAATAACGGTTCTAGGATATAGACGCATACTGACCCACTGAGACGATTCAATAAAAGTATTAAAGGAGAATTCCACCGGAGAATTTTTGCTATTCCTATTAATAACAACCCAACCTATGAGAGCACATGGCACGACATCACATCTGCTTCCCAGAGTCCACTTCAAAACACTGTCAAGTTAATATTTATATCACAAAGGCTAATTATGAGCATTCAGAGACATGCAGTGCAGCTGAACAGAGCGGTTATCGCTGACAGTAGCAGGGACACGTAGATCGAAAGACGAACAGAGACATTTGAGGTTAGACACGAAACGTATGTGGCTGCTTTTTGATATAAATGAGCACAGTGACATGAAGCCCAGCCGCAGCCAATGGGAGGAAAACGGCAACTTCCTGTGTTTGTGCATCTCACTGTTTGCTCTCCCTTCAGTGCTACAGTGACAAAGACTTCCTGTGAGCTTCTGCTCCAGACTCCCTGGCCTGTCGGAAGAGTTGAACAATGAGGCGCAGGGTGCGGCAGGGAAGGAGGTGCAAAGGAGCAATATGCATGGAAACACACAAATTGAGCCAAGCACGCAGCCGTATGCAAACATGAGGACGCACACCCAGGCTGAACCAGCACACGTACTCAGAGATAACAGATAATGTCAAGTACGACATGAAATCAGGGAAAAGTGAAACTGAAAAGAAAAGACGGATACAGGTGGAGAAAATTTTTTTAAAAAAGTAGAGAAGCACAAAAGCACTTCGCTCAGAGACACCAAACCTCACTTAAAACCTACGAAAACAACCAGGTGTAACATTTTTCATGAAATAGAAAACTCCCTCTCTTTTAACCCTGAGCTAGACATGAACACAAAGGAACAAACCCCCGGCCTACTGCTCCTCTCTGAGAGGAAACGGATGTGGAGATGTGAGAGTGTTTCTCACATACACAAGAACCAAACATGCAAACTGACACATCATCACCCACAGAAACTTCTGACGGAGCGGATATTCAGCACACCACAGTTTGGACGCATATAGCCTCGTCCAGAGCCATAGATTGACCTTTACTATTCGTCGCTCCTTTCAATTGGTTATGTTAGAAGTAGATACCATCATGATAAATCAAGGCAGTGGCAATGAAATCAGTAAAATGGAAAGGTTAATTCGTTTTCCCCAGTCAAACAGAAAGACTAATTTTCAGGTTCGAAATAAGGGTTGTTTGTAGCATCGTGAGGGTAATGGTAAGATCTCTTTAGGCAATTAGACACTATTGGAATGAAATGTATTTTACTGATTAAATAAATGTTTAAAATTTCCCACAGCTCAAGGTCATGCATTCAGATAGCTTGTTGTATTTGAGGGAAATTTCAATGATATTCAGCTTGTTGCAAAAAGAGCAGCAAGTCCTCCCATTTAAGAAGCTCCAGTAAACGATTCATCAAGCAACTGATCGTAGGAGCTGCGCAAAAAAATAACCAGAAGCAACACGAGATACTTGTAGGGAAGATACAAAGATAAACGAAAGGCGAGAAGCAGAAGCGCAGGAAAGGGGAGGGATGAGAGTGAAGATAAAAAAAGAAAGAGGAAGGAAAAGACTGGAGGTCAGGAGTCTCCTTTTGCTTCACAGATATTTTCGCTCCATCACTCTTTATGTAGGCTAATCTCTTCCATCTCACCTCCCTGAGCTGACCAGCTCACTTAGCCTCATTTAACCAGCTAACGGCCAGTAATAAATCAGCAGCACACTCCTCTCCCATCTAATCTGTAGCAGTCTCCGCACACTCCTGCTGATATATGACTTGGTCCACTCCGGTTTCCACAGCGAGGCTGAGATTAGATCGGGTAGAAAACCTGTGATGGGAGGATGAGCTCGACATCAACCAAAAAACCAAGCCTCTTAGATTCAATTTAAGGATTACGATGGAAAGGCAGAACAGACTTAGAACCGTTTCCTTGGTCTCCTTAGAAACATATTTTGTAATTACAGAAATAGTAAGAAGTTTCGATATTTGCAAAAATACGATAGCTGCGTCCTAATAATAATATAAAAATGCTATTTTCTTGATTTCTAAGGTTAGAAAAAACCAAACCATACAGCTTTATTAAATAAAGAACATTCCCTAAGTAAATATTACCTTAACTTGGAAACAACTTTCCCAGTTCAAACAATGAAATCTCAAGTATTATGGTAAATATTTAAATAAACATTCAGGCCAACTCATGTCTTCTACTGGTGAGCTGCTGGCCTCGCTCCCACGCCCAGACTCCTAAAATACCTGCGTGTTAACAGCCAGAGTTTAGCCCAGCTAGTTCGTAACCTGGCCCCTAATAACTCCGAGCTATTGGCTCAGTGTTCACATTTACCATGAGCCGTCCGGCCCCGGGACCACCGGTGATTAAAAAGGCTTTTAGAAAAGGTCATGTTTAGCAGGTCTACCAACTGGAAGCACACAACAGAGAGGAAAAGGCCAGAGTTGTGACATCATGCCAGACAGCTGTGTGGGTGACCTTGACTGTGTTGCAGTGTGTGTGTGTGTCTATGAATGTGTGTGTGTGTGTGTGTGTGTGTGTGTGTGTGTGTGTGTGTGTGTGTTTGTGAAGAGGACAGCACACAGCCAGAGCATACTCCCCTACGTGCGCCTCTGTAAACCCTCAGTCAGTTGGACTTATCAGTGTTTACACACACACACACTTCCTGGAGGGGATATCAGAGGCCTTACAGGGGTCAAATACTCAGTTGGGTGTCTTGTGTCCAGCCTCCAGCTCTTTTGCCCAAATCCTGGGAGGCCCAGTCTGCAGCTCCCAAACAGTGACCCTTACCCGGCAGCGTGAGCCAGACAGTCCAGAGCGCCTGCTCCCTCTCTGTTCTCTCCTTTTGCTTTCATTCCAAATTCAAAAAAAACATGTCCCTCCTCCTCCACAGCCCTTTATTTAGAAGTGAAGCACCTTGTTGAGCTGGACTGTAGCACTCTAAAACTCACAGGCTCATGTTTAGCAGACTTGATGATCCTCGAGGGAGCCGGTGTTTGATCTGCAGATGTAGACATGTTGATGTGCGAGACAAGAAAACGCTGCTGCACTGTTAACACCTTCTAGCACCTCCACCAACCCAACAGTCCCAATTCAAGTCAATGAAGACGCACCAAATGGCACAAAACCACAGATATCAATCCACTAAACATACTTTCAATTCAGCTCCATGAATAACTGCAAGAGAAAATTATTTTTATTTCAACTTGTTTCTATAAAACTTGTTACTGTAATTCCATGTCTAAAGTCTGAAACTCTTGCAGTTATTTCCCTTGCTGAGAGGTAGAGTCGTCTTGAAACCTCAAGTTACTCCATGTCAAAGCTGTGCCCCCCCTCCTCTCCCTCCATGTCCCCATGCAGTCGGCTCTACCTTCACTGTCACGAAGCTGAGGTTCAGGCCTTATGTGCAGATCAGAGCCATGCAACAGAACTGTCAGCAGACACATATGAAACATATGGCCACCTCCGCTATTAAGCGACCTCCATCACTGTCTCCCTCAAATCTTTACTGACTGCCTCCCTGCTTTTTTAACTTCTTCCACCAACCGCAGCCACATGAACTCCATGAGTGTTAATGCACATTTGCATTTAATAAAAAAACTTGCAACACAATTCAAGGCCGAACCGGGGAAAATGCTTGTTCTCTTGTTTCTCTTCCTGCTCGCAGCTGAACTCTGGTCCCCTCACTTCCTTCGTGCCTCATCTTGTGTGACATCAGTCTCTTGCTTAAACCTGTCGCACACACTTCAGCACCTCCTTCTCAAGTGTTTCAGAGATCAGGAACACCATGACATCCTTCAGTAAATAATGTCTTCCCTGGCAGAGAAATTAAGGCCATTTGTCACTGTAGCTTTTGTTTTTATTTCATTTCCTGTTTACTGGCAATGTCGATGACCTGGGAACTGAGCTTCGCTCTTTCACTCACAAAGAGAGTATCAGTTGAATCACACACGAGTGAAACAGACAAACAGGAATAAGCCACACACTGTGTCCAGTTCAATATGGAGTTGAAACAAATTGGCAAAACTCATCACAAGCTTTATTCCAGTTTTTGGTAAAGTGAAGGAAACTTTTCACCAGTTAAGTCTTTGCACGTCGATATGGAAGCACATCAGCCATTACATCACCATCTTCTTCTTGTCTGAAGCTGTTAAACAGGAAGCTAACACTTGAAAAGGAGGTCAAGAGCAGCTCTCTCACTCCAGGCACATCAAATTCACATCCATCATGTGGAGTATGGGGGCTCACATCATTAACTACACGTTTCTGCTGCTCTTTTTCTCCTGGGTGTTGTCAGCACGGGCTCCGCTGCAACTCCTGTAATCCCATTTAGAGAGGGTACCATGGAACAGGGCTGATCCAGAAACACGCACATGTGTACACACACCTACACATACACAACCCAGCTGAGAGGGAAAGGAGGCCGGTCCCTGATTAAATGGGGGATATAGAAAATAGCAGAATGCTGAGGAGCGGAGAAAGTACAGGAATTGAGGCGGTTGGAGGTAGAGAGCCCTAAGCTCCGTGATGAATTTGGTTCTCGAAGGTGTGTGTGCGTATACTTGGCTTCAATTGCCTGATGCAGAGATCTCTAATCCAATTACAGTTCAGACCGGCCAAGTGGCCCAGCCTCAGCCACCAAGGACAAACCGAGCTAGCTTATAGCGGTGCCAGCAGCCCACCGGCTCTGCACAGATTTACCAGCTCACTGGAAGCCTTGCCCAGCAGTGCCAGCCACATATAAATAAAATCACCAAGAATGAAGGCGTCCTCCTCCAAAACAAATTAAGGCCTCTTATCTCAGTGGTTAAATGAGGAGCTAATGATGTGCTGGGCATACATTCAAATCTCAGTTTAAAGGCTTTGGGAATCAAAACAATTGACGCAGGATCTCAAGAGGGAATTCCAAGTGTTTTTATTTCTCCATCCTTCAGTTGAATTTCTCTTTTCTGACCAGCTCCAAATTCAATCTCCCTCTCTGCCACCAGCGAACCAGGCCACTGCTGTTCCACCTCCCTCTCTGTCCTCCGCTGCAGACCTCTGCCGTTTCTAATCTAGCTCCCTGACCCACGCTGCTGCTTCCCATTTATCTCCATATCTCAGCCGTCGCCTCCGTGCCACCATCATTTCCCTCCGTCCCTTTATCTTCACCCACACTTTCTACATCCTCCCGTTGCTCTTCCTCCTCATCAGCTGCCGTCTCCTCCTCTGTCCCCCTCTTTCTTCTTCTCGGGTGCTTTAAATTGACACTGTTCCATATTTACTAAGATGACATTAGTTCAGGTTTGGATATTGAACAGCTTGACTCCTATCAATAGTAATTAGGTTGGTTTTCTCATGATAATTATTTGTGTGGTTATCACAATGCCACATGTACAAAAAAAGCAATAAGAATGTGCCCCTTTCATGATGAAATAAAGTGGTATAAAAATCATAAAATAAAATATAAAATACATGAGGAACATAGAAATCTACTGAAAGCCTCCATGTAAACCAACAGATTAAACATTATTTTGTTATTAAAGACGAGTGGTACCTTCACATGTAATTTGCAGCTTAAACTAAATCTAGAATGCAGCCAACTGTTCTGCAGGGCGTCCTGTGTGGGTGGATGGCAACAACAACAACCCCAAATCCCTCTGCAGGGGGTTGCAACTTATTTTAGCTGATCTTAAGACAGCTCTAGCCCGCAGCGCTGCATGACTCTGATACTCTCTGACAGAAAAGTACTTGCTCCCAGGCCTGTGGCAGCCAGTCCTGCCACTGGAGAACACAGTGGAGTTCAGGATCAGTGTGGAAACGTTGAGCTGAGATTAAATAACATGTTTAGGGATAAAATATTCTGTTTCGACCAATAACAAGACGAGAATTTGAGAGAGGGACAGAGACAGAGACGGGGAGAAAGAGCAGCTGATTAGTCATGACTGTTCCTGCTCTCTGTCAGTCTTTTCTCTAACCTCCTCCTTCATGCTGCTCTCTCCATCCGATGGCAGTGCCAGTTGTTTGCAGTGGGCAGGACGGCCCGGAGCGTTACCAAACAGTAAACACAGTCACAGCATGGTGCCGCTCTCCTGCCATGTGAGAGAAGAAACACACTCACTGACGACCTTGGCCATGCCAGCAGTAACACAGTGTGGCCCGGACGAGCACAACATCTTGTGAAAGGGAGAGCAACACAATAAATGTGGAGATTAATATATTTTTCAACTAGAATGACCCTGAGTAGAGCAAATAGCTCCACGAAGGCCCAGCAACCTCATTCAATTCTCTAAAATCACACTGAATTGTACAAAGTAATAGATATATGTCCCCTAAATATGCCTGATTTGTTTTATTAAGATTAATGCATTGTTTCTTGTTCAATTGGGGAAAATTTCATAACAAAAAACCTCTACAGAAAATGGAAAGTCTTTCTGAATCTGCACCAAAATAACACGTCCCATCCTTCCACCGAGTTTTATGGAACTCAGTTTAGTAGCTTTTGCAAATTCCTGCTGACAAACCAAACAACGATCAACAAACTGAGGCAGACTCATAACCTCCTTGGCAGATAATATTATATGGTCACATTGTATAAAAGGAGATTTACTGTGCATCTCAGTGATTTCAACATCATGTGTATCAAAGGCTGCAGGTTAAATGGCATCAATCTGTGCTGTTGACAGAGAAGCGCAGGCTGTTCAAGCTTTTGAACAGGTCAAGACCCATTTGAGTGGGCGAGGAAGCTTCTCAAGCACAGCCAGCTCCAGGTATTAAGTTTGGTTGCATTGCAGCCTCTTGATCCAGCACAGTGTTAGGTTGCACCACACTCACACAGCGTGGACTGTCCGGTGGCTCCTGAAGCCTCATCCTCACTTAAACATGCTGGTTAAAAAGACTCCCAAAAAAACACCACACCTATTTCTCATCTCCAGTGTTGAGGAAAAGTGCTTAATACAGCCGCGCGTGCATTTAGGTTCTCCAATTATCCACTTATGCATATTCAGTGAAAGGCAGAATGCTGAGTCACTCTGGTATCAGGTTCATTTCTGGGCCTCTCCCCATCGCTGCCTTGGAGAATCAGAAGGCGAGACATGGAAGTAGAGCGGCGTCTCGGGAGACAAACCCCAGAGAACAGAAGCATTTACTCAGGAGTTAGTCTGTGTATGTTCTTTTTCCCAGGCTATTTGCCTCCCAAAAAGGTTCTCAATAGAGCCTTTATATCACCCTGCATGATGCACACTGAAACCCTCCATGATACAGTTTTGTGACTTCAAGTCCGAGAAAAGCTCTCAAAGCCAGCAGAGGCCAGCAATTTCAAACGAGGTGTGTAGCTGTATGGTCTTTCTGTGTCGACGTCAGGGCTGCTGGTCCTGGCTGTTACCAGATCGCTGAAGGTGTCCCCTTCATGTGAAACCCAAACTCATTGATACCTCTGAACTATGACAGCTGAGCTTTGACAGTGTGGCTGTGGCCCTGTCGCTCACTTTCTGCTCTCTTTTGCTTCTGACGGAGCAGAGGAATCTACTACTGCTGCTCCAAAACGACGACACAGGGGCAGAGGTCAAAGAGGGGAGCTAAGGACATGTTTGTTTAGACTCAGCTCTGCTTTCCATAGTCCCTACCAGAAAGACAAGAGGCTAGTACACAAAAATTGCATGCTTGTGCAATGTTAAGCTACTTTCAGACATTCCGTATTTTCTCTGGAGACTGTGTGGACTTTCTCTGCCTAGCCTCCCAGTATAAAGTCCGTAGAAATCCATGAGAAGTCGATGTGAGAACACTGCAGGGATCCCGCGCTGGATTCACTGCGAGCTAGTGGGGGATAAGAGCCGACATCGGTGTTGTCAAGAAAATCACCTGATCTCTGCATCGGTGTTTATACATCACTTTTTCAGACGTGTCCTATGGGTAAAATAGGGATTTCATGCTGAGTAGAACCTCCTGCTGCGTTGTACATTACATGTGTAATAGGCAAGCTGTGGGTGAACTTTGTAGCCAATTCTCTGTATTTTAACAGTAGGTCACGTCGGAAAAACCGGCTTTCCTCAGCGTAAAGCCGACCCTCCTACATACACAGCTCCTAATATGCAGCTACCACCCGGCTAGAGCCTCTGATGTGAAACATCTCTCTGAGAGGGCTGAGGCTCAACAGTCCAACTCAGGCAGCAGCCAAGCACACAAATGTCTCTGCACATCAGCTTCCCATAGGGGGAGAGAGAGAGGGTGTTTTGTGTGTGTGGGTGTGTGTGTGTGTGAAGGGGGGGCGACACAAACTGAGGAGTCAGAAGGGTGGAAAGTGACCAAAATGCCCATTTCTGGGGAGTAAACAAACCAACTAGCCTCCCTGTCATCCAGCCAATCCCTCAGCACGGCAGCACATCACGGCAGAATGGCCTGAAGCCTGCCACTGGAACCCCAAGCCATCGCCCAGCTCCATTGAAGCAGGGCAGAGTTTATCTCAGCTCCAACTGGAAACTGAGGGGTGTAAACCAGTGAGGAGAAATGTATGTATATTAATCCCTGTAGAGTTAGTAGCGATGCATTAGAAATGTCCTGCAGCAAATGAAGATGTGAACTTTTATAAGAGACACTCAGTTCTCAGCAGGTACAGGGCAACCACACTGGTTTACATTCGTCCAGTGCTGTAGTTCATTAAATCATAAATATCTGACATAAACTGGCAAAAAGTTGTGAAAAATACCTTTTACAGTTCCAGGAAACATCTTCTAATATCTACTTTTAAACAAATCCTAGAGGCAGACATTTTGTTTACTCTTATTGCTTCAAAGATAATAAACCAATAAAGTTCTTATCAACTTTCAGTGTTTTATTAACCGATGCCGAGGACCAAGGCTCAGGCTCACAGATAGTTGGATTCCAGTTTAATAACGACTTCAGCTCCAGCGCCGACACAGCCGTCCTTTACTGACTGAAAACTAAGCTGTTTATGTATAATTTATGTACCGATCGAACTTCAGTTATTTTTCCAAGGGTCAGGTGCCATGTGTGTGTGATGTGTGTGGAGATGCTGGGCTTTCTGCCACTCACAACACGGGGTGAATTTGTGAAAACAGGCCACGTTACAGCCCATTGAAGGTTCGGACGGATTAAATGGCTTTAAAAATCTTGGCCTGCGCTGCATTGAGTGTTTAGTCATAAAGCAACTTTAGTGCCTGATAATAAATTGATGTTAATAGAGAGGAGATTCTCACCGTCGGCTCTGAAACACAGGAAGCCAACAGAGGCTCTTCTTGGCATCACAGTAATGAGGTAGTTAATGGTTGTTTCACTGCTGGTCAGACGGCTGCCCGGCCCTCAGGTCAGGCCCAAAAAACAAACACCGGAGCAGAGCCACACTGTGAGGGATTACAAAGCTGATAAAGACCCCCCCCCTCCACTCCTAGTCTAGATCTGGTAAACACACTGACAGCGCTGGTTAGTTTCTACTCTGCAGCAGGTGACTGGTTTGAGATGAGGTCTGCTCATGTGTCACAATCTATTAGCAGCCCGGCTTCTGCAGAACGGGCAGTGGAGGCAACCATCTGGGCTGAGACTAAGTGCATGAGATGGAAATAAGGCACTGGGGTTGTGTGAGGACACGGTTGCAGTATGCAAAATCCCTATTGGGAATATGTACAAACAAACACACTATAGCTGCTTTCAGACAAGCACTGAACTCCGCAGCTCCTCTGACTTTTCTCCAGAGATACTCTGAAGTTTCTGCGGACTTTCTCAGCCTGACCGCCTGGTTTAATGTCCGTAGAAATCCAGGAGAAGTCGTCAAGAGAGTTTGTGGTGTTAAGAGCCGACGTCGGTGTCAGGGTGTTGTAAACATGATCACATGATCTCTGCAGCCGAGTTAATACATCACTTCCTGCCTCGGCTTGCTGCACTTGGCTTCACCACCTCTCGCCTGAATAATGTGGAGGATTGGATGCTGTTGTGAACGCGTCTGTGCAGAGAAGCTCCTGCTGCATTATGCATGTGTGAAAGGTTAAACTGTCTGTTCAACCTTCATCACCTGAGTTTCCCATGTTTGGGTTCATATGACATCATTGCATAGCTTAAAAGGGTAACAGGACATTTCTAAGAATGACGTACTGAAATGTTTGGTTATATTTAGAGTCTGTTTGAAAGACATCCTTTTTGGTGTGGGGTTCTTTGTGTCAAATAAGGAGACGCAAAAATATTTTATCCCACAGTAAACTCAAGTGTGAAAGGTCCTCACACCTGTAAGACACCAGAACTTCTGTTTTAGATATGAGCCCCGGTGGCAACACTGCAAATAGACGTCTCCCACCGAGGAGGAAGTTCAGCCTATATGCGATTCTTGTGAATTCCCCTTCTCTATCCACCATCAAACCAGTCACCTGACACTGCAGAGAGAGATGAGGGAGAAAAATATATCAGATGTCAACTTTATACTTTGTTTGCAAGCAAGCGGCTCTGACACCAACGACAGCTGAGATATCTGGCTCTCCACTTTTTATGGGGAAGTCTTCACAAGTTTTGAAGTTAATTCAGACGCGAGGACAGTGAAGTGTCATGTCTGCTTTCTTCCAGACATGAAGCCACATGGTTTAATGTCACCAGACCACAAAATCTTGTTTCTCACGATCTGGGTGCTTAACTTTCTCTTCTTCCGGTAGCCTCGCCCTTCTGCCCTGGTTTCTCAGATTTGGCCATGCAGGCGGCCAGCTCAAGAGAGAGTCCTGGTTGTGCCACACCTTTTAGATTTATGAATTATAGAGGCTACTGTGCTCCTGGGCAGTTTCAATGCAGCACACATATTTGTGTAGCTTTCCCCAGATCTGATCTTACATATGATCATGAGCTCTGCAGGCAGTTCCTTCGACCTCGTGGTTTGGGCTGTATGTAAAGATCATCCCAAAACATAAGTTCTCCACGAAATGAGACGCTAGAGGGCCCCTCGTTACTGGAATCTTCCATACTATTACCAGCACTACTCCGAAGATGCAGGATAATGATACTCTGCCTATATACCATTAGGTCTCGACTCTCAGGTGATGCAGGGCGAGATAAGTGTACATTAGATCTCAGGTCGGGTCGGGCAGACGAAAAACAACACTCCACTTAGCTGCTGCAGTTTCCATTCTGTCTCGCTCTCTCACTTCGTTCGGCATTACCAATCCATCACTCAAAAGCAAAAGGGGATTAAACATCTGTCAAAGCCTGCTCATTTCACCCAGCAGGAAGAAACGCAGTTAGGCGTCGCACATCTCCCCAGTGATTTAGCATCCTGTCTGATTCCGAGTCCGGACAGATGAGGTCACTGAGCTCTGAAATAATGCACTCCATCCAAAATAAACACACAGGCCGGGCTGTGTGTGGCGCACTAACACATTCTGACTTGCATTGTTTCAGGCAAGCACACAGGTTATACACACAAATGGCGAGAAGTGTTCTTCTGTAGCGTCCTGCAGAAAAAGATATTGCTGCTTATCGCTGTCTCCACATCATCTCTGTCCATCCACCATTAGCAGGTCGTCATGGGCTTCTCATCTGCTATAGACCTCAGGCAGCATCCACACTACTACAGTTTTAAGAAGGTGCTAAAACAGAGAAGTTTCTATAAACTACACCACAATGCTTCCCCAACCTGCTAATATCCTCTTTTTTCATCTAAAACCAACAATTCCATTAGAAGCATTTTTATCCCCTTCCTCCTCTTCCCCCATTTTTCCATCTATTGGTCAAAATCATGTCCCATTCCTCCATCCAATGAGATCGAGAGAACCATGCCTCATCTCTCCTCTTTCATTCACGTTCTTCCTTCCCATCTCTCCCTCTCTCTCTTTACATCTGCACACTTCTCTCCAAATCAGCTGGTCTCACCACGCCATCTTTCCTTCCTCCTTCATCATCATCATCATCATCAGGCCCTCTCCCTTTCTCTCACTCTCTTTTCCTCCCTCCATACGTCCAGGCAGCGGCCGTCCTTCAGCGTTGGTCTGTATTCAGTTATTACACGGTTGGTTAACCCATTCATGGCCTCCGCTTTGTCAGTGGACGCATGTCTGTTCGCTCCCAACGCATTGAATTCACATACAAACCACACCCGGTACACAACGTGCTCCTTTAAGATGCAGGTAAACACAAACGCTCCACACGCAGAAGAACCATCAATGGGTGACAGTTAGTGGGACGGACCTGACAGTAGTAACACGTCATACCTTTCTGTCCTTGTCAGTAGTGAGCACGTTTCCTTTGGGAGCTTTTAGGAAATGACACAGATTTACTTAGAGGGTTTTAGTCCATAAAAAGCTGACTTCCTATGGTGGAGATTTATGTCTTAATACCGACTTCATTCACCAACATTAATGGTTATCCTGGCTGTTGTCAAACTCAGGTATACAGGGGCCTCCTCTTTTTACTCAGACGCAGTTCTTCACTCTCGTCAACTCCTTTAATGCCGAGAAGTAGCTGGGTGTTGCTCTTGAATTCCAAACAGATCACTGGGCAAACCAGTTTAGACCTGACGCCGCCAACTGTCGGTGCATAGACATAATTATTTCATGTTGGTGACTCAGTGAAAATGGCAGAGGAGGTGAAGACATACTGATCCCATTCACAACGGAGAGAACTGATGCAACTTGAGACAAGTCAATGCAAGAACCAGTTACCAAAACCAGGAAAACAAGTGTTAGCATTAGGGGGGAATTAAAAGTAAAGAAGAACTCATAGTGTGACACAAAAAGCTGCAGAACCAAAGGATATAAAATAAATACCAAAAAGATGTTCACATTTTCAGTTTCCTCTTAATAACTCATGCAGACATATAATATTTAGGGTTAAAAATCTGTGTGAGCAAAACACTGGATAACTCTTACATCTTGCAGATATAGTTAAGAGTTTTCTAATCAAACTTCTACTTCAAGTTTGTAGAGTATTTCCTCAGATATCCTGTGAACCAACAGACCAGCCGCTAGGGCCAACAACGGCACCTCCTTGGCAGAGGTAACATTTAAGCTGGCTTGTAGCCTGGTCGGGGCCTGCTTGGTTATCTCTCAGCCAAAATGTCACGATGTGAAGCAACACCCCCGACGGCAGGCCTCCACCCTTCCTATAGCCGGAGCTGCTTTTAAAAGTGCGACCTGATAAGGAGCCAGGAAAAAGAACACAATAATGTCACAGAGACACACCTGTCTGTGCAAGTCCAAGTCCGTGCTTGAGAATGAAGCATCACAGGATGAAATTAAAGCTTAAAGGGATAGTTCACCCAAACAATGAAAAGTCACTGATTATGTCCTCACCACTATGCTGATGGAGGTGGTGGGTGAAGAGTTTGAATCCACAAAACACTGTAGGAGTTCCACATTCTAATTCGACTCGAAACGGCGTCAATAACCCGCTGCTGTCCTCCTCCTAGTCACTGCTGTGAATTTGAATGTGTGTGCTTGCAGACGCTTGGATGACACCACAGGAGCAGTATGGAGGCATGTTGTGTTTACACCTGAAACTCTGTAAGTGTTTTGTGGACTCAAACCCCCAC
Source organism: Pseudopleuronectes americanus (assembly GCA_038501795.1). Classification (NCBI taxonomy): domain Eukaryota; kingdom Metazoa; phylum Chordata; class Actinopteri; order Pleuronectiformes; family Pleuronectidae; genus Pseudopleuronectes; species Pseudopleuronectes americanus. The sequence goes on from CM076720.1 coordinate 5,788,292, forward strand.
CCCCTCCATCGGCATAGTGCTGAGTAGATAATGAGTGAATTTTCATTTTTGGGTGAACTATCCCTTTAAAGCACTGATGTGCCTGAGGAAACACTGTGATTCCTTTCATGCAAACTCAAGTTTCATTCTGACAAGACAATCCTGTGGCTTCAATGTTTGCATAGCAAATGCTTGATAACTCATGTGAGGTCTACGATTCCAGACTAAGCAGTTGGGAGGTTACTGATGTCACGGGCTGCACCCACAGGCCTCGAACTTTGGCTTCACAGCAGGTGTCATTCTGAGACTTGTTCACCCTCATCCACTGTGGACGGCCACCAAACTCCTGACATGGACCACAACAGAATAAAGTGAGGAAACAGCTTCATCAGCTCGTGTCACCTGCAACATCAGGGCCTGACTATCACAAAGATTAACCTCTAACCCCAGTGCACCCAGAGACTCTGTGTGTGTGCGTGTGCGTGTGCGTGTGTGTAGTCACATAACATCTGTGTAACCTGTCCTTCAGGTATGACAGACATGTTCTCCATCAGTGATCTCTCTCTCCTGTCCTTTCCCCAAATGTGGCTCATTAGCCGGTTAGCATGTCGGCTAACGCTAGTTCCAGGACCCCGGCGCACCTTGCACAGGAAATAAACTAAAACCGGGCAGAGCCGCGTTAGCCACAGTGACAGGCGGGTACCGTCAGCCCATCTAATGTGCAACCATTCTTATGAATAAGCCCCTCAATACATAAATGTTGTCCAACTGGACAGCTACCCGCGGGCCACACAGGTGCCCCAAAAAAGCCGCCTGCTCCGGGGGTAACACTGGGTCGCTCTGCCGCTGCTCAGCTTCGCTCCCTAGCTAGCTTTGCATATGCTAAAGCTACGCTAGGCAACACGCTACCCGCTTAAGAGGCAGATTAACGCGTCCAAGTGGGAATCGAACAGTGTCCACCGCTATGGTGCACCCGTCTCCCGCTGACCCCGGCGGTGTCAGCCCCGGGGCGGTGGATTTGCGGACTGCGCACTTGGACCTGTCAGACGAGAGCACGCTAGCTCAGCAAGTTAGCCGTGTGTACTCACCCCATCAGCCAGTCCATGGTGCTGGGTGCAGCTAGCGGAGCTAACGTTAGCCGGCAGGGGATAAATCCAGCAGGAGCTGGAGGCGAGCCCCGAGTCTATCCGGCCACCACACTCGCTGCCCTGGCCGCCTGGACCCCCCCGAGTCCCGTCGCTGTCCCCCCGGGGCCCGTGTCTCGCTCCCAGATGCCGGATCCCGGGTCGGTCGAATGCGAAACGCCGCTTAAACTTTGAGCGATCGTCCTTGTTTTGATCCGCGGCTAGCGGGGATCATGGAGCGGCAGGAGCGCAGTCCGGTCGGCGTGTTAGCTGGAAGCGGGAGCGCAGCATCGGGTGACTTTGAGGCGAGGAGGGGAGCGGAGGGGCGAGCGGTGCGGGTCCGCCCGGAGTCGCGGTGTCCGGTCTGCAGAGGCGCCGAGCGAGGCTGGTCTGTCGGTGGGGAGCCGCCGGTCAACCCTGTAACCTCTGTCATGCAGCCTTGTATGGCTACCGTGCTAGCTGACAGCCTGAACCACCACTGGGGCTGCTGCTCTCTGAGCGGAGTCTAAATCCGAGTCCGGAAGTAAACACAGACCCGACCCACTCCGGCTCTCCCGTGCGTAAAATGCGTGTCACGCAGGGGGGGCTGTGGACGCGGAGGCGGTGGGAGATGTAGTGAGACAGAACCCGGGGAGAGGAGATGAGATCCGTGCTCATGCTTCAAGCAGAACTACACGAGTGAGCACCTTCATGGAGCTGGTTACATCTGCACTGTACATCACATGGAGTCTGGATGTAGATCTCTAATCACATGTCGTGTTCTTCTACTGCAACGAATGGATCCCACCAAGAAAAATCAGCTGATCGTTTAGGGGGAAATGCAAACAAATATGTTTCTGTGTCCTTCGGTATTTTCCTGTGAAATCCCTCAAACCTTCACCTTCAAATGAGACAAATCCATTAAGGGAAAGACATATGCCCATAGCGAGTTTAGGGTCACAAATAAATGCTTTATTTTAAAGGAATACAAGAACATTTGTAAACAGTCATAGGAAAAACTTTCTAACAACCCTTTCATAACTTAATAACAAGGCTAAATAGCTTTTCTGTCAGACATTAACTATTTTTTCATGTGACCCTTGGAGTTTATAGGATTTCACAGTCTTTGGATGCCATGTGCAGTCTGCTACAGGCCATTGTACTTAATGGAAACTTAAGAGATGACATACGCAGCGTGCACAATTCACAAAGAGAGGTATAGGTTGGCGGGGGTGGTGGTGCTGATGGGGTCAATAGGGTCAGGGTCCCCCATCTAATTCAGCTTCCTTTAATTTTCCCCACCAGAAGACACGGAACATAAATAAGCCCTCAAACGAAACCCAGAGGGAGACGTCATCGGAGGCCATAGATCTCAACAGGAAAGGCGTTCATGTGCACTGACCCCTCTCTGCGAGGCTGTGCAGGCACGGCAGCTACAGTAATTAACAATATATCACTGGTGGAATTATAACACAGTGTCGGCCATTGTTCTACCTCTCATAAAACCGCCTTCCTCACACAGAAGGAACTGCACTTTACGTTTGGTTGTTTGTTTCATTGCGCCCGCTCTCAGGTTCACTGATGACCTCACTGTTACTCCACTCCTCCTTCAGTGAGAGAGAGAAGACAGCATTTCATCAGTTAAGGTGAAGATTGATTGATTTGTATTATTTTGTCGTGCACAACACGCTTACAAGACACAATTATTTAGAAAAAAGATCAAATCTAGCAGAGCCAATAAGAATTCTGAACAAATTAACCATCATGAAGTTTATCTACAAGATTTGGATACAAGTTTTTATAATCCAGTTGATTGATTAGGAGAAGTTAATCATGAGGTATTTTGATTTAGATAGATGGATCGAATGATAGATAGATAAATAGATAGATAGATAGATAGATAGATAGATAGATAGATAGATAGATAGATAGATAGATAGATAGATAGATAGATAGACTCTATCTATCCTGAGGGGACTTAACTTTTTTTTTAGTACAGACTAAGATAATAGTGTAGTAGCAAGTAAAAAAAAATATGTGTGTTTTAGTGTCTGTATCATTTGCCTTCTTTCTAATCTGTGAGTTTTATGTGGACGACACTGAATCATATAATTCCTGGTGTATCCTCCTCGTGTCCATTCCCTCTGTATACAGGGACTTTAAATAGCTCTGTCCCTCCTCTCTCTTCAGCCTCTTATATAGAAGAGCATCAATCAGGATGATGCAGTTGGAAAGATGAGATCAATATGAAAAGTGTCCTTAGAAAATGACTGCTCTCCTCTAGTCTCCTCTCCTCTCCTCTTCTCTCCTATCATCCTCCCTCTTCTCTTTCTATCTCTCTTTGACTCCCCCCTCTCTCTGCTCCCTCCTCCATGCCCCCCAAGGCTTCTATAAATAACTCCACCACACAGGGCACGCGGAAGAGGAGCCCTGTTAACAGGAGGCAGAGCCACGCGATTGGCTCGTTGACAACCCTGTCTCCAATCAGCTCGCGGAGAGGCGGAGTCACGTTGATGATTGACAGGGGGCTGGTGGGATCGATTGGAATTGGTCAAAAGTGATGTGATGCCTGTGTCAGCCACTCGGGGGCGGTGTGGGATGCTTGTTGACAGCAGGCCCGCGCAGACACTGCAATGAATGTACTCTGGTCTCAGTTTTATACTCACTACTAATGTTTATAATATTAACTATGTTCTAAAAAATAAACCTATTTCTGAACATAAAGAATATCCCTGTTGGAACATGATTCCATTCATCTCCATTTGATTGGGACCTTTTAAAAGACATCTGGATAAGGCCTCAGCTGACAGAGTAAATATATGTTTTTGTAGTTGTGTTAATATGTGGATAAGTGGATTATGAATAAAGCCTTTTCATTGAAGAAAAGTTGGAAACAGCTCCAGATGAAACATTACAATTAAATATCCTGGTACATGTTGAACTGTGTCATCGATAACTTCATTAGAGACACCAGAGCTATACAAAGTCAATGTGTGCTGTCAACACACACAGCTTCATGAGTGCATTTTAGGGATGACGACAGCGACTTATGATCACACTGCAGCGACCACAGTTCGGAAACAAAGCTGTTGTGTGTTGTCAGAGCTGGTGTCAGAGATGAGCTGTGTGGGAAAGCGAGCCGGCCTCAGGTCAGGCGCTCGCCTGAGTTAGCCAAGGTCACTTCCTGAAATCCACCCAGTCGTCAATACTGAGCCATCCAGGGGTCGATATGTTCTCATTCCACTTCAGCCCAGCCAGTGCAGTGCACGAGAGGGAGGGGGGGGGGATATGCATGACGTCAGTGGCTTTAATAAAAACACTGACAAAAATCGGATAGCTTTATTTCCTAGGGGTGAAAACATTACAATATGTGCTTTAAAATATGTTTTCTTAGCACAAACAGCATATGTCAGAATATCTGACGTCTCAACAGTGTGTTAGTTATTATGTGAACATGCATGATTTGCTATACACACAAACAAACAAACACACACACAAACACAATGTGTATGTGTAGTATCGTCACGCTTATGATCATCTATGAAGATCTATGTGCACCTCAGTGTTTGATGTTGTTAAAGGTGACTTACAACCTGCTGTGAGACACACAAACACTTTCATAGACTTTACACGTGTTGTGTTATCAAGATAAGAACAACAAAACAGACCTCAGGCTTTTTTTTATTCTCTAACCCCTTTAAAGTTTATTTTTGAATCAGAAAGAGATTATAATGTGTAAACGTACACACACACACACACACACACACACACACACACACACACACACACACACACACACACACACACACACCACATACCTATAGTTCAGCTCAGTGTTGCCAGGGTGAGTGAGGTATTGGCTGCAGCATGACTGATATGATTTATTCAGGCATTAAAATGGAGACACCTCACATTACTCTTGCATAAATAATAAATGCTTAATAAACGCAGTGAGGAGTGTATATTTGTGAATGTCTGTCCGTGTGTGTTTTTTACATAAACCGCACAATAACTACTAATTAAGTGTAGATTATGTTTATAAACCTACACTTAAATATGATTTAAGTGGTTTTTCTGTAGATTTCCGCTGAACTTACGATAATTCAAAAAATGTATGTTCATGTTCTGCAAAATATAAAAAAAAGAGAAAACTATGAGTTGTCAACTTGCACTTTGTTGCAAATTTTAACGTAAAATCCCAACAGTCTCCAGACACACAGGCAGATATGTGTTTGTGCATGTGTGTGTGTCTGTGTTGTGTCACAGACCTGTTTACTGTTAACAGTCTGATCTCATCACTGCTGGCTTCATTTTAAGTTTCTCAATAATGATCACACGATAAAAGGTGATGATATTGGAAAATTGCGTGACTGGGTTTCTTATTGTCGGCACCAACAAGTCTGCCTGTGTGTCGACGCAGTATACAACGTGTGTGTATGTGTGTGTGTTTGTTCTTGTGCTTGTGTCATTTCTGGCTCCACACTGACGGCTGATGTCTTGCTGTATGAGTCAGTCTGAGCCACATTACTCATGTCTGCAGACCTACCTGTCTCCAGTGACTCCAGTCATAGGGAGGAGGAGGAGGAGGAGGAGGAGGAGGAGGAGGAGGAGGAGGAGGAGGAGGAGGAGGAGGAGGAGGAGGAGGGAAGATGAATCTGAAACTACGGAGAACGAGCACACTGTTGTTGTTTAGTGGGGTGAAGGGGAGAAAGAGAGAGAAAGAGAGGGGGGGGGGAGTTGAGGTGAGAATAAACTGATAAAACCAAGAGAGGGAAGTGAAACCAGAATAATTGGCTGATCTAAGACCCTGAGAAATACCCATTTGGGATTTCCCCAAAAAAACACGAGGGGAAGTTTGAGACGAGAGGCAGCACAGTCCTGCCTCAGGTGCATCAAACCCCTAAATGGCCCAGTGAGCAGTCAAAGCATGTTGTGTCAATGCAGTGCATGTTCCATAAATACAAGTGATACAGAGTGCCCTCCCCCCCCACCCCACGGTTTCAAACAAAATCAGACATGAAGTCATTTTCAGCCAGAAGCAACTGAACAGAAATAGCTTGCATGTGGCTCTGAGGTCATAGACACAGGGAGGAGAAAAGATAACCGAAGAGAAGACACTGTGTGTGTGTGTGTGTGTGTGAGTGTGTGTGTGTGTCTGGTGTGGTGGTGTGTGTGTGTGTGTGTGTGTTTGCTGTGAGAGATCTTTGTCTCTCTTATTTTAAACATAAATCATCATCAAAATGAATGGCTTGATGAGAGACTCCATATTGGCAGGGTCTATTACAGATGTGAGTTCTGGAGCCCAGTGTAAAAGACTGTCTATAAATAAATTAAAAATAAAAATTTGAAAAATAAAAAACATCATCTTCATCGTCCTCAGCCTTCATCCTCCTGCACGGCAGCGTCTGGTCCAGAGTCAATAATAAAAAATATATAATAATTAATCAACAAATATCAGCATTTTCTGTAGATTATAAAGTTTGTAAAGGTAAAGTTAACAAGTTAAAGTAATACAAACATATCTGTCTATCTATCTATCTATCTACATCTATCTATCTATCTATCTATCTATCTATCTATCTATCTATCTATCTATCTATTCATCCATCATCCATCCATCCATCCATCCATCCATCCATCCATCCATATACCTACCTACCTACCAATTTATACTGAGTATTGATTATTGGCATTATCTATATATAAGTATATACAGATATATTTAGTTTTTATAAAGACAAGCTCAAATTAAATAAATCCCCAAATCCAGACAACAACTGGTCTGCTGCATTTTAAAGTGTTGATTCAGTCAGGAACACATATCTCACAACTGATAATATCAACTGATCAGTTTCATTTTAAGGCAGCGAGAAAAAAGGGGAATTTTAACCAGATCAAATATGAAAGTCAGGGGCATTGAAATACTGCAAAGCGGCAGCTGTGGTTCTTAATTCAATTTGTCGTTGGCTCAAAAACTCCTGCAGCCTCTGCAACCTGAGGGGAAACTCTTCACACGTGTGTGTCACCACCACAGACCACCGATTACAGTCGTCTACCTCTTCCCTCACTCGCCTCCATCATTCAGAGGGGATGAGGCAGTGTCTGACCTTGAGTTAGTGGAGCCACATCCACCTGAAGCACTGTCTTCTTCTGTGCTGGTCCAGGATGTGGTTATTTGGAGGTGCAGACGCTGGGATATGGGATATGCGCTGACTAGCAGCAGGAACAGTGTGTGTATATGTGTGTGTGTGTGGTGTGTGGTGTGTGTGTGGTGTGTGTGTGTGTGTGTGTGTGTGTTGATGCATTGATGGGGTTTTGGACCTGAGCAGAGAGTGCTGATGGGGCTGACGCTGAGAGAGAGAGGCAGTTTGTTCCACCATTAGAAAGACAGAGACAGATGTCAGCACCAACAGCTGCTTTTGTCAGCACTTTGTGTGAGTACACACACACACATACACACACAAACACTCTAACACACTAACACACTAACACACACAAAAGCACACAGTGAATGACAGTAAAGAGGGTGTGCCTCACTCATACTCAGAGAAAAAGAAGTTAGAAACCCTCTTCTCTCAGTTTTTCTTTTTGTCCATTCATTTAGTTTGATTCCTGAAATGAAACCTTATGAAGGACACACTGATGTTCACTCTGCTGCCGGCCTGGCTGCTGAATCTGAAGTATCGATCGCCTCTCACCTTCCTGTCGGAGGACGAACCCGAGCTGCTGAGTTTGACTGGGAGCCAGCAGTAGGTGGCAGCAGTCAGTTATGCAGTGAGTTCTCAGGATGACAGCATCTGTTTCCTGGTGCAAACCTCTGTGTGGGAGCTTCATCACCTTCATCCCTGGGAAGATATAATAAATCAGCCTTTGTGGTTTTATAGAAATCAACAGGGTGGATCTGTAACTGCTACTTTGACCCATTTCTGTGAGCTCTGTTGTTGTTGTTCATGTAAGAGGCCCCAGACCGCACCGTCGCCTCTCTTAGACTTTCTTTGTTTTCCACTGATTTGCTCGTCTAGACACCCCCCCTCTCGTCTTGCTGTACCGCTGCAGTGGGTAACACACAGGTGGCCATGACAACGCTAACTGCATTAAGCTGGATTACCTGAGGCCTGGTGAGCCCCGGAGCCGGGCAGGGATTCCTCCTCACCACACGCACTCACTCCACAGCCTGCTGCTGCACAGAATGCACCAATTATCTCCCTGCGTTGGTTTCAACATGAGTCACAACTCAGTTGGACTTCTGAACGCACTGACAGCAGGAGGAGGAGAGTATTGGACACATGTGTTTGTACCAAGGCTCCTCTCAGCCTTAGCGTGGAGGAGAGAGGGGCTAGCAAAGGCCCTCAGCCCGTAGAGCTCCACTTTTCGAATGCGTGAGCGATGGATAGGGATGCGAGAAAGAGAGACAGACAGAGACAAATACTAGAACGAGCAGGCTGCCAGACAACAGGGTTATATAAGGACAAGTGTTTTCCATGGAAAAAAAAGGGCAAGAAATGCTGTTTGGAGTCGGCCATCCTTGGTGACGCGTGGAAAAGAGTGGAATGCTGCGCTGACGCAACTTTCGAGCAGCGTTGGAGTGTAATGAGTGTGCGTTTGAGATGAAAGTGTGTGAAAAACCGGAGGCAACACTGGGAGAGAAGAAAGAGGGAAAGAGAGAAGGGGCATGTTCTGTGAAAAATATGTGCATGTAGCGTGTGTGAGTGCACTTTAGATGTGTTTGTGTGTGAGTGGAAAAGTGGAGAGAGAGAGAGAGAGAGAGAGTGCCGCAGCCTGCTGACGTAACGGCTCCTAACTGTTTCCATATAGAAGGCCTGGGACCAGGCGCCAGGCAGCCCCTCAGCATGTGTCTGGTACCCATCAGCCACCAGGAGGAGGAGGAGGAGGAGGATACACAGTCGTGCATTTACACACATGCAACCTACATTCATGCAACCCACTGCATGTGTGTATGCATGAGCTCGGATCCATGCAGGAACATTAACATGCATGATAGATACCAAGCATTCATGCAAACATGCACGTAGAGTTCATACAGTCTGGAGACACATCAAAGGAAAAACCTGAATAAACAAGTGGAGAAGCAAAACAAATGCAGATGCTGGAGTTTTGAGGGTGAGGCCTAGGACTCACCAGGTTCCAGAATGAAGCCCCACGGTGCTTTCCACCATCCACAATCCATCCATTCATCCATCCCTCTGTCTATCAATCTACCGACCATCCGTCCATCCATTCATCCTATACGACTTTTCCTTTAAGGGCCGTGAGGAGAGCTGGAGCGGGGTCTTCCCCTGCAGGTCAGCAGCGTATCACAGAGACAAACAACCATTCACCCTCTCATTCACATCTATGTTGAATTCAGTCCAATTAACTGGAACCCACTCTGCATGTCTTTGGACTGTGGGAGGAAACTGGAGTTCCTCAGAGACACAAGTTATGTAAAGTACATTTACATGTGCACTAATGTCCCATGTGGTTTAGAGGGTATGTTCATGTTCTCATTATGTCCAATAAAATCATAGGAACTTAATGTGTCGGTCATCATGTCTTTAAAATACTTCACTGCAATAAGCAGCATTTCAGTTTTTCTGTGTATTTTCCAGACAACTCATGCTGACTTGATTCATATACACGCACGCAAAAACACTAACATAATAAACATGTGCAAGTAAATATATGATGTCGGTGAAATGAACATATCCGATATCTGCTCACACACACACATGCACACACACACACGCACACGCACACACACTCCTTTGTATCCAAAAGCAAACATTTACTTTCTTGCAGGCTGACCGTTTGACCTTGACTCTCCCATATATTTGTTTTTAATGAAAAAAACACGCCAGGCAAAGTAGCATTTAGGAACTTCATTCAGAAAGAACCGGAGGAAATGTAAGAAACATCGCATCGGAAAGGTATTTGAGGAGGGAGAACAGAACAATGGCAACAGGAAACCTGCAGAGAAGTGCAGACTTCACCACAGCGGAGAGGAGACTGCAGACGGACAGGTTACCCGAGATACAGATCCATATAATACAAGCTGAGGAGGGCACCTTGAAACACACAAAGACACACACACACACACACACACACACACATATATATAGTGTATACACTCAGGGAGCATATTGTGATGGGATTATCCGTTATGATCCAGGCGATAAATACAGACGACAACATGCCGAGCAGGCCGGTCATTACGGGGACAATGAAAGTGAGAAGGTGGGATTTGCTATGTATTCCATTACCGGGGTGGTCTTGTCAGGGAGAATTCCCATGATGATCATAAAATAAACACACACACACATACACACACGTATGCATGCACATGAAAAGCAGGGGGACTCAGCTGGAGATGCTGGTAATGCCATTACCTCCGCCGGTGTCCTATTGGATTCAGTGAACATGCTCATTAAGACAGTATTGTGCTCACTGAAAAAGGCCATGGGCCATCTGGTTTTGCATGTGTATATGTGAGTGTGTGTGTGTGTGTGTGCGTGTGCATGCTTGTGTGTCTGTTGAAAGGATCTGCTCCTCCTTACCTCACTCGTCAGTCCCTGAACAACACACTGGTTCTCCTGGCTACATTGAACCGAACAGAGGGGCTTTGGGAGGGATGCTTTGTTTGTGGAGTTGTGGATGTACTTTGATTGCACTGAGGTGAAATTCCACCATGACATCATGAAACCAAAACTGCCTTTGTAGTCAAGCCCCCATTGAGAGGAGTCGATGAATTGGCCCCCCGCTGGATTTGGACGCTGTTTTTTTTGTAACATCGGTGTACACTGTGTTCTCTGAGGGGGGGGGCAAATACCTGTCTTTGTCTTTCTCGTTCTCACAAACCCACATGCACACGCACACGAACACACAACACACAACACACAACACAACGTCATCTCATTCTCTCATACCCTGGAGGTAAGCAGTGTTCAAACACATGACATCATCGGCAAACACCACACCCTCACCAACCGCCCTCCTGCGCCTGTGCCCACAGACCCAGTCGGATAAGGAAGAGGTGGAGCGGGTGAGACGGAGGGTAAAGCCCAGAAAGCCCGTGGTGTGTGAGTGTGTTGGCTCAGAGAAGAGGAAGCAGACAGATAATGTGTCAGTCTGACAGAAGACAGGGAACAAGTGCGTGACGCTCCTTTGAGGCGTGGTTGTACACGTCCTTTTCCTATTGTCACACTTACACACACACACAGTTATATTCTTCCATAACCAAGGCTGAAAGCAAACCTTTTGTGAGAAACCATGTAAATTCTATGATTGGCCTTGACACCATGGTTGGAAACCCCCTACCACGGCCCCATGCCGCTAGCTGTCAGCCAAAAGCTTAGTAATTTTAGAGGTTGAGTTGAAGACTAGCACGTCTACATGTGAACTGTTTGCACTTTGTGTGGAATTTTGTTGAAAATTAGTTTGAAACCTGGAATGATGTGGTTTGGAGTCAGTGCAGTTTGATGTAGGACCCACCCCCCAGGTTCCTTTTGCCTTAGGCCCTTTAAAGTCCTTTGGAACACTACTGTCCATAATGTCTCGCAGGTCTTCCTCATTGTCCTTCATGGTGCTTTAAAACCACTCACCTCTCCTCTCCTCACCATTTCTCTCTGCTCACTCCGACTGGTCGAGGCAGGAGGTCGAATTGATTGAGGCATAGAAAATTCACCAACATGTTGTGTGTACTAGCATATCTCAGCAGTAGCTAGCATGCTAACAATGTCAGAAGTCTAACCCAAACCATACAAGTTGTTGTTGCCCCTCTAAGAGATTAAGAGAGATCTCTTAATCTGATCTCTCTTAATCTCTTAACCAATGCAAAAAAAGGTAATAATTAAATTGATATGGTACTGTAAGCATTATACACTTGTATTTTTTAGTTACTATTTAGATTTGACTAATATGTATCTATGCTACAGCTAGCAACATTTAAATTGCTATCTTTAATTATTATCTCTACTATTACTATATTTACGTTGATTTGTCGTCCAAGCTTTGGGCATCATAAGCAATATTTAGTTGTTGATTTCATAACAAGGTGGGCGTGTGTTTCTAGGAAGTTTTTGAAAACGCATCTTCTCTGCTAAATTATTCACCAACCCATCAGCGTAGAGAAGCATGTGGCATTGCCAGTGTCTGGAAGAGAAAAATCAATAAAGCTGTGTTGTGTGGTCGGAGTGGACTTTGTTTAACACAAAATCAATAGCAAGACTCCAGGACTCGGGGATGTTGTAATGTTGTTGTTCATCTGTTGGGTGGATTTCCCTTCCCGGACCCTGTTCACCCCGCATGCACGCACACAAGCAGAAGAAAATGAAGAAGAAGACGAAGAAGAAGCAGAGAGGAGATTGTATTTTGTCATGTCTGTATTTTTGTCTCATTTTCACAAAACATGTACAGGGGAAGGAAAAGCCTTTCAATAGAACCTGAGGTATTTTTGCGTCAAGCAGCCTAAGGTATCAGGATTTTCTTTTAAAAACTCATCTAAATTCATCAGTGTTCTTAGATGCGTTGCTATTTACACTTAATAATAATAATAATAATAATAATAATTCAATAACAGCAATTTTAGCAAATGGGACAGCCTGCATCATCTTTGTTACATGTCATAAATAATTCTAACAACATTTCTTAAAAATATAGGGACGAGGGGTGAGGAGCGGAGAGGCTGCTCGAGCCTCATGGGAACACAGGAATCTATCCGAACTTACTGTAGCTGCAGCAGCACAAGGTCAAAGGTCAAAGATCGCCAGAGAGAACGGGGTAAAAGGAAAAAACTAAACACATTTTACATTATAAATAAATAACCATCTCTCACCAAAAGCGCAAACGTTTTCATTTCCCCTCAGGATGTGAACATCCTCTTTTTTTCCCCTCTTTTCTATTTGTTACGCTGTTGTCGTTGTTTTTTTTAAATCAAAGCTTTGGAAAATAGGAAATAAGATAAAAAAGAAAAGAAAGAGAAAGCGAGGGAGCTTTACGGACATGCATTGTGCTGATGTACCAGCAGCTATGTGCCCTGTGTCGGGCTTGGCTCACTGAAAGATCCCCTGAGAATGAAAAAAGGGCGTGTGTGTAGGGCCTATGCTTTATGTGTGAATGTAAGTGCATACTGTATCTTTGTGTGTGTGTGTGTGTGTGTGTGTGTGTGTGTGTGTTGGTTGGTTTCAGCTTTGGTGGGACGCACTGTGATGATGACTGATGAACTGGTGCTTGCTGGGAGAGGTGCGAGTGTTTAAATCGTATGTACCTTTGAAAGAGCATGTGCCTGTTTGCATATAGTTGTTGTAATGCCAGACTTCCTGGAAGTGGCAGAAGAGGATTGGCTGTGTAAGAGCGATCGTTGTGTGTTTGTCTGCTCTGTGATTCTCTGCACGATCAAAAAAAAAGTGTTTTTAATCAACGCCTGAGCCCTCCATCGTATCAAATGGATGAGTTCCCACTGCAGACGAGCCAAGAACAGAAGCGCCCGCTCTTACAGATCAGATCTCACCACAAGGACGTCTGTTCCATGCTCCGGCAAAATAGGATTGTGCACTGTCGAACACTTAGTTTTCTGAGTATCTTGTTGCTTGAGTGTCAATGAAAATCAAAGTTGTTCATCCAGAAACCAGAAAAGTGCATTTCAAAGGTCATACATCACTCTCCCCAAAGAAGGAACAAAACATATTGCTTTCTTGAATTTGTTGAATGTGTGTATTTGTATGAGGGTGTGTTCATAAATACCATACAGCAAATAATAATAATAATAATAATAATAATAATAATAATAATTCAACAAAAGAAAAAAAAGAGGAAATAAATCCACAAAACATTATATTATTTCTCATTACCAGAATGAACCAGTACAATAAATTAAAAACGATAACAACAAAAGAAGTCCATTAGAAGTCCATTAAAATTGCTATATATATATATCCGTATTGTATATATAGTATTTTGTCTGTCAGCCTTTCTGGTGCATGCTCAGTGGTGACCATAGGGGGCGGGGCGGGGGTCTGAAGAGCTGAACCCTTGTCACCGTCCCGAAAAATCTCAGTCCCAACACACCGTTAACACTGGAAACAAGGGAGCCAAAGTCAGGAAAGACACACTGTGCTTTGTAGGGTGGGTGTGTGTGGGGAGACATGACACCGCCTGTCACTGCTTAAAAGTCTTTTCTTTAATAAAAAAGTTGAGGATCCTTCATTGTTTGGATGCAGTACCGCCTTTCCATCAAGTCCCTGGGATCTCTCTCTGCCTTGTGCTGTGAGCGATGTGATGAGACGGTGCCGTTCAGGAGTCTGTTATTGTCTTGATAGCGGGCAGAGCCAATGGGGAAAAGGGGGGGGGGATGTGTGGATGCTGCCGTGCGAAGGATTCGAGGCGTTACGACATTGGGGTGAAGCTTTTGGGAGGAAACACGGGGCTTGGTTTCAAATCACAAGCTATACACCCACTGAAGCACACAACATTTGACCACAGGCAAGCAGTTTGTGTGTGAACTCTGTCAAAACAGGGGTTTTCTATATAATAAGGATGCAAATGTCACTTTCCCCAGAGTCTGGGACAGAGCTCAGAAACGTTAAGATTTTCAGTACCTACAGTATAGTCACCCCCCCTTGTACCCGAGCTTTCTTCAGATCTGTACGAGAGTTCAGGATGGTTATGGTCAGCTAAGCACCACATCTTAGGCTCTGTCTGTCCAGCTTGCTAACCTTTTCACATTAACTCTCTGCTTGGAGTCTTTAACACTGTCTGAGAGGGGAGCACAGAAAACTCTCTTCTGCTCTTCCTCATTTGTCCACTTCTTGGACTCCTTCTCACCAGGTCCATTTTTGTCCCCAGGGGACAGCTCTGCTCAGGTCCATTATCTGTCAGGATACCTCGATGATCTCCATGCTTCCAGAGAAGCTCGACTGCTTCCCGATCTTCCCCAGCTCTTCTCTGGACCGTGTCTCAGCGATGCCCTCCTCGAACTCCATCTGACAGCTGCGTCGCTTGAACTGCATCTCTGACGCTGCTCCGCTGTTGTTGGAGCTGTTGGACATGGGCACCGTGGACGACGACTCCCGGGGGTCTCTCTGTGTCTGTGGTGGTGAGGGCTTCTCCCTCTGGGATTTCTCTCGTAACCGCACACCTTCGCTACACCCAAACGCCACATACGCCGAGCTGCTCCCAAACCTCACCGACGACTCCTCTCCTCCTCCATCTCCGCCACCTCCCAGCTCCATCTCTCGCACACCGCCCACCTCTGCCCCAAAATGCCAGGGAGCATCTGTGGGGGGGGTAACAGGCGTGACAGGAGTGGTGGCCTGGACAGTGTCTCTGTGTTTGGTCCACATGACCCCAGACCCCGCGGTGGGCAGGGATGGTAGTGTGAGGAGCAGGGAGCCCTTTAGGTTCTCGTCCAGGGAGGGGTTCTTGTGGTCCAGCGACAAGCTGAGGGACTGAGGAGGTTGGTGTGGTTGGGAGTGGACTGGTGAACTGCTGGAGCTGTGCTTAGCTTTTCTTCTGGGTCGGGATGAGGAAGAACTCGACCGATGGACTTCACTTCCTCCGAACCCCAAACCTCCGATGCTGCCCCCGCAGCCTGGTGAGGGGAATGGTGAGTCAGAGGAGCTGGGGCTGTCTAGGACGGGCGACTGGGAGCAGACACCGTTGGAAGTGCCTGTTCCTGGGCTGTCAAGCTTACACAGCTTAGGGACGTCTTCAGAGTGTGTGGGGGGCCAGGCTAGGGCAGCGGGGACTGTTGGGGGAGTAGACAGATTTAATGTCCAGGGAGAAGGAGCGTTTGAGCCGGTTAGTGTCCATGATCCTCTCTGCAGAGAGGTGCAGGCCGTTGAAGCCTTGCTGGAGGGAGGTGGGTGACGGTAGCTTGGGCTCTGCTGGGATGTGAGGCTCTGCCACCGATGAATCATATTTGCTGTGGTGACCGTTCATTTCAAAACCTGTATCAACTCCATTAACCTCTGAGTTTCCAGAGATTAGGTCATCAGTGGTGGAAGTTAAAGCTTGGAGTAACTGCAGACCCTTCTCAAACTCCAGCAGCTGACCAAGGAAGTTGAAGTTGGGGGATATTGACGGCCTTCGGTCCTTCACAAACCTGTCAGGAGGAAAAGATATGAACAATATTAGTGACAGAAAACGGTTTTTAAGGCAACTGTTGTGTGATAAGTGCACTACGTCTAATGAACTGTATGAATTCATGACGACTGTTTCAAGGGGAGAATTAACTTCAATGCATTAGACATAGTGTGTGAACAGTTCCACTGATGCACAATGCCTAATCCTGTGCTAGTGTTGTGCAGACAAGGTAACTCAAAGCCTTTTGTACACACTCAGCTCCCTAGCAGCCATCTAACAATTTCATTTCTCACGACTGGAGGGGTGGGGGTTGAGAAAATTGTCTAGCATTTCTTTTAACCTTGAGTTGCCTTTTTACAGAGGCTGACACCTTAGCTCAGCTGGTGGTGGATGGGAGGAGCGAGCGTACCTGTAGGCGTCGTCTGACGACAAGCCCATTGTCTTCATGATGTATGCGATGGCGATGGTTGCTGAACGCGAGATTCCAGCCAGGCAGTGCACAATGACTCTGCAGTTTGACACCTTAGCTTTGTCTGTTGAAGGGAGGAGAAACGAGAAAAGATATGAATACACACAATCGTACACAAATCTGCACAACACTGCATATCCCTGACAGGTCTCATCTTTAGCACAAAGTCTCTATTGAAAGCAAACTGACATTTCCTGGAAGAGCACAGGGGGGTCATCGGATGTGTTCTACCTGACGCTATTGTGTGCTTAATCTGCACGTGAGCGTTTAGTAACCGTGACAATGAGCGGATGTGTCGTATTGAGTATCGTGCATTCTTTCACACATCACCTGAGCTGAATTTACTTTGTTGAAAAGATAGTCGTCTTAGAGGCTATTGTGCTAAGCTTCACCGACACATTATTTTATTTTCTATCCTCTTACCTATGAATTCATTGGTTTTGTCCAGCCAGGGCAGCAGCTTCTCACAGTAGTTGTCGTTGACCGGGATTCGCATGAAGTGGCTCTCACTGATGTAGTCCGGCTTGGGGCAGGTGTTGCTGGCATTCAGCACATAGGTGATACCATTCTGAACCATCAGATCCTGCAGAAGAATAGATACAAGGGTTTATATATATATATATACATGTATATATTATTTTTTATGTCAGTTGTTTCCTTGATGGCAAATAAACTAATAAATAAATTGTCAACCTACCTTGTTGAGGACATCCTTCTGTGAGCCCAGGTAGAGGTGAGGCAGGATTCGAGTGAGCCCTACGTTAGCCACACTCAAGCAGGGCTGGGACAAGCTCATAGGCAGAGCGGTGGCAGGCTTCACTTCACACAGGCCGGGGAAACAGGAGGAGAAAGCAGCAAAACCTCCTGCAGAGAGAGAGAGAGAGAGAGAGAGAGAGAGAGAGCAGAGAGGGGTTTAGGTTCACTAATGGTTTTCCACACAGCAGTTACAAAACAAACTGGGAGCTCTGCAAACACTCCCATGAGCTCACAGAGAGCACTGAAAAAAAAACATTGCACCACCATTAGCAGAGCATACAGACGCTCTTTTGACTTTCAGAGGTGAATGTGGGCTACAGCCGTCTGGGTCCTGCTCAGTGCAACAGGAACAAAAAGAGAGGCTCTCTGGGCTTCTGTGTGCGAGTTAGGTTAAATGTTGGGCGGCTAGGAATGCGTGTCTGGCCCTTTAAGAGGCGGGCGGCTCCACTTTTGGCATATGTGTACATGAGTGTGTGTGTGTGTGTGTGTGTGTGTGTGTGTGTGTGTGTATGGGGCTCTGTTTCCTGCATGAGCTCATGTCCTGTAGCAGAGCATTGCGTCAGGCTGAGGGAATGAAAGAGGCCACAGGTGCAGGGCCAGGACAGGGGCCCAGTAACATCCCCCTGACAACAGCATAGTGCACGCACACCAGACACACAAGCACACACACAAACACAGACACACTCACACTAACAAGATGATATACTCCAAGCTTCAATCTGATGACATGATCACATAATCTCGCAGTCAACATATGCTCAATATTCACTCTCACTAACTATAACTCTCATGCAGAGTGACACATCATATGAGCACTGCACTGCTCGTGCACACACATACCCACACACACACAAATAGCCAAACTCATCATTACATCTGTAGTACAGCGGTTGTATAACTCCAGAGTGGGGGCCGATGAGGGGAGGTGGAGGTGGAGGTGGGGGGGGTGTGTCGAGGAGGGTAATGACCTCGCTCAGGAGCAGCGAGGAAGGAGGGAAGTGCTTCAAGGAAACACTGAGCCCCAGAAAGGAGATTAGAACCTAATCTACGTTCAGCCCTGCCTGACCCAACATGGGACGTAGTGCACGCTGACGCACACACGCGCACACACACTGGGCGATCACAGAGTGAGAGTAAGTGAGACATGACATCACTGTTCTAAAGTAGCACACACAGCACAGTGCAGGCAGGACATCACCTTCCGTTGTAACACACACCAAGCTGCACCGATCATGTAGCAACGGCTGTCCAACACACACACACAGACACACAAGCACACACACATATATGTCAGTAGAATGTACTGCAGTGTGTCTTCTACAGATAAGAGATCTGGGACAAATAATGAGAAGCTGCAAAATAAAAGATATGCAAGTAGTCAGAGGAGAGCAGCTCTGGCGTTTGGAGCTATTTGTGAACAACACAACTTCTGAAGCTGGATGCATGACCCAGTGCTATTCTGGGTGCACTGCCCCTTTAAGAGCAAAGCGAAGAAGGCCCGTCTGTTTCCAGCTATTAATGGCTACCAGCGGAGCGATGACATCAGCGCTCCACATGGGGGGTGGAGTGGAGGGAAGGATAGATGGATAGATGCAGGGAGAGCGATCAGATAACTTACAAGGTACGAGAGGGAAAGCTTAACGCAGAGAGCAAGACGTTGAGGGATCGCTGCTGTGCGAGCGTGACTCTATGATCTAACCTTTTAGGCCTCTAATAGAGCAGACTAAACACACATTTGTAGTTTGGGCTTTAGACAGCACTGGCACTGTAAATCTCCACCTCCGCCTCCTTCTAGTGATCCTCTGGGCGGTGCTACAGTGTCACTGATTGATAAAACAGAGGGAGGAAGGGCAGTTCTTGAAGGGTTTCTTCCTGGTTCCCAAGCTGCTGGTATGGAGCCTCCACAAGCACAACACACACACACACACGCACAAAGAGAAAATAAATGGTGCTACATATATACTGTATCTCTACGAGGAGGAAGCCGTTAAATCAACAGGAAAAGCCACACGTCACACTTCAACCATTTCCCTTTGGATAAGAGGACATTGTTAGAGAGTTGTTAGAAGGGCCGAAGACAGGATGTTCCACGGTTTTAACGCTGAGGAGAAAGTGCGTTTGTTTGTAACAAGAGGGAAGTGAACACATGAATGAAAATAATCCCCTAAAGATATTCTCGCCCGTTAAATCTTGTGTACGTCTGTATTAATAATCATATACGTGATTACTGTAGCTTATCTGTGCGACTGGGAGAGTGAGTAAGGTGTTACTGGCATAAGGGGAAACTGGAGTCAGAGATAAGAGTGTGTCTGCACATTACGTCAATGCAATTACAAACACCTACTGTGAAGTCAGAGGTTTGCCCAGCAACCGCTAATGGACGTTAGTCACACAGGAGATAGCATGTTATTGTCACCTTGTCAACTGACCCCGCTCTACTTAGGGTTGTCAGGATGACGAGGACGGGCAGTGATGTTGATGACAGTTGGCTCATCGCTTCGAGTGATGTCAAGAGTGAATAAAACACAAATGCTGTGCGTCCAAAGGGCAGATGAACACCCAGACACACAGAGAGCACTAAATAAACCCATAGCCTCACATTCTCCAAAAAGAAAAACGATGACACATCCGTCCATTCCAATCTAGGCGCACAAAGAGCACACATAAACCAACACAGTGTGTACATTCACACTGAGGTCACCGAAAATACCCTGTGACACACACGCCAGCCCAGCTGTCCGCAGAAATGACATCAGAAAGTCAACTGGGAGAGATGAGTTCACCTTCAGCGCGGCGTGATAATCAGCGGAGACTTAACACGCCGCTGCATTAAACTCAAGATATAAACAGAACCACTTGGAAAAAGTGGCCACGAAGCTGAAGCCTCCGCTGCGGTTGTGATTCGAAAATGAACTGTGCAGAAATAAGAGCTCCTGTGGGGAAGAGCCGTCGCGCTGAAGTCATGAGTTTGGGCCGCATAACTTTAAACTTCTGGGCAACTGCATCCCCCTCTCTTGCACTTCGCGACGTCATGCATCTCCCACTTCTGGAAAAATGTACTTGGACAGGATGTGACTAACCCGATTTTGAACACATGCTCTTGAAAAAGAAGAAAAAAAAAGTACCTCTGGGGTTGAAAGAAAACACAGAACCGGGAAGGAGGGCACTGTGTCGCCAGCAGCGGCGCTCGCCAGCGGTGACTTCCTTTTTCCGTTTTCCTCTGCCCACTTCATCACTTATACAACTGCTTATTTTCCTCTCTCGCCCCATCACAGCCGAGCACTCAGGCCTCCTTTGTTTGCTGCTACAGCGAGCCGGCGGTCTCTCTCTCTCTCTCTCCTCATCAATCATTTCCTTCCTCTGATCTAATATTCACGTTTCAGCGTATAGGAGATTTGCAGGTTATTATTCAAACACACATGAAACAGAGGCGCGTGTTGAGCAGAAGACGTTTGAATCAAATTCTGCTCTTTTTCTTGGAGCCGTGCCCGTGAAGCAGATCGATGTGGGGGAGCTGGGAGATGAATGGAAGTGGGATCCCGGAGATATTGACCAGTTGGACGGAGACACACAACACCTGCCTGGCTGTTGTGGTTAATGGGAGCTGTGCGGTTACATCACTGCTGTTGCTACAATTGACTGCCTCATCAATACGAGCTCCCCCCCCCCATCCATCCCGCCTCTGTGTGGCTTTCAGTTGGCCTCTTTAACTCGTCTGTTAATGGCGAGGACTCACACACAAGCACGCACACGCACACGCACACACACACACACACACACACACACACACACACACACACAGACACACAGACACACATAAAGGCAGGCAGGCATGTACAACCGTCCTCAGCCTGGGGGCATTGATTTGCTTGAATAACTGCCCCGCACCCCTCAATCGCTCCCTCTCTGTGGTTCATATCAGGGGAGACATGACGCCATCCTCTGTGCCCCTCCAGCTGTCCCCCCGCTACTATGAGGGGGACATTAGCATCTCAATGTGACCCCCCCCCCTCCACCCCCCGCGCCCACCACCTCCCAACATGACATCATTGCACACATGTCCCCACTCAGCCTCACAAAGGACGCGCTGCAGCCTGGAGAGACGATAGGAGAGGGTCTGTTTCAGGGCAGCGTCTGTCAGGAACACGCAGATTGACAGGCCCTAGATGAGCTAGTGGGATGAGGTCATTGCTTTTCAGTGGCCGTGAACAACTGTGATGTGTCATCCTGGCTGATGGTTAAACCGTTTATTGTTCCCCCTTATCTCGCAGAGGCAGATAGCAGGAATATGTCACTTTGATCAGATGCTGTTTCAGCAGTGTCACGTGACTGCAACATGGGACTATAAACCCTCCTGTAATTCAGCCTGCGTTCACACATCTATTTCAAAATAACATGTGACAGACGCTGTTCTATTTTCATCTGCTGAAGGCAAATGTGGGATTTTTTTTTGTTCTTTTGGTTGTTGCTAGCTATCTTTTCACTTCAAGCAGCAAAACCTGGCTGCGCGGAGGGGAACTGCACAAACACTCTCACACACACACACACACACACACACACACACACACACCTAACAGTGTGAAGGGTGGCAGGTGTGGAGATCTGCTCTGCTCACTGCTCTGAACAGGCTCTGATGTGCCCTGGTTTGTGCATATAGCATCTTAAATTACATTCAAACTTCACTCTCACATCCTCACACATTTATGACCCCAGAGGATCCAACTATAAAAACCAGATAATAAAAAATTTGAATGCATGAGTAGTTATTATGTGCAGGTATCTGCACTGGTGTGTTTTTTTGCTTTGCATTGCCTCATCGCTCTGTGTGAAGAGGGGCTGTGTTGAACACCTGCAGTGCACGCTGCACACATATTGATAACAGAGTCTCCACAAGACGCCATTCTGCAGAGAGAAAGTGTGCAGGGGCAAGAGAGAAAAGCCAAGAGCAGAGGAAGAGAAAGAGAGAGAGAGAAAGCGCCTTTGTGATGGTTTTACATCTCAATGACCACAGGCTGAGAGAGCATGAGCACTATGTCATACGGCTCTCATGCCCCCCCCCCTTCTCTTTCCTCTTCATCGCTTCTTGTCTTCATGATGTCATCCTCTTAATCCCCCTTCTTGTATTCTGCATCTCTAAACACATCAATTGCAGGGAAACAAAAAGGTGGGAGAACAATTAATGGCTCTCGCCGGGTCCCTTTGATGTTTTCTTCAATAGTGCGCTGTGGCCGTAAATAATATTGATACAGTACACATCTATCCCTCATTTGCAGCGTGCCTGGACTGGAATACCTCAATACCTGTGTGGCCGCTGAGCCTTTGTGCTCATCTGCAGTGCACAAGCCGTTATCAGGGGCTTCCCCACCTTCTCATCTTCTACACCTGTATTTAAAAACGGTGCATTTTACAGTTTAATCCCCAGCAAGCACACTTTCATGTTTTTACACCCCGACAATTCATAATGAATCATTTTTTCCCTCCTCACTATGTATGGTAGCTCTCTAGCCCCAGTCCACCAAGGCCTACATCCTCAACATGTTACTCTCCAGAAAGGAATGTTCTCATGAACTTGCCCACACGCACACAGACACACAAAGGCCACATCACTTCTTCTCCTTTGTGTCCAGGTGGATACACACCTCGTAGTTCTCTTCCCTCTTTCATTCGGCGGACTCTGATCTTCAGCCTCATGTCTGTGTCCTGGAGGTCCGGCCAAAAGCAGTCCTCTGCTGGGGCAATCACCACATCCAGCGGCATCCCCCAGAACACACGCTCGTCTCGGCCAAACGCACACAGATGGAAATGCTCTGGTGCTCCTTTTCTTCAGGGATGGAGCTATCAAAGCCCCCTCCCCTCACTTGGCTGCACAAAAAATGTCAGAGCAAACAAACAGAAGTTCTCCTCAAAGGGGCTGACGGAGGTGAACCCACAGTTGACTAAACTCCCACTGGCGCCCAAGTGCACGTCAGCTGTTCCAGTGTCCAGGCGGTGACCCTCAGAGAATTCACCCGAGCACAGCAAAAACTAGTCCAAAAATGTCTCTGGAATCGCTCCTCAAGTCCAACTGGGGCCAAAATCCAATGCAATGACCACAAAAATCCGCAAAATGCTCCCGCGTCAATATTTAGCAATTCTGTGGTTTTTGCAGAAGAATGGCTGCCACAGAGCAGAGCAGAGCCAGCAGAAAAAACAAAAGTGAGTATCCTGTGTCGCTTGTATGCCACCGCCAGCTGTAATCTGCCTGCAGCTGGTTCACGGAGCGTCGGTGTGTCTCTCTGAGCACTCTATCTGTCTCTGAGCGCACAGCCAGAAGAGCAGCCCACTATTGTTGTGCTGCTTCCCTCTCCTCGTCTCTCATTCGCTCAGTTGCTGGTTTACACTCCTCCCTCTCCCTCCCTGCCACCGCCTCCCTCCCTCCCTCCCTCTCTCTCGCTCTCTCTCTGTGTGCAAAAAAGGATGACGGAGCTGCGCTCTCTCTCCTCGAGCTCTGGGGGTGAATGAGCTCACTTGCCGTGAGCTCAGACTCAGCCCTCCCTCCCTCCCTCCCTCCCTCCTGCTCCTCTGCTTCCACCCATGCACCCTCCCTCTCTTGCGGAGCCAGCACTCCGTCATAGCTAATGTCTAAGGCATGTAACCACATTCCTTACTCACCCAACAAATATGCGGCCACCTCAGGGGCCTAGCTGCAAAGCAGAGATCTATCAGCAGCTATCGTTATACATAACACCGCTGCAGGACGGATTAGTCTCCGTTTTCTGTTTCTTACAGAGAAGTAAAATGCTTAGCGTGATAAAAAGAGTGTTGACATTATGATCCTCAGCATGAACCAGGGTTTGCATGTTTGGGAACTTGATGTTTCGAAGCAACACAAGAAAAATAATCTTGTTTATCAAATAGGTGTCGGTGAGCAGATCCTTAGGTGGATTGCCGTTGGATTTCCGTTTGGATTAAGACTGGGCCAGCATGTTGAAAGCTTACTTGTCTCTGAAGATGAAGGAACGTGAACGACCTCACCACGTTTCCTGCACTGGTTCATGTCTAACGCGCCTGTGTTTGGACAGTGTGTTCTCATTGTTGCGGATGAAAAGGTCGCGAGGAGAGGAGAGGACAAGAGGAGCTAAAGAAAGCAAAGTTGTTGAAGAGGGAGGAGATGGGGAAAGAAACAAAAAGCAGACAAAGGGAAGACTAGAGATGATGAGAGGACCAAACAAGCTTGTGGTTGGCAGCCATCATCCATTTGACAGGCCACAGACTCATGGTACTTTACTATGGAATGACAAACATGTCGGTCA
Organism: Pseudopleuronectes americanus; assembly: GCA_038501795.1. Taxonomy (NCBI): domain Eukaryota; kingdom Metazoa; phylum Chordata; class Actinopteri; order Pleuronectiformes; family Pleuronectidae; genus Pseudopleuronectes; species Pseudopleuronectes americanus. Next base: position 5,812,969 of record CM076720.1, read on the forward strand.
CAAGTCCGGCTATGGGAACAAAGCAGCACTCAACTGAACATAACCGCTGGGGGAGACTCAATGGTAACTGAATGTTAACTCGTGTTTAATTCAAATGCAGAGGCTGTAAAAACATTTTAAAGACACAAATGCAATAATAACTTTGAAAACAAAATTCTTTTAAAAAGAAATTCTTTTAATTCACGAAGCCCTAAAATACCTCAAAGTATCTGTCAGACTTGTACAATTTATGTAATGAAGAAAACATTGGATTGAATTTATTGTGTCTATCTTATTAGAATTAGTCCATGAAAGCTTTAGTTATAGCCAAAGTTTTGTGAGCACAGTGACCTTGACCTTTGTCCACGAGTCCAAGTGAACATTTGCTCCAAATTTAAAGAACTTTCCTCAAACATTTCCGGAAATATCACAAGGTCCATGACAGGGGCAAAACTATAATGTCCCTGTTCACGGCTGTCACTGGAACAGAAAGTGAAAAGGTACCGTTAGTAGGTCAAACGTCCCGTCTGACCGGCTGCTCAGTCTAAGGTTGAGAGATCACAGTACGCTGATTACATTCAAACCAGGTCAGATGAGCTGCGAGTGAATCAAGTCATCGTGCAGGCGGCCCCTGCATGCTCCAAAAAAGGCAAATAAGCTTACACAAGATGTCTAGTTAGGGGCCCAGCTGCATGCTGACAGACTGACCTCATCCCATCGCCACAGACCCCTGGATGATCACACACGGGTGAGAACAGCCTTACGTCACCCTTCTGTGTTTGACTACAGGTCACTGAGAGCGGCAGCGAGAGGAAATAGGTCACTTGACTAGTAAAAAAATACAAATCCAGACTTTGGTTTTTGGAGCGAGTTGTGACTGTGAGCAAACACACACACACAAGCACACACACACACACACAGACAAACATACACATTGTTCCTCCTCCGCAGCTGGTTGCAGCAGGTGTGGCACTCCATAGTGGTCAACTTGGGTTACTGCGCCTAAAAACACAAATAGTTGCCCTGGTTTGTGTACACACTTTGTTTGCTCTATGTGAGTTTGTGTATTTGTGTGTGGGTGGGTGTGTGTGTTTGTCTGTGTGTGTGTGCCTGCGGCCTTGAAGCAGGTTTGAAAAGCAGGACTTCCTCACACCTGCCAACAGCAACAGAGCAAAGTAGCTGTTGGTTGATGTTTTAATGGTCAAACTCCTCAAGTAAATATCCCGCCCCCCCCCAGTCTCTTTCTACCCCTCTCCTCCTCCTCTAATCCTCAGCAGGGTAACAAGGCTCAGAATAGAAGGTGTGTTAATTAGAGGATTACAGCCAAGACACTATAAATGACAACCAGGCCTTCTTTATTGACGGCACATGTGTGCTTCGCTGTGACAGAAATAGGTGGGACTGTCACTTTGGACACCCCCCGCCTCTGACATCTCTTAGATTTATAGTGTGTTTTTATGGTAGAGGGCTTGTTACTGGGACGACGGGAAGTTTACACACACATACACACACATAGTGACCAGCCAAAACAGACAGGGAGATGAGCATGAGATAGAGGATGCCTGACGGGCCTTAGAGACCAGAAAAACATGGAGCAGCTCTCCGAACAAGGTGTGTTTTAAATGGTGCAAACAGGGTCTGGACGCGGCTCGTGCACAAGGCAATGAAAGTCAAAGCTTTTAGATTTTAGAAAGTCTGTCTCTCTTTCAAAGTCAGTGTTAATCTCTGCACCAGACAACTGCTGGGTTCAAATAGCATCTACTTACGTGTGTTTATTAAATTATGGGGCAAGTATCATGAATGTAAATCTTCTATATACTGAAGCAGGTGAGTTCTGGAAACTGTATGATTTATTTATCTGTATACACCTTATAAGTATCTGTATGTACTTAAAGGTATTTAATATTATGTTTTGTACATTAGTAACACAAATGTATGATGAATAAATATCAAACGGATTCTCAATAGTAGAGTGAGAAGAGCGAATTCAATCAATGTAAAGAGCCATCTTCGTTTGACAGGGGACTTTACTGTATCTAATCTAAAACGGAAATCACATGTTATTGTATTGGGAACTATAATTAAATTAATATATTTACTATAGATTAATCTGCTGAGTATATATGCATATAGCATCTACTCTCGACGCTAATGACACAATATTAGTTCTGATTTCAAGAAATGTTCCCGATCAAATGAAGCTAATCCGACCAATGCAAATAATTATTCCTAACAAAAACCCTAAACAGATATTCATTAGAAGTCATTTCTGCCAGCTGTGTTTGCACAAGTGTCATAAAATAATTCAAACATTGTAATCAGGGCATTTCCCCACTTCCTTCCCGAGTGAGACAGGCAGCGACAGGAGCGCCATCCTACACCACAGATCATCTGTCAGGTCACCACGGGAAAGAGAGACGTCATTCTCCGGATAGGGCAGGTTAGAGTGATGAAGACTGAGTTAATGTGTGTGTGTGTGTGCTCATCATCTTGTGTGTGTGTGTGTTGCAACCGTGTGTGGAGGATGATCCCTACAAGGTGAGATGAAGACATAAAGGACATTGCTGCAGGGGTTAGGGACCTGGCAGACCGTTATCTGCACTAATATGAATAAACACAAGCATATGTCCCCAAGTGTGTGTCTATCTCTGTAGGTACATGCATATTGGTGGTGTGTGTGTGTGTGTGTGTGTGTGTGTGTGTGTGTGTGTGTGTTGATAATGCTGGTTGTCAGGGGATCAGTAACAAGGCTGCTCTTGCAGTGATGTAATGCCCACAGGCGAACACAGCTGCCATGCCTGGGGGGTGAGGTAGTCACCAGGGGAGAGACAGAGCAGAGGATGGATGGAGGGGATGGAGCAAATCAGTGTGGGGGAGGCACAGAGGAGGGTGTGATGGTGGGTGATGGGTGCTGGAGGGGAGAGGGGGTTGATCGAATCCATGGGGAAACTGTAGCTGAAAGTATGTGGGTCAATTCTCAAGGGGACATTAGTCGGGAAGTGGCACGTGCACAAACACTACATACAAGATCAATAGTTCAAATATTGTTCGTTTTGATACTTATTGCTCTAACACAGTGAAATTTTGCAACAGAAAGGTTATAAACTGCACCAAAATGAAGTTTTGCACTGACATCTAACTGACGGAGGCAAGTGTTAATATTCTGTCCGACTTCCCTCTCCCCCCCACCCCTCCAAGAGCTTCCTACTCCCCTTTCACCACATTTTCAGACACATAACAGGAGCTCTGATTGAGAGATAAGGTCAAAGAGAAAGGTCAAGGAGGTGAAGACAAGCAAGAAATCTGAGGACGACTGAGGAAAGAGCTTTTCAGATCTAAAGATTATACCGCAGGGAGGTTTAATGCGATTTAAGGCAGCAACTACTTGGTGATGTGTGTGTGTGTATGTGTGTGTGTGTGTGTGTGTGTGTGCTCATGCAGGAGATAGTTTCATCTCTATCCTGGCAGCCTGAAGGGAGGCTTGCTTGCATCAGTAATGCAGCAGACCCCCTGCCCTCCACGCAACTTAACCCCCCGGAGGAACTCAGCACTCGGGGCTACTGCACCAGTAAATCTGCCTCACTGGCAAGAAATTGGTTTACACTACACAGAAATATATACACTCAGTCGAGCAGACCCACACACACACATACACACACTTACACGCACATTGAGAGGAAAGAAGAGGGTGAGCTATCAAACACACCAAGGGGGGTTTTCAGGACCAGACGGGCCTTCATAAACCAGATGAACTACTTAAAAATCCCAGTTGGATATGTTCAGTAGTGTGCGCGTGTGTGCGGGTGTGTGTGTGTGTGTGCGTGTATGTGTGTGTGTGTACTGTAGGGGCACCATCAAGATGAATATGAAATGCTACTGGTTACCTCAGGCATATATATAAGGCCTTTTCATTGCCGATGAACATATGGAGTGAAAGTTCATTTTCACCCATAACAGAGGTTTTGTATATTGTGTATATACTGAGTTTGTAATACATTGTGTTCCTGTATTGCACTTTACAGGAACCATGTGTATTAGCGTGCAGAAATGATCACTCTGCTCTCGTCTGATTTCCCCAGAGGCGAGTTGGTCTTCACAGGTTCACTTGAGCAGAATGGATGAACGGTTGTTTCAATCTGAATGCTAATCGCTCAAATTGGCTTCACCGAGGTTCCTTGCAGCACTTGAATGCAGCAACACACTAGAAAAGCATCTCACATCTCTCATTGTTGACACATACACACACACACACTGTAGCTGTGCGACAACCATGAGGCTCTGACAGAGAGAAGCTGACTGCAGATCAGTTTGTGTTTAATGAGCTTGTGCCGCTGCGACACACGGAACTACAGGCAGGTCTCAGATCAGTACAGTGTTAATTAGCTCCTATCAGCGCAGCAGGCAGGCTGACAGACACGCTGCCCGCGCCACAGTGCTGGAGGCCGAGCCATCTGGTCCGCGGTTAGTTTTACACACACACACACACAAACACACTCCTCAGTGTCTACCAGCGTCCTGTCTACCTGTCTCACAACTAGCTCAGCCTGTCTCAGACAGTACCAGGGTGTTTCTCTGTCCTCTGTAGGGCGTCTGTCTTTGCCTGTGGCTGAGCATCACGATGAGTTTCCCAAAATATTCTTTCACACAACACGTATTATCGCATCTGGAGAAGGAAATATGACTCAGAAGTGACGGACTCGGTTTTTCCACTTCCCTCAACTGGATAATATTAATATTATTTTATTTTTTCCTTGTAAAAGGAAGGTTAATTATAAGATTTGTTCAAACTTTCCATCAAGATAAAATACAAAATCTATACAATACGACTTTGGTGAAAAACATAATTAAAAATATAAATTTAAAGAAAACCACATAACAACAACACATTACTGAACTTGAAGTCATTCAGCCGCTCACACATTCTGCAGATGAAAGGCGTTACACCCAGTGGGCCAGCATTTAGGCATACAAGACATGGTGACAGCGGCTATCGCTACACTGGATCAGCTTTCCTGCCATTACAGGCTCTTGGGACCGAGTATGTGTGTGTGTATGTGCGCATGTTTGTGTGTCTGTGAATGTGTCACATCCACAACCCGACAGTGACATCACTCCGACAGCTACAGAAGAACAATGGAGAAGGAATTACGTGATGCCATGAGAGGAACTGGACAAGCTGCTGCTGTGTGCGCCTTGCCAACTCCTTCATGATGATTTAATATGATTTTTAAAGCCTTTTGAAATATAAAGAAACAAACACATGTTGAAGACTCATGTTTGTACACATGCTGAAATCCCTGGGCATCTCCTTCGCTCAACCCAGGGAGCCCTGATGTCACTTTTATCAGAAACAGGAAATTATTGCACAACACAAAGGGAAATGGCCTATCTCTGCGCTGCCTTCATCTGTGTGTCTGTTTGTGTTGGAGAGACTCTTCAGTGTGTGTTAATGTGTGTGCAGAGGGGGGAGGACATCACAAATTACCGGGAATGATCACAAACTGTTACGATCCTTAATTCAGGGGGCTTGGGCCTGTCTGGAATGCCAAAATTAGCCTGTTGCCATGGCGATGGAGAAATCTCCCGCCTTTATCAGGAAGCTGCAGCGGCCCCTGAGGTTCAGTCCAAAAGTCTGTGTGTGGTCAGCACGTATTTACGGTAAAAGGGCCTCGGTTACAAGTCTGTGTACATACCAGGAAAAGTGTTAAAACTGGCAAAGATCAAAACTTTTCACTCTGCTACAGGAAACTAGTCCACCCCTCCCTCCCTACCAGCAAGCCTGGAAAATAAAATCCCCTCCTTGTTTGGGGGGAAAATAATTAGTAAACTGCACATTTAAATAGATCTTCTCAGACTGTAACACACTTCAAACTGCTGCCAAGACACACAACTTCATCCACATGGCGGTGGTGGAGTCTATATCAGATGAAAGAGAAGAAAAAAAAACATGGCAACCCAAGGAGGTAACTAAGGAAGCAGCACGACGGCATACCAGAGATAAAGTGCATCAAAGACGACACGGCGATAAACAGGAATCCACCATTGTTCCCGGGAATGACGGTATGACAGGAGTGGCAGTGGGCAGTCCGAGCATTAATGGAATCTAGTGGGTGCGGGCCAGCTCCGAGTAGGATAAACGAGCATAGTTGCGAGCTGCTCCTATTCCCCTTTCTTCTGCCTTTGGAAATTTCCACTCCACATGTGTGTCAAGAGACATCAGGAGAAAATGCCTCTGTTGTAAACTGTCGGCACTGCAACCAAACTACCGTGCCCTTGGCCCAAATTCATGGCGAGGTTCGAGTTATGAGGTGCTGATGGGGGTGTAGCACAGAGAGGGGGTGGGGGGGGGGAAACGGCTTGGGATAGCACGCTGTTCAGCTTCAGCTCCTGTTGACCCGATGTGTTGACACTGCCTAGGTAACAGTTTAAACAAACTATTTTTAATCCATCCTGCATGAATGCATGACAGGGGTGGGTTGGGATCTTCAAAAGGTCTCTAGATAGATTCCGAATGCAGCAGGAGCCCGGAGGTATGCACTGTGAATGCACTGTATACACAAAGCAGCTTAAACAACTGTGGATTTAGGGGAGTGTGGAACAAGCACCGTCCCACAGGAGTTTTCAACCACATTCACTCTCGATAAAACTGCATCTCCAATGAAAGGAGATGAAAGGTTGTCGTGCATGTTCTGGATTAAAGCCTAAGGTCTATATTTAAGGCTTCTCACAATGCACTATGTGTGTTTTTGTATCCAACAACAAACAAATACTTCACATTTTATGGATTATTTTTATGAGCCTGAGCCTCATAGCTGTATATATATCAACCCATTTGTAAATGCTATACAAAAGTGTCACTTGACAACTTTTTCAGGGAACTACGCCCTCTTACTGATTGAATTTTGTTCACCAGAGACTTAAGATCACTTTCACTATGTTACAAGTGCACATTTTACATATGGTGGACACTTTGCCTTTAAGTACGTCCAGGCTTAAATTTCAAGTGTGTTTGTCTTTGCGGACGTCTCGAGCCCTCATCTCCGTCCACACTACTTAGATTGTGCACATATCACATATGCATGGTCCTGGGAGAACATTTCATCCTGCTTATAAATACTATGTTTCACTGCGTGTGTGTTTGTGTGAGTGGGTGTGTGTGTGTGTGTGTGTGAATGTATGTGTGTGTATTACCCAAGTTGTTGGGGCCTTAAGGTGTTTGGTTTACGCATTATGGGATTTGTCTTCATTATGGGGACAAAAAGCAAGTCTACATCATTAAACATCATTACATTTTAAGGTGAAGCATGTTTTAAGGTTAGGTTATGGATATGGTTAGGTTTAGATTTCGGTTAAGGTCAGAGTAAGTGTGTTTATGTGTGTGTGTGTGTGTGTGTGTGTGTGTGTGTGTGTGTGTGTGTGTGTGTGTGTGTGTGTGTGTGTGTGCATGCATGTGTGCGTGTGGGCCCTCAGATTCAGCAAGGGATTCTTAGTGATGGAGGAGAAGGGAAAGAGGAGCAGGAGCAGTGAGATCACATCATGCTGGAAACATTTGGCAACGGCTCACATAAACACACACGCACGCACAAGCATGCACGCACACAGATGCACAAGCATGCACATACACACGATCGCTGGGCCTGTTTTTTGTTCTCCGGGTTTTGAGGGGAAGAAGGGAAAATTACATCAAGCTCATCATGTGAGGCCAGTGAGACGGACGGAGGGGGTGAGAACACTGGCAAAAACAGAACATTGTTACATTAAAAAATAATAATCATCTCAGTTCAGGCTGCGTCTGGACCCTGTTACTTTATTTTGTGTGTATGTGTGACTGAGTGAGTCTGTCTGTATGGGCATGCATTTCCCTCACATGCTGGACTGTGCGTGTGCAAGTTTAAACATTTACACACAACCTCATCAAGGTGTGCGGAGAAAATCTGAGTTCGTTAAATAGCTGCAGAGTGACTGTTTGTAGAAAACAGAGCATTAGGTCACCGTGCGTCTCCGTGGCTTCTTAACGTCTGCAGCACTTTTCAGAGCACGGAGGTGATGTCATAGATATTTGTGTGGGGCCATTTTCTTTGACCTTTGTCCTCCCTCACTGCTGGCTGGGGTGGGGTGGGGTGGGCTGGGCCTGGTGTATGTGTGTGTGTTTGTGTATCTACAAGCCAGGGTGAGCGCACCGAGGCCACTGGCGCCAGATGTGACGACCGCAGGAGTCTGGGCCTAAAAATAGAGCTCTGTTCTCAGCACCGTGAAACAGAAGAGGAGAGAGGAGCGAGGGAAGAGGAGGAGGAGGAAAGAAGGGGAAATGGAGGAATAAGGAGGGGGGGGGGTTAAAAGAAGCTGAAGGAGAAGTGGAAGGAGGGATGGACAGGAAGGCGAGGTCATTGAGAATAATGTGTCAGAACTCCCCTGGGAAGGTGAGCTCACCTCCTAATGGCACCACTGGCTCCTTCTCAATGAAATCATTGATCTGCTGGACCTCCCCACAGCGTAATGGAGAGAGGTCAGATGGAAGGTAACAGGGGAGAAGAGAGGAGGTGCAGAAAGGGCAGGATGGGAGGTTACAGACGCAGGAGGTAAGAGGAAAGGCAACGAATGGAGGAGGGGCCGAGCACGGACCTCAGGCACGCACGTCCATTATTATTGTGCAACCTCTCTGACCTGCACTGAGGCTAAACACAACAACACCTGGAGGCAGGAATATGATAAATAATCACTCGCAAATTATCTAAAGCTCGATTGATAATTTCAAACCTGATCACAAGGCCGAGACTCAAGATGCAGATGCACAAGCAGCACATCTGGGCGTTGTGTTAATGCAGGAGACTGAAAAATTCAGGATGTCGATGTGAATTGTGTGGACCAATATGCAGGTGTGTGCGTTTGTCATGCTAGGTTTGTGTCTCTCCTGTCGGACTGGTTCAGAGGATGTGGAGACGTTCAGCTCGGATGAGGCTGACAAACACTGCACAGGTCAGCATGACCTTCTGTCTCAATGAAAAACCTCTTCGACCACACACAACTCCAACTGACACACACACAAGTGGACGTGAACATGCAGCCAACTGAACGCCTCCTTACAAACACAAGTGTGTGTTACCTCATCGCAAAAGCTCTCCTCCGGCTATTTGTCTTTGTTTGTTTCCTCCTAAATGCACTTTCAAACGTTACCTCATGCACGCGCTACTTCATATGCACATAATCATGCAGACATGCGCACACAAAAACATGAATACACACAAATGCACACTGACACAAAAAGACCTCCTCATGGCAGCTCATTGGAATGTGTCTGTGAACGGCTGCATTGTGAGATTCGGTCTCCCACCATTACCTCACCTCCTCAGCTTCTCTCTGATGCACGCGCACATTAGCACAGTGTGCGCACAAACACACACACGCACAGTCTCCCTGTTGTATAACTGCACAGGAGAATGACACATAACTGAATTGACCTTTGTACTTCTGTCTGTGCAGTCACACCCTAACCTGATCTCATCAAAGCCCCAGGGTACACAGCAGCTCCTGTGTGTTTTGAGTGCGAGGATGTGTGTTTGTGTGTGTGTGTGTGTGGGTAGGTGAGAGAGAGAGAACGAGAGGCACCTTTCATCTCCTAATGCCTCTCATCAGTGTGTCATCACCGTGTCTCTGTATTCTTATGATTGAGCTGGCGGCCTGACAGCCTGAGACTGAACATGCTGACCCGTACAATAACAAAACATTGTCCCGGTTACGTTCGACATACAAACACAACGCAGTAAAGACGATGTACTGCTCCTCATAATGTACCTGGACAATAAATGATACAACCATTAAACTGAATCCTCTCCCTCTTCATCACCCTTGTCCATAAAGTCTTTCCAGATGTTTGCATCTGCCACTCTTTAGCCTGAAGCACACCTGTATTTAAATCTGATTAGAAGTCGGTACTATGTAGTATGGAATGTGGAACTGCTCAATTGTCACTGAACCTGTTTAAGTTACACATGAGAGGTGGAGGTCAGAGGTCACAGAGGTCAGGTTTGGTTGATTGCTAACTAATTTAGCTGTTAATTATTCTTTGTTTTTTTTATGATAACTGATTCATCATTTGGTCTTTAAATGTCAGGAAAGAGCGAAGGAAGTTCTGCATACTTCCTTCCAACAATAAATCCCTTCAAAATAAAGCTGTGGATCAAATGCTCCTTTCAGCTCTAATAATTAGAGATAATGCTGGAGCGCATGTGAAGTCACATGAGTTCAGATGCCCTGTTCATGCAGCCTTCCAACTCTGCCGAGCAGAGACTCATCCGGCTCGTGGCTTCATCACTGCCTCCCTCATCTCTGTCTCATTTCCTTGTGCGTCGCCTTTCCCCCCCCCCGCTCGCTGCGTCACTGTGACCCACCGCTGTGACACTTTGGTGGTAATCCTGTGAAAAGCACTGGCAGATGGTGCTAGAGAAGATTGGGTGCAGTTCTGCACATCTGCAAACACACACACACGGACGCACACACATACACGCACGCACAAACACACAAAAAACCTTTATACTTGTTTTTCATTCGTTATTTTTTAATTCTCGGCTGTCAGCTTACAGCACTTTGACAAAATTATGTGTGCTATGAATAAAATGGTATTTTTATCACCAACTCCCGTCCTCTTGAAACTATTATCCAACTTTCTCTTCATCTGAAGAACGTCACAACATTTTCCACTCGTTCTCCTTCTCTCTTTTCTCTGATTATTATACTTTCTTTTCGGTCACCGCAGCTTCCTCTGCTACACGACTTTCGGATGCCAGCATCAAAAAGTTTCAAACTTGGAAGGGACACATCAGAGCTGATGTGACGCATTACAAAGTACATACCACCAACTACACACAAGCACACGGTGTCGTCTTTATTTGGGGTACTGTGTGATGCAGATTGGTGGGAAACACGCAAACTTTAGAGCCACTGGGGAGGCAGCTGGCTCCAACCAAGAGATGTTCTCCTCCTCTACAAAACACACACAAACACACACACACACACACACTCACAAAGTAAGAGCTCTGAAAAAGGCAAGACACATCAGCCTGAGCTCCAACTGGGTGAGATCATTGCTGTGGTAAAAAATAAAAACCTCCTACATGTCCTTAGAGAACCACGATTCTCACAAACACTTTCACACAGTTCATGAAGAAGAAACACAAACACACACACATGCAATCACGCATGATCCCAGCGTGCACATGATTTCATGTGCACATAAATTATTTCCAACAGCCAGCTCTGCCACAACCGGTGTGAATATATACGTTTATTTTTATAAACCAAACACAGAGGGATAGTCATTGGTCACACACATTACTTGAGTCATTCACAAAACAACAATGGCTCTATTGGGACGCAGCTCCATGACATCATCTACATGTCGGAAGTGGCGTGCTCAGCCTGACTTATTGATTATCTGTGAATGGAGAGAAATCTTAGAGGAGCCAGTGATTGTTTTTTGGATCAATACATTTCCAGTACATGCACTTAGGTTGTGTAACATGCTACTCAAGCAGCTTATCTGCCAATCTCCGCTTGATTAATTGTCCCAGCTTACACTGGTTGAATTCATTATAAATCGCTGTAATACAAGAAAACAGAGGAAAATCAAAAATGCATGTTAGAAATATTGTTTTTATTCACCCTATCCATCCCATTTATGGATTCTTTTCTTTTCTCCACTCTATCTGACCTGCTCCTCAGCCCGACTGTGTTTTCCCTTGTATGATTTGCAGTGTGAGTGTACTGTGTGTCTGAATGTGTGTGTGGTCTGCATGTGTGAGGCTGAAAATAAGTCGTCAGTCAGATATGAAGTCATCACAGGAATTATTAGCATCATAAATCAGAAGCTCGGTAGAGGGGGGTGGAAAAGAGGGCGGTAGGGGAAGAGGGAGGGTAAAGAAAAGAGAGATGTTTTATGGTACCTTGAAGCTTTAACAACGTGAGAGAAGGAATAAAAAACAAATTAAGTCAGGGATGAGGGGAAAGGGACAAAAAGGAAGGATTGAAAAAAGGAGAGTTAAATTTTTTTAATCAGTTAATCTATCTGGCTTTTTGTTGCCCATAAAATATCAGAAAATAGTGAAATATGACCATTAGAAAACTCTTTAAATAACTTTAAAAGATATTCTCCTTACATGTTTGAGGTGGTTGGTCTGTGAAAACGACCCGAACCTCAACGCCTCAGGAACCTGACGTGTGTGGACTGTGACCCTGAACCATCAGGGAACACTTCATTGGAAACGGATTGCAAAAGAGCGGCTGCTTTCAATAAATATCTGGTAGGTGACTGGATGGACTGCCATCGTCTGCCACAGTTAGTGAAAGCAGTCGGGGGGGGAGGGGAGAGCCAGAAGCGTTCACCTGTCATCACATAGGATGCAAATTGGTCTGAGTCACTGTGTGCCCGCTCCCTTGCAAAACAAATTCTTGGTTGCAAGGAATCCAGACCAACGAGGAAACTGTTCAAAATCCCTCATACATAATTTCCCCCCTTACATAACTTACATCATCCCGTGAAAACTCTGCATTGCCTTTGACACACAAGCAGATCCTGCAGCACTCATCCACATGACGTCATGATGCACGAACGCATGCATGCAAGCCAGCGAGCGTGCAGACATGTACACGCAACACCCTCCATCTGCCCAGCCAAACACACGCACACACACACACACAAATTAAATATCACGTCTGCACAGACACTGGCTGCTAGCTCCACTGACCCCAATATTACAACAACAAAAACAACATCCAACGCCATTGGCTGAGTCCTCTCAGGGAATATTCTCTGCCACTGTTGTCGTGGAAACAGCAGAAAAGCGGGGACAGGAATGGAAGAAAAAAAAATCTCTTTCCTGACAAGAAAAATGTAGCATGAGTGAGCGGAGGAGAGGCATGAAGAAGAGGAGGAGGTAATCGCTGACAAGGGCTCTTTCATTAAGAAGGGAATGATATCCGATAAAAAAAAATAAAGGATTTCAGAGACAATCAGAGTATGTGTGCGTGTGTGCATGTGTGTGTGACATGGATCATGGTTGTGTGTGTGCATACAGTATGTGTGGGTCTGCCCAAGCCGAAGCATGTGACTAGTACATCTCTGTGACTGCGACTAATTGTGAAGCCTGGGTGCTTTGAGGCAATCCTCCTCAGCATCTATGAATGACTCATGAAAAACGCGCTAATCTCCACAGCGGCGGCAGAGGGCTGAGAGGAGCAGCAGAAGAATGGGGATGCGGGGGGGGATGCGGAGAAGAGAGCAGAGATTTGCCCGAGCGGCGTGCCCCTGCCGTCTTATTTCCCAATCTTGACTGAGGCAGATTACGCTCTCCATTCTGCGCTGACACATTTGCGGTGGATTCATAAGCCTCCGCCGGTGACTGTGTGGGTAATGTCATCCCTCAAAAAGCTGCAGTCACCGAAATCGAGATGTTATTAACTCAACGATGCTATTAACAAGTCTTGCCGGGGCTCAATTATAAGTCTTAGAGTGCTTAGTGGACGCTATGACAGGATAATAACTGCGGTAAATAAGTCCAGAGGATTGAAGTTAAGCTTCAGCTTCATTTCAGTGACAACGGGGTAAGAGAAAGACTCCGGGAAGCTTAAACATCAAAGAGTCATCAGAGAGGCTTTGTATCCATGCAGCGTGATGTCATACTCCTCTTCCTCCTGTCTCAACTTATACCTGCAAACCTGTGAAAGTCTGACGTCTGCAGATTAAAGACACGAGAAACAACAATAATGTGACTGAGGAGAGGAACGCTTTGTCGAGCTCATCAGTGACATCTGCTGACCAAAGTATGCCACGACAAACAGCTCCATTCAGACCAGCACAGGGATGAAGGGAACACACACACAACACAACTTCTGCTCACACCAACATCCTCCACACACACTCTCGTACCAGTGAGCAGGGAGACTTTGTGGAAGGTGGCCTCCAGCTTCCCCATGAGAATGTGCACAAAGCCGTCTTTGGACAGATGCCCCGCCTCTTTGGAACTCTGGTCATAAACCACCACTTCCTGCTTCCTGCCCAGCTCCACCTGCACGAAAGGATAAACAACAAGGAAGAGAATCACGTTGATTATTCATAAGTGGAAAACATGACATGCATCCTGCACAGACAGGGATCCAACATCTATCTGGCATTTGTGTTCTTGTACTTCATCATAGGAACTGGACATAACTTGTCTTGGCGGAGTGAGGCAATGAAATTGTTACAAGACGTTCCGGCAATAAAACACAATTGAGCTGCTGCAGGGATGAAACCTACAGTTCTCTAACCCTGGGAAAGTTTTCTCTGAACATGTGACTACTTTGCTGCATTAGTACACGGATGCAGCAACAAGGAAAAGAAAATGAACTTATAAACACACCTATGGGAGTTTTGAGAAAAAAACACCGGCTCTGTTGATGACAACCGTCAGCACGAGGAAGTAGAGGTGATTTTTTGAGTCAGATGATTTCATGAATAATCCATGAGCGCTGTGTACTGCACCACGCTACTGTGACTCTAATGTTTAAGGTGGCAATACTGCAAAGAGAATTGTATGTTGTAACAGTAAATTCATAAAAAGTGTCTTCACTGTACATTTGTCCATCTCTGCATCAGTATGATGCTGTTTATATCGGCTTCTGATAGAAATGAGAGGATATGAGCATGCGCGTTGGGATGAATGAGTGTGTGTTTGCAAGAAACAGTGCGTGCATGTGCTACTGCGTCCAGGCCTGTGTGTGTGCGTACGTGCGTGTGTGTTGTTCCCCCATGTTGTCAGGCAGGCTTTGGTCACATGACCATGAGGCAGCGCCTACTGCAGCTATGAATCACTGCATCGTTGAACCGCCACTGGACAGGAGAGGGGAGGGGAGGGGAGGGCGAGCAGGCGGGTGGGAGGGATGGATCGAGTGTAGTGGGGCAGGGGAAGATGGAGATGAGATGGAGAAAGATACAAGAGGGAATTGAAGAAAAGGGATAAAGAAAGACCTGAGGTGGGGAAAAGGGGCAGGTGGAGGAGGGGACAGGACGACCCACTGTCTTTGTTTACCTCAACAGCCACCCTCCTCTAAAAAACGTCTGTTAGCTCCGAGGCAAAAATCGAAACGCTTCCCAGCTCGATCCTCACCCTCTGTGTGATGGAAGACACATCAGGGAGGAGAGCTCTTGGTATACACGGCGACACGGTATGCATGGAGTGCGACTGATTACGTTTTCTGCCTATAGAGCAGCAGTAGCACAGCGCCTTGGCAGACAGCCATGCAGGTAATTCAGACATTCAGCCTCTAAAGTCTGAATGGAAGCAACTCGGGTCCAACTTAACCCGACTTATCTGCCACGTGTCAAACACCAAATCTGACAAGAACACATGAAAACCAGAGGAGGGAAACTGATCTGCAGCATCAGGCACCATGTACGTCCAAAATATGCATAATGTAGGTGTGTATTTATCAATGAAAGGTATCAATGATGAGCTAATTTAAAATACAAATAGTTTACCCTTTGTAATCTTTGTTATTAGATATTCATCTTAGTGTCTTTGTTTTATGTCCCATCCATCTTTACTTACCCTGGATAATTTTGGCTAATAATCCTAATGGGATCAGAACTAGTTTGAGAGCTTGATGTCAAAGTGTGAGGATAACAGGCTGCACATACAAATGCACACACAACACAGCACATACTCATGTTAAAATAGAAAAGTTAATCACTCTGTTACTCACTGTCGAACAAGTTCAGGTCCAGCAGTGAGTCATTCTTTCCTGCTTTACATTTTTCAAGACGTATGTTATGTTAAGTATATGTTGTATTTGTCACTTCTCCTTTGTCTCTCCTCTACAGCAGTTGCGCTGTTCTGCCACCAGCAAGTAGAAATGGGAAGAAGTGATTTCCGGCAGTGAAGCAATTAAGCAATATTTCATGCGGGAAAGCCCCACAAGTGAAACACTGAAGTTTACCATGTGGAAAGTTTCAGTTTCAAGAAGAGAGATCTGAATCTAATTCTCTGCAAAGGGTTTAATCTGAGCCCGGCCTCACAACAATGATAGCAATCGCAACTTTTGAAATACATTCCTGGCAGAATTAAACTTCTCCCATCCTCTTTGAATACAAACAAAAAAGCAGCCTATAAATAGCAGTCTATATTTAAGTGTTTGTATGAATACAGATAGGAGGAGATGAGCTTCACTTATGATTTTGTGTGAATTCTGCTGGACTAAAGCTAAGACTATGATGCAGTGTTAGAGGTCAATGACCCAGGGGAGCATGGGACTGGCTGTCAGACTGCAGCAGTGCCTCTCTGCAGTGCTGCAGCATCACCACTGTTACTACCCTGCTGGCCCCACCGCTCTGATGCATGCACATTGCAGGTAAAACAAGGAATGCCCCTGGCAAAGAGAGAGAGAGAGAGAGGCGATGGAGAGAAACAGAGGTGAACAAATGGGGGAGAAGGGGATCATGGAGGAAGGTTGAGGATCTGGAGGGAGGGGTAATGAAGAGGAGGAGGAGGAGGAGGAGGAGGAGGAGGAGGAGGGTGCAGAGAGGGACAGAAGGTGGCACTGCAAGACCAACTGCGACAATCCCACTGCAGCCAAGATTTACTCTTAACAATGTGAAGGCTGGCATCTCAGCGGGGCATTAACAAGGAGCGGTCAGAGGAGGGAGAGGTTATTTTTCTCCTGTCATTTGCAAAGGGAGTCAACAAGAAAACTGCAAAGAACGTAGGAGACAGAGCAGACGAGATAGTGGAGGAAAAGTGCCTTTCGGTTTCGTGTTGATTATGTGAAGTTAGAAAAGAGAGAAAATATGAAAAAATTGACGTGTTGCACAAGAAACAGTGAGAAGGCCCTGCAGCTTTCCCACTGACCCTGTGTCATAAAACATAAAAGTCAAGGCTCTTCTGTAGGGACACACATTAACACTTCATGACAGGCACCCTGAAGGATGACTGAACAAAGAACACACACTTCTGGTCCTGATAGTAAATGATGGGTAGCCTGGCAACAAAAGCTATCTGTGGAATCGTGGTGGCCCGCAGCCTCTGCATACAGTAAGTGCTTGTGTAAGAAGGAGAAACATGGTTTCCCCTGACCCCAGCAATATCTACTGACCAGGGACAAGGTCATGTGCTGAGCAGGACAGTGTGTGTGTGTGTGTGTGTGTGTGTGTGTGTGTGTGTGTGTGTGTGTGTGTGTGTGTGTGTGTGTGTGTGTGTGTGTGTGTGTGTGTGTGTGTGTGTGTGTGTTTGTGATCTGTGTCACAATATCAGCACAAACAATCTAAAAATGGCCCAGCACATTCATTAAGTGCAGCCTGGGACCTCTCAGTGCGTCCACTCCGGGAAGTCCCGCTGGAAACGAGTCGAGTTTGAACTCTCGTTGACCAACGGGCGTTTCCAGCTCAAACTATGCACATAAAACTAAGCGGAGCCGGACAATAAACACGAGAGGAAAATACCGTGCATTTTGTTGTCACAATCGTTTTTTTAACGGGGGTCACAAGGTGCCACACCTCCCGCTACATACAGTACATTGCATACTGATAGAGGACCTGCTGCAACAGGGAGTGACCTCTCCGAGCAGTTCATGTTTCGGTTTAAGACGGAGTGCGACATATACGACTCGCCACTGTAAAGATACCACCCCGGGGCCAGATGATGTCATTGACTGGCACTGGCAGCTGCCATTTCCATGCATGCTTCAGTAAGTGTGATGTGTGTCATGGAGCTCCTGTCCTCCTACCCTTATGAGGACCACACACAAAATGAGAGTTCGGTTACAGGTTTAGCAGCAAGTTGAGGATTTGGATGAACGAGTAAAGGAATGAAGGCCATCAGTGGAAAGTGAAGTATTACAATCGTGTGTGTGTGTGTGTGTGTGTGGAGGGGGGGGGGTTCAGACAAGGATGTGAAGATGTGGCAGGGTGGTGAAAGTCCCTGATGTGTGTGCAGTGTGAGGTAACCACGGATCATTTAGGAGACGTGGTCACCTGATCTGGTCACACCCTCTCACCGCTGAATGTCAGAGGACCTTTAACACACACATGTACACACCAGGTCCCACACAGGTTACACATTCAGACGCAAGTAACGCCTCCATACATTTACATAGAAGTATTAAATATCTCAGTGCTCCTCAGCCGTCCTGTCCGGGGCTCACACACACACACAGTCTGAAGTAAAAGGGCACATGCAGGCTGCAGATCCGGTTCTACCACGCTAATTCTCCTCGCATTTGAATGTAATCAAAACCACATTTTATATCTGCAA
Source organism: Pseudopleuronectes americanus (assembly GCA_038501795.1). Classification (NCBI taxonomy): domain Eukaryota; kingdom Metazoa; phylum Chordata; class Actinopteri; order Pleuronectiformes; family Pleuronectidae; genus Pseudopleuronectes; species Pseudopleuronectes americanus. The sequence goes on from CM076720.1 coordinate 5,831,226, forward strand.
ATCATCTCTGACTCTTTTTCCGTCTTTCCTCAACATCCTATAAATGTTTTTATACACATGTCAGTCCCGCTTCACGGTGCCGTACGTTACGTCTGAAACTATACACAGTGTGTGAGTATGTGTCTATAATCAAACAGGCGGATCTTTAAAACAAACAATGATTCATGTCATGACCTCATCAGAGCAAACACATGACATATCCGGCTCTGGAGAAAAATCACCAGCAGCTACAGTGTTTTTGTTTGAACTTGGCAAAAGAAAAAAAAATGTGAATGAAACAGACCAAAAGAAAATGTCCCTGGAGTTTGCCCTGCGGGTAATCTGGCAAACAATCCACACAGTGAGTCATCAAGTTCCCAGTTCTGCAGCTACTGTCAAGGCCGGTGACACATCAAACACTTGTGTGCTGTCCTTTATTTTGAAATACTGTACTGCAATTACTGGAAACTTCTGTATTCAGAACAATACTATTGCGGAAACTGCTTTGTGTTTTCCAAGACACATGACCAGTGTCTATACCCGAAATGAGGGTAAACACAAACAATGGGACATCATCATTGCATAAATGCTCCAATTGGTCAAATGGAGTTTCCTCCTGTGCTCGTTCAATCCTGACAGTTAATATCACAGTCGAGATCAAAGGCCCGTCGTCTGGCTCGCTTTATTTATAAGTGGCCATTAAACCAGATAATGGCTGCACTTTATTATCATGACAATTAAGTTGTATCACAACACTTGAAGACAAAGTACAGTGTTATTACGAGTGCGAGACTTCAAACTTGGAAAGCAAAAAAATTAAACGTGCAAGTATATATTATATGGTTTCATTATAAATCTAGAAAGGCACTCAAATTAGTATATCCACCAAGAAACACAAATAGATTTTTTCCATCTGGATCATAAATTATTTTCTGAGTGAAAATGTCAATAAATTAATAAATTAAATTAAATGGGTTTTACTCAGACTGCATCCTTACACCAAGTTTCATGCTAATCTGTCCTGTAGTTTGTGTGAATCATATTTTCCTTGTTGGAGGTAAAAACAGCAGAAATGGTGAAAACAGCTGTTTTCTCTCCATGTTACCAGATTGATTTTTTCTTTTTTTCTTTTGAATTGCTCTCGATCCATTTCCCTGTCAGTCAGATTATTGATTTGTTGAGCACTGTTCTCTGCTAAATAAGTGGAATTGATTCATGACTTTTAATTCATGTTTTTCATCAATAACCACAAAAATAAATAAACGGCCCTGTACCGATTAAACTTCTTCTTTCCTGATGATTTCGGTATCAGACTGATTCCAGATCAGAACACATGTTCTTTTTTCAAAATTTAATGGTAGATAAACAGTGTTGCGTCACATCTGGATGGTACCCAGTCCATTTAATTAGGTCAGTTCGCCCATCAAGTGCGTTTTTGAGTTCAGGGCCAAACTGGTGTCCTCCAAGTAGGTTGATGTATTCTCTCTACTATTCTGGGTCCCATTCATCACACGCTTGCCTCCATGTCTTCATACAGGAGGAAGGGGGCTTCCCCGGGCTGACTGCTTGTAGTAAAAACCTCTGGTCCATCTGTCAGGGCCTGCCTGGCCCACTGTCCCCGTCACAGCAGCAGGGATTAGCCGGGCTTAAGCCAAGAAACCAGCCACCTGCCCCGCAGCCTGTCAGAAGAGGCATAAGGAAGCCCGACTAAGCCTGCGCCATCCCGCTCCCATCAGAGATCCACTACCACCTCACCTACTGTATCCAGCTGCCTCTGACCTACATGAAGAATACACAGCTTTAATAAAGACATTATGAAGGGGATGGGAATGAAAGGGGAGAAGAAAGAGGCCACCAATTTGATCGCCGCTGCACTGGTCATGGATGTTCATTGAGCTCGGTTAACTGAAGCGTTGGGAGCTTCTATGAAAGGGTGAGTGCAGCGCCTTGGGGGATGCAGGCTATTAGTGCTCAATGGGAAGTGAGGCGGGGGGGGGGCGGCAGGGGAGGAGGGAGGCAGCAGCCCATCCATGAATACCCTCAGTGCTGCTCTCCCGCTTCCTGCATTCACTTCCCCAACAAAGAGCCACAATGGTGTCCTTTGCTGTCTTGGCTGGCTGAAGCTTCTCCTGGCGATGCTCAGAGCCATGTGGGGGGTAAAGTGTGTGTGATGTGTGTGTGTGTGTGTTCGCACGAGGGGTTAGCTGGGAGTCGGCTTTAACACCACGCAGCCTGTCTGCACGTGCCCAGCCCGCAGCCTGCCAGTGGACGCACAAAAGGGATGATGTCATGCTTAGCCAATAACAAAGGAGTCTGGCTCTGCTGGGCCCTCCTCTTTCACCCAGCTAGTTCCAGCTTTATCCAGCCTAGCATTAATCGCACGCCTTATCCTCTTTACTGGGGGTGGGAAATGGATAATAACAAACCAGCCATGGGGCAACAGAGAGGAAGAGGAGAGGAATAAATAATGATGAAGAAGGGGCCAGTGCAGGAAGACATTAGGCTATGCATGTGGGAGATAGACAGACACGCAGACAGAGCTGTCATGAGACTGAAAGCGAGAGAAGTCAGAAGGAAGCTGGTCTCTACAGGGTGCCGCAGTGTGAGATCTGCCAACCACAGGGCCCCCACATTGAGATGTACCCAATAGACCCAGTATAGAAACACGCTGGTGCTCGCTGCACTGACAGAAGTAATGAAACTCTCACACTTCACAGCTCCCCCAAGCTCAAACTTTATAATCTTCTCCAGCTTTTCTTTTGTTGTTGTTTTTTTTGCTGTCTAATTCTGCAGACAGCAAGAGGAGGTCACGCACCATCACAAGCCAGAATAAAACCATTATCTGAGCTGAGCTGCATCGTCTGGTCGGGGTCAGTCACACAGTCTCTGCAGGACGTCCCGTGTGGTCTTCAGGCTCAGCAGCTTCTTTTGTATCCAGGTACATGCGGCAATACAAGAGGCTTTCACACAAGATCCTTGTCCAGCGAACAGTGGTAAACTTTAGGTGAGAAGAAAGGCATGTGGGGACGACTGCCAGAAGTCCTCTGCAGTAAAGCAGAATTAACTCTAATTGGAATAACAGAGAGTTTGTGAGAAACAGCAGGCGCATGGGGACTCTCAGCCAATGAAGCAATTATACAGACGCTATTAGCTGAGCTGAAGGTCGTTTTTAACTTGAGAAAGTAACAATAATCCTCAGTTCTCATCCATTTTACCATCTGACCATGTGGAAAGTGTCCGTCACCTACAAGCGTTAACTGTAATCCAACAGGAGTGGCAAAGCAATAATCTGCAGCAATAATGTGTAATTATTTGCCATTTGATGGGAAGGGCGTGTTTTTTTGTGTTGATTAAAGTTCTTGTGCGCCGCAACCAGATGGAAACACAGACTCAGTTTGTCAGCTACAACTCCAGAGCTGATATTTCAGTGTATAAATACACACAGCAGCTCATAATTCAGTCTCATAAGTAGGTTTAACAGAATAAGATGCGAGGCATGTCAGACTCTCCGACCTGCTCCTGGCAACCAGGAAGTGAAACAACAAAAACAAAAGCAATGGTGTTTTATAGTTAATGCTATTTGAACCCAGTGTGTCACACCTCAGGGAAGAATTTCAGTCAACTTTTATGTGTCATCAGCTTCTGGGGGGGGTCAGCGTTTTATTGCATTGGGTGTGTCGTGGTTAAAACTAGGTTCATCAAATACCTAAATATAACATCTGGAGAAAGAGTGCAAACAGAAAGAGGAATCTCATTTCTCGTTTCTGTGTATTCACGAGCTGCTCGGAAAGTCTCTGTGAAGTCTCCGCTCCGACTTCGGTGCGCTCAGTGTGTTTTAATGTCGGAATGTGGAAGAACATGGACGCTGTCAACTAAAAGTGTTGCATTCATGTGTTTAAACGCTTAAACAACACCTCGACACCTCTTTCCAATATTGCACAATATCAAAGAGCAAAGAAAAAGGACAGACATGATACTAAAACCTGTGCATGTTAATCATGAAAACGTCTGTAGTTGCTATAAAGCTTGGTGCTGCTTGTGAGAGCTTAATATACAGTGACATTTGACAAGTTCACATTAAAAATACAATTTAGAGCTGATTGTAAAATCATATTACAACGTCGCAACGATTTTTCCGAGATATTATTCCTGAACTTTTCCAGTGGGGGAACTTTCCGATTATTCCGACACCACATAAAACGCACAATTTGTCCAGTCATGTAAATCTGTTGAGTGATGAGGGCGCAACACACATCGCATACATAGTCCCATACACCCCCACCGCCCTCCGCTTAGGTTTCCCCTCTCAGAGTTCCTTCAATTTCACACAGCGACTAAAAATACAGGAGTCAGCATGCCACAGGTGGACGGGCCATGGAAAAAATGGCTGTCATATTCAGAGGAGAAGTCATGGAAAACGGAAGGATCCGATTTCAGGGCCACTGATAAGCAACAAACCTACAGTAAGCCGCTCGGTCTGCCAAATATAGCGCCAGCTAACGTTGTGCAGGCATGGGCTCTAATGCAAAAAGAGATCGATCCAGAACCACATCGGTGCACAGATCCGAATTTCGGAAATGTTCTGAGATTGAGATGTGAGGGGGATGCAGGGTGAGAACACCTGCTGACAGAAGAACTGGAATCGGAGACGCCTGGTTCAAGGAAAATCATATTATGCTGCATCTGCTGTGTAATACTGAACATGCATGATATAAAAAGCATTGCTTTACCCAAGTAGTACATATTGAATAAAAAAAGAAAAACCTCTGTGTCCTGGTTTACCAATAAATAATTGGTAAACCAGATATTTTGTCACAGCCGTCCTTTGTGCAGTCATTTTTTATGTGCTCCAGCGCCGATTCTGCTCAAACCAGCACGATTATGCTGACTTGTCCTAACGCACTGCACTGTAAATGCACCAGTTTTTAATTTCCCACCCTCCTCTGCAAAAGGACTCACTATATTTTCTCTTCATATGTCAGAGGTCAGATTTTTACTTGGCACAGATGTAAAATTAAAGTTAAACAATCAGCTTTTTAATCAGGTTTTGGTGGTCCTTGGAATCATGGAACCCATTTTGATGATCAAAGTGGGTTAAAAAGATCAATATTATATATATATATATATATATGAAGATCAATATTCCCTGGATCCCTTAATGGATGTTGATAATTCATCTTTCCCTATAACAAAAGACGGAGAGAGATACAAAACTCGCTCTGAAGCTCAAGCCGCTGTTTTGCTTTTATCAGGTGGACGTTTGCTACACACCCTGTGAATCCAGTCATGCACTTAGATAAAGAGGCTCTTTAATCACTTGCCTCACATCTTATTGCCCTGAAGAGCGTCACCTCTCAGGTACTCTGAGTTTTAACTCACCTTCACCTTGCCGTTGAGTTGCACCAGCTCGGTAACAGACACCTTGTCTTGCTGCAGGCGCCTCTTCACCAGCTTGGAGCAGCAGACGTTGACGGCCCCTTGCACGTGTGACGCGTTGTACTCAGAGAAGGTTCGGCTGTCGATCACCAGCAGGCGGCCCGTTCCCCTCTGGATGAGGCTCGCCAGGCGCTTGATGTCCATGGCGCTGCGCTTTGTCGGCCCTTTCTCTCCCGCCATGACGATGTAGGAGAGGCGGAGTGGTAACCCTGGGTCACAGACGTGGGGGCGTTAAGGTTTGGGTTGAGGAGAACGAGGGGTAGATGAAGGAAGCGGAGGAGGAGGCGAGGTCAGCGGAGGAGGGCTACCACCGGAGCAGGCGCTGAGAGATCCATGGTGCCTGCAAAGAGAAGGAGGAGAAGTTAAAACACTGTCCCATTGCAACTACAGTCTTCTTCATGGCATTTGCTGGATTATTGGAGCGACATTAGCGCTGCGATATTCAAAACTACCACAGTCAGTTGCTGATCATGAGACATCGAGGGGCATGATCGCCTCTCGTCCTCCGCTTCACTCCAATCATTCCACAACTTTCCAGCCACTGAAACAATTCAGACCCCACCGCTAAGCGACAGTGATGGAGTAGGTGCATGCATTTCCAGACCAAAGCTGCGTGCGCGGTGTATTTTGGGACGTTTGTATTATCTTTTATTGACAGACCTTGGATATTAAAATAGCTACAATGCTAAACATGAAAAGAAAAAAGTTATTTAAAGACTGAAAAGCCAACTGGGATCCATCAGTACAAAGATCTGACGGAACATCACACGTCCAAACACAAAGCCAAAGACTTAACTTAGACATGCGTGACTATTAAACAGTGGTGTGTGTGTGTGTGTGTGTGTGTGTCTGTAGAAGAGTGTGTGTGTGTGTGTCTGTAGAAGTGTGTGTGTGTGTGTGTCTGTAGAAGTGTGTGTGAAGGTTGGTTGTTGTTGATCGAGGGGGTCTCTTGTGCGGCAGCTCTTGAAACAGGAAACTGAGGGCGTGAGATAAATTAAGCCAGGGGGAATTCAGAGAGCAGGTCTGGACAGAGGCGACCGGCCTTTGCGATATCCTGTGTATGTGTGTGTGAATGTGTGAATGTGTGTGTCCATAAACTTGATGAACTGCCTCCTCCCATCTATCACCAGTAATCACTCTGATCTTCTTGGTGCTCGTGTTCTCCAAAGCACTTGTACATTTAACATGAGACACACACACAATTGTTTATCAGGGTTAGAGGATCAATGACAGCATGTGTGTGTGTGTGTGTGTGTGTGTGTGAGTGTGTCTGTGTGTTTGTGTGTGTGTGGGAGAAAAATTGTGCTACCAAAACCACAGCACCGTTTGTTTGTGAGAACGTGACAAAAACGAACACATATAGGTTGACGACCACTTTCTTAGTCAACCAGGTGTCAAGCGACAAGTGAGAAGGTCAGAATGTGAACGCAGTCATGTTGTTTTATTCATCTCCAGGCACATGGTGTCATGAAAAATGAATGGGCCTCTTCTCATTTACCCCGAAGCCTAAACGGAGGTTTAAACCTCGGTTGAAAAGAGAGAGTGCAAGATGGCTGGATAGTGGAGAGGGGGTTAAGTTTAAAAATCACAAAAACTTTGAATGTCTAATGTGTCATAATAAGAAGTTATGAAAGCAGATAAATATATATATGCAGCTAAACAAGAAAAACCTTTAGCACACCAGATACGTGGTGAGCAGGTGGGGAAGAAAGTCGAGACAGAAAGGGAGAGGTGGAGACACTGGTGTCTTCTGATCTGATCGTGTTGTCCAGGTAGCCCTGCACCTCTGCTTATCTCCTCTGTTCTGACACAGGAGAGAGGAGAGAAGATGGAGCAGGGGGGGGGGAGGAGGCGATGGATGTTATTCAACCAGGATCTCTCCAGCCTAGCAACTCAGCCAGTTCATACAAGAGATGAAGAGAACGTCACTGGTTGCAAGAATGAGGGAGGAGTGGAGTGAAAAAGGGAATGATCAAATCGCTTTAAGTCCTCATGTAACATTTTCTAATCACAAAAACTTGCAGACAGAAGCATCACTTCTGAAACACAGATGCAGAGTCGATGATGTGGAATGAAATGTGACAAACAGCGTCATTTCTTCACAGATTCTCAAAATAGTCCTGTTCTGTCACATACACTGAGTCCTACAGGCTGCTGGCCAAACCTGCACATACACGTACACATGCTTCTGCTGCCTGGCAACGTGCCTGATGCAAGGGAAGCAGCACAGAAACATGGAGGAAGGTCTGGATGGAGAGGAGCCACTAACTAGCAAATGTAAACACAGCCACACTGCTGCTGCGTCAGAAAAACACACAGGTGTGTTTGCAAGACACGAGCAAGCAGACAACAAAAAACAAATGCTTGTTTACATAAATACAGAATTATATTAAAAAGCAATGCTAACTGAAGGACTTGTATACGTCTCTTAAATTCCATTTTAAAAAAGATACACAGACAAATACATCTATAAAAAAAAACACATCACGCTAACTTGGTGACATTCCTTCACTTTTCCCTTCATGCACACCCCAGCAGCCATTCTGCACAAGTACTAAGCCTTGCTGCAATGTCAGCGCTCCCCCAACACAAACAGCGGCTGCCACATTACGACCTGCCCCATCACCTGTTATACCATACCTTATATGGTGCCGAGCCCTTTAGCCGAGTGGCTAACAACACAGCTTCCAGGGGTCTGAGTCTCTCTCTCCCTCTTATATGTTGCCCCTCTCCTTGGTGCCGAGCACAACATCTGACACTGCAAATGTCTAATGGCGACTGCTCCGCCACTCGCCCTGCCTCTCGCACGTTTTTCTCTCTCAATCCTTCCCCTCTCTATCACTCTCTTTCTTTGCAGTGAGCAGGGATGGGAAGGGAAGGGGAGGAGTGTGCAGGTTTACATGTGCGGTAGTGGCGGTGGTGGTAGTGAGAAGGGGGGGTGGGGGGGGCGGCTGGTGCTCTGCATCTTTCTGCGCCGCCAGACAATAATAGTCCTACAGTAACCTCGCTCCTAGGAACCTGTTTGTGCGTAGAAGAGGGGGATATGGAAGAGAGGCGACAGGGGGAGAGGGACATGATGGATAGGAGAGACAGAGAGCAGCAGCCACAGAGAGTTTACTCAGCACAAACCGTCCCCTTACGCAAAAACCATCCGTCTTCCTCCATCTTGCATCCAGGCAGGAACAATAAGGAGCAAAAACAAACAACTAGAACAGGCAGCAGCCAGGAGCTCGCTGTGAGGCTCCGGCTGCAAGGAGGAAAAACAAGAAGGAGAGAAAGCAGAGAGACGGCGTGAACAGGCCCGGAGCAGATTCTGTTGTTACCATAGAAACAGCACTGTTGGGGCGATCAGGGGGCACGGGGAGGGTGATGAGATGCTACTGGTGCTGATGCTGGATGGAGGATGAAAGAGTGGAGAGAGCTAAAACTGACAATGGTGCAGAAACATGAACAATAGATTGTGACAAGTTGAGCTGAGTGACTGGGCTGAAGTTATCATGCTCCCCTCAGGAGATTATTTTGTTTAAGTTATGTAAAAGATAGAAATACTGATTTGTTCTGCTGTCTCAGTTTGGCCCATTTTTCTCTCTCGTTTGATACGTCGTTTTTTTCTGTCTATGTTCTGAGATGGTTGGAAAACTACATCCTTCTGATCTCTATTTCAAAAATCTAATGATTACATACAGGGTCAAAGATGTAGCCGAACAAGGTTGGGCGCCTGTTTCAAGTCGAAAAAATGCAGTAACTCTGACTACTGGAAGAAGGCAGAAGAACCAGATTGACTAGTCAATTTTTTAAAGGATATTTTTATCATCTTGTTGGGAAAGCTAATGCAAATTTAATTTGTGTGTCATCAAAACTAGAAGAACCATGTATGCAAAGGCACCTGGTAAATAAACCCCCCGTTTATACAGATTGTAAAGGCAGATGAAATCAAAGAAAAAGTATAAATTATCTCATGTCTACTCTGCCCATAACGACAAAAAAAGCATGTTTAAACACTAGCCGATTAGATGATCGTTATCTTATTATACGATCAGCAACATGATTCAACAGATACATTAATAATCAACATGAATACCATTAATGTAGAGATATAGAGGCCTGTTGAAACCTGACCTCAGCACTGGGCTTCCTAGGAAAAAGGAAATCCCAGAGCTACGTAAATTTACCCCTGCAGGGGGGTGTCGACTAAAAAACTGACACGCTAATCATTTACAGACTTCACTCCCTTTTCAGCTGATAACAAACATTCTACTAATGAAAATATTTCTCGGTAAAGCATCACTAATATAAATCTGAAGAGGTAACTACTTTGTTATCCATAAAACCGATAATCCACACAGACACGTTCATGAGCCCCTTCATATAAAACCATGAGCAAAGCATGATGGGCCAGCTACAGAACGCCATATCAGGCAAACACAAAGGGAGCAACTGGAGGGTGACCAACGCTGATGTAATACCATACAGGTTATTCATTAACTCCGTGCATAACGTCACCTGTGGCCACAGCCTGGACTGAGCAGACATAAAAAACGGCTCTCTGCTCCATACAATGAGAGGCAGGGGAGGTTTTGTTTAGACCACAAACAATGACATCATCGGAGCGTCCCACAGCCGCTCGTCTGTAGCTCCGACACAAACGGTTATCATCGGCTCCGCCGACCTCTTCAGGGAGTTCATGTGTCATTTACACTTTAAGACACAACAGAAAGGTTCAGAGCTGGGGGAGGACAGCGTCGCTGATTCCTGAATATCAGATAGCAAGTCGGATTCTATTATGTCTAACCCACTTCCCTCACACTTCCCTTGATTTCAAAACAAATGATGTCACTGGTTGTAACTAGGTCTGGGCAATAAAAAGAATATAAATAATAACCAAAGTGGTTAGATATAGAACATCATTTATATTTTGCTGCACAAAAAGAAGAGTTTTAAACCATACCTGCTCCAAACAAACAATAAATAACATGATAATTTTTTTTATATTGACTGATATGATTTTTTTTGTCCTTATCTTCCAGACCTATTTACCAAAGATAATTTTAAATTGCTGATTATTTCCTATAGCCCATCTATGTGTCTATTTTCTCATGATTATGTCTTTATTATTGTAGCTTCCTATTAATTGGTTATTGCAATTGGTTTCAACTTTGTTTTGTACACATATATATACATTCTACAGTCTGTTAAAAGGTATGCATCTGGTGAAAAGATATTAACTTAAAGTTGAAAGCTGGAACAAGAAAATTCTTTCTAATTTGTGCTTTAAATAAACAACACCTATGTGGCCCATCCTTCCAAATCTGCTCACATGTCTCATCACTTACTGGTATCATTACAGTTTAGGTCTCCAGATAATAACACCTCAACCCAGTGTTTACCAGACTCAAACTCCTGCATTACCCTTAAAAACAACTGTTTATGGATTCTGAATATGTGAGCGTATGTGTATATATATTAATGTGTTTGTACTTTGCAGACAAGCCTGGTGTTTCTTACAAAACTGGCAGACAGTGAACCCCACTGTGCATACGGGAATAAACAATGCAACGTGAGTGGTGATCACGTAATTTTGAAAAGAAAAGAAAATCGATTCCTGATTGGTCCTGGTGGAGCAGAAGCTTAATCACACTGTAAATAACATTACCAGGTATAAAGCCTCGTGTTGTCCTCTGCATGATCAATACTCCGCTGCACACTCTGGGCTCATATAACAACATGGGACTACCTCATAACAACAATGACTGACTGACACCAACAATACATACTTAACACAATAATCATAAAATATAAATGTGTATTAAATGAACACAAATCATTCCACAGAAGCTGAACGGGGCAGGTGAAGCGATGCTACACACAAAGAGACAGACGTGACACCGCGGGTCTGTGTGATAACGTTAATAACAATGATGGAGGCGGAGCGGCCGCAGCGCACTAGAATAAACCGACCTGGATTAGAAATACGAAACACAACAGAACGCGCTGAACACGAGATCAGCACCGAGCAACGTTAACAGCACAAAGTCACCGGGAGAGGGGGTGTGGGGGGGGGGTCGCGTTGTTTTAGTGGGAAACCTGCCCCCCGTGTTGTTGTGACGCGTGGATATGTGACCGCATGTGAAAATGGAAACTCTCCATTGATCGCGATGATTATAGAATCAAATAAAAAAAAATAATAAAAAAGACCGCAGCGGCGCAAAGGCACGAGGAGAGGAGCGCGTGTACGTACCTTTCAAACGGCTGCACGGACACGGGAGCGACGTGTGCACGGAAATCAAATAAAACATATAAATACAACAAAAAAATAAAGAGGATGGATGCGTTCAGCTCGGACGGGTTTTAATTCCCATAAGACGAGCGCGCACCACGGAGCGAGGGTGGGGGGGTGGATGTGTGTGTGTGTGGGGAGTGCGCGCCTGACAAGTCTCGCTGCCGCAGCGGGGCATGAGGAGGAGGAGGAGGAAGGGGGGGGTAGCTAAAGTGAGCTAGCTCCGTTGATAGCAACGCACTTGATTAAAAGGCAACGCTACGAATCGATAACACACTCACACACACAGACACACACACTCACCTAGGGCTCCACGCGGCTGCTGCGTGTTATTCAGCGGGCCTCCATGAGTGTGTGGAGGGAAGGGGGGGTGGGGGGGGGTCTTCATGAGCCCGGTGTTTACCTGGGGTCGAGGAGGGGGGGCGTGCAGCTGACGGACGGTGACAGCGCGAGGGGAACCGAACACACACGACACATCAACGCGCGGGTACAAACACACACAAACTCACACACACACACCGGCTCCTCTGTGGTTTGTCTCGTGCGGGGTTGACTTAGCTTAGCTCGTGCTAAGTTAAAGTTAAAGTTAAACCGGGATAGTGTGTCTGAAGGAAATACGAGGGGGGGCTACAGAAGGTGCACTTTGATGAACTGAAGCGATGAGGTCATAGAGAGAGAGGGGGGGGAGAGGGAGGGAGAGAAAGAGAGGGGTTGACGTCACCTCCAGCCAATCAGCGCACACGGCTCAGGGGCTGGTAGACGTCAGCGCTCTGATCCTGCAGATTAAAGGGACAGGGTTTTTTTTTAAAGGGGACGCACTCGGAATTGAAAATGGGCCAGATAAGTCTTCTGATAATAATATTATATATTATTATTATTATACAATCTGTCTGTCTGTCTGTCTGTCTGTCTGTCTGTCTATCTGTCTGTCTATCTATCTATCTATCTATCTATCTATCTATCTATCTATCTATCTATCTATCTGTCTGTCTATCTGATCTGTCTATCTATCTATCTATCTAGTCTATCTATCTATCTATCTATCTGTCTATATATCTATCTATTTTACCTGTTTCACAAAGATTGCTTTAAAGACATCAGAAATCAGATTTTCTCACCAATATTTCAACAAAGCCTTTGCAGTCCAGCAACTTGGTGATTGAAATCAAATTGAAGTTTCAGTGTGTAAGATTTAGTGACATCTAGTGGTGATATTACACGTTGCAGCTGAACACCCCTAGAAAACAATATCTTACAATTTAGATGATCAAAAACTAGTGAAAACCTATAGGTGTATTTTATATTTAATCTCTGCCAGTAGATCCCTTTCGCCCGAATCTTACACAATGAACCTTTAAGATATGCTTCTTTTATTTGAATCACATGCATTTATTATTTTAATTTCAAGTATTCTGAATATGAAAATCGATTATGTTTTCTACCCCGAATCACCATATGGGTAAAATATCCCCATGACATACATAAACAATAAAAATCTTATTTTTCAAAAGTAGTAAGATTATTTATTGCAATTGCAGCTGCTGCACAGTTTAAATACAATAGGTAAAAAATAAATTATAAATAATAACAACCATATCAAAAGGAGACCCACTGCTTGTTTCAGACACTGCTTGTGATAATTATTACTATTAATTAGAGGCTCTGCACGCACAACACAGTATTTTCAGTTAGCCTGCCTAATTAGGTATAAATTGGGGAAAGCTGTCTCTGAAGTAGAAAGACAAATACATATAATTTCAAACAACAGAGCCAACAGGGGAGAAAGAATGAGGCCTCGACTGTGCAGCTCACACAGTCCTGAGAAGAAAACATAAGTGAAAAACGTAATGTAAGGCTGGAATACAGAGATTTCAAAAGAAATAGATGTTTAATGAAATACAGTGGAAAACATTGATTCATCACTATCCCATTCTTACCACCCACTGAATAACATCAACTGTAGTAAGTTGATGTTTGACTTCAGCGTCATCAGTTGTCTTTTGTTTGATTGGAAGCTTTTGTTCTGCTGCTGTGCATCAGTGTGATAGTGTGTGTGGGTAGATGAATGCAGGGTGATGGAGCTGTGTGTGATAAGGTCGTATATACTGACCCCTAGTGGTACAGATGTTGAACTGCACTCTGTGCTGCAAGAAGGATTTGTTTTTAGAGCAGAGTGATTATGGGGTAGATGTCATTCATAATAATCATGTGTGGGTGTTAGTAGATGGCTAATGGCTGTATTTGGACACTTTAACCGTATTATCCACCACTAAAGGGGCTTTATTGTACGAGTCGTATTCACCCATTCACACTCCAATTGGTGTTTCTGTACACAGCCCTTTTCTACTCCACACCATTCACTCTGCAGGCAATTTGGGGTTCAGTATCTTGCCCAAAGGCAGGGAATCGAACCACTGACCCACTGGATAATGGGTGAACAGCCGCCCCAGAGTAAGTTGAGACAACAACACAGATTTCATGAAAATCTACCTTTATTTGGATGCAAAAACTCACAACGTAAAGCAATACTGTAGCAGAGGAGAGGAATACTGATTGCTGGTTGGTTGTATGTTCGCCTGTTTGTTGTGTGTCGCCGCCCCCGGTTCGCACGTCAGAGGAGGACCAGGTAAGCACTGAGAACAAGCACTCAAAGTAAAAGCTTCACAGTCAAAGTACACTGGACATTATCAGAGGATTGCGTCAAATATCTGACAATAGTTTTCAGCTTTTCGTCTTGATCTCAGGCCTGGAGAAGGTCGTTTTGGCGCTTTAATTTGCTTGTGGATTTGATGTTTGTAAATTGGTCCAAGCCCACACAATTAATTCCATCCTCTGATAATGTCCACAACTGTTGTATCTGATGCATTTTTTAGTCTAAGATAGAAGTTGTTTGATTTGTGTTACATAGAAAACTGTTTTCACTGTTTTAGCTGCCTTACACATAGCAATTATTTCTTGTGTCGTCAACTGAGAGTGGCCTACAGTCACAGGTGGACTCGAGTGGCGACTGCGTAGGAACTCAGTCTGAGGTAAAATTCTCCAAGAAAAACCATAAAAACATACACAGAAAGCAAAGCATATTAAAGCAAAGCCTGACGGCGAAAAATAAATAATACTGAGGACTGAACGTAACCTACTTATTCTCCGTACTGTAAGGTAACTTAGGTAGTCGTCACATTTTGTTCTGTCAAATGTTGCAATAGAAACCAATGGTTTGATCCACAGTATGAGCTACATTCCATCATGGTGTAAACGGAAATATACACAAGGCATCTACTCGAAAGGATTGTATCAAAATGTTCTAAAAATATCTCTGGTTGGTTTCACAAAAGCAAACTGTATCAAAAGCATTGGCCGAGAGCAAGCAATAATAATAATAATATCAGGCAATTAAACCCTTTTACACAACGAAAAGCAGGACAACCAATCACGTCGCTTTGATTGTGGACCTATGGAGTCCCATACAGCACATGCATTTCCATTAAAACTCAACACAACCGAAAACACGACACAGGTAAAAATAACTTTTACAGCTGAACATCAGAGAGACAACCTTAGTTGGTCTATTGTGCTTCATCCAGAGGAGGCCTGGCCTGTCTATACAACAATCATGGGCTTTGTACGTCACGGATGGGTTCAAGCTACTGTTGGAAGCAGAGGGGTCACAGAGCGTGGTTACTTGGAGGACGGGAAGCGTCTTGATAGTCATGGAAAATATACAAGAAAGTTAAATTGTATAGGAAAATCCATTTGTTGTGCCTATTTTTAATGCACCGTTTTGCTGTTTGTGTATGTGTGAATGTGTGAGAGTCTCCAGAGGTCTGCATTGATTTTTCTGATGGCCTGATTCTATTCCTGGCCTCTGTACAGCTCCCTCGGTGTTGCCGGCTCTGTGACGCCTCTGGTATACATCTATGTGGCCATAATGCAGGAGTTGTTGTCTGTAAACATCATGGGCCGTGAGGACTGCACAGGCAGAATGGACACAAACTGTAATATCTTAGATTGCACAGATATCCTGATGAGTTAATCAATAACCTAATTGTTATACATTCCTATGTTCCATAACATTGCACATGCCTTTAATGAACACTTAGCACCATGCAACCTTAAGATGAGGCGGCTCCTGAATGCTTCAAACGGGCCTTGTGAAATGGTTTTTTACATTAAAATTCAATGAGTCGAGTCCATGAAGAGAAAGCCAGATGTCACGTAACCTTTATCTAAAATACATTTTTGAATCTATATAGAGATTAATATAGAGCTGGCGTTGATAATTTCCCTATATTTAGTTTATGCTGGCACTTGTACAGTGAAGGGCCCTTTTTACTGACATAACTTCGGGCGACTGAAACTTGAATTTACGCCACTGCAGGTGATCTTCAGATCCAGTTGAACCAGTTGATATCTATACACACAGTGTGTGAGGGGCTAAGTCACACAAAGTACTAAACAACGCCTTGATGTCTGAGACTCATGTAGAGTGATATGATTAATAAATTAAAAAAACAACTCAGCAGTAAAGATGAAATGATGTCATGAGCGCAGGCTTTGATTATGGGCCTGACTGCTGTGACTCTCCAGGACTGTGTGGATCAATAACACTGAAATGTGTGATTAGAAATTAGACTGTCTGAAATCCCACCTTCCTAATGTCCGTCCTGATCAAAGACACATAACAAGATATCCTGTCAGCCTTTCAGTCCTGCGTGGGGGTGAAGAGATAACCATGGTTTGGACCTGTTAAAGGGTGAGATTGAGATGACGCTATAGGTACAGTGGTGCATACCCCCAGAGGCGGTACAGTGTACAGTGGTGTGTCTCGGTCTGGCTGTAGCGCTCACTCTACTACTCCTCAGCCGTGTGAGGCAGCTGCTTCTCGTACAGGCTGAGGACATGATGCACAAACTGGTACTGCTCACACGTCTGGATCATCCCACCCCTGTTACGGAAAGACAAATACAGTCATTGAGATAGAAAGAGAGTCCACCAATTTAGTCCAGGCTGTACTAATACATTTGGCAAAGACATTCATGTCCCCCCCCCCAAGAATGAATTAACCTTTAGGATCCTCTAACTTTTCCTTTAATGTGATCCTGGGGCTGATGTTCACGGTTTAGAGTAAATGTGTAAACATTTGGATGGATTTCAAATTAAAGGTCAATTAAGGTTGCAGATCCTGGATTTATTAATAATTTTTCGCCTTCACAATTTGCATTTCTTTTTGGACTGAGCATGTGCAATTTGGTGCATTTTCATTAAATGTGCTGAACAATCCTGGTTGTAACAAGCCTGGATGCATCATGCACTGAATTGGCTCTCAAAATATTTTGTACCTACATAGAAATAGAACGGGGACACCAGCCGCAGCGAAGACTAAAATGTTTATCACATGTTCTCAAACAGGTCATGCAACACAATAGATGTTGTGACTCAGCAAACAAGCCTGTTACGAACATTAGTAATGGCTGCTCTCCACACAGAGGTGCACGTGTCAGGGGAAAGCCACTGTGCATGATGGCCCAGTGGATTAATATCCTTACATTATGCTATTGAGGGGAAACTCTGCCTTTTTTTAATTTGGAAGAAATTATCTCAAATTACGTCACTTGGGCTTTTACGACAAGAGCTATAGACATCAAAATGGAAACAGGCTTTCAATCTCTCACCTGTCCAGACGGAGCTGGCAGGTGGTTTTCAGGATGTCGACCACACCCTCGGTCCTCAGCTGCTTGCACAGGATGGAGGTGGCGATGAAGCAGCCAGTTCGACCAATTCCAGCACTGTTGTGGGGGGGAGGCAATTGGAGGGGTGACGGGATGGAGGAGGGCGGAGTAAAGAAGAATGAAATGGATGGATCAATGTATTGATTAGCAACGATACCACCAATTCAAATTGGAGCCAAATCCTCCCTGGGGAAATCAGACAGCGGAGGATTGGAAGTGGGCAAATGCTTTGCTTGCAGAAAGAATGCCACGTGATTTCTATCGTTAAAAAACAGCAGCAATTTCCCCTAATGCACTCAGATTATCAACAAGGGTTTGTTAGATGCCTTTTGACTCAAGCCATATATTAAATGTATTTAACATGAACTACTGCACCTTATATCACATTATGAGCCACTTTCATACCTGCAGTGGACAATTATAGGGCCGCTGGAGGGCGGGGCTTCCTCTCTGGCCCTTTCCACCTCTTGTACCAGCTCCAGCAGCGGTGGGGCCTTGTCCGGGGTCTTCTGATCTGGCCACGACGTGTACCAGTACTGCCGCAGGCTGCGCTCCTCCCCGTCACACTGGTGCAAACACACAGGCAGGCATGAAACGCATGAGTGTCATGTGTGTTGTGCACGCATGATACAAACAGACCAAGGGTGCGTTTTGATCATCAGCCTGTTGCTCTGCGTTTACATCTAAATCGTTACCTTGGTGTTTGTTGCCACGACAACAATGAATGCAGAGCAAGACAAAAGAGAGAGAGGTTAAAGAAAAAGCTAATGTCTCTTTTTCCCTTGCTCATACTGGACATAATCAAATCCATCATCTGCCACCGTTCCCCTGTGAGTCCGTGTGACAATAATCATTAATGCCACCGATAAACAACATAAACCAGTGGAGCCGAATAAACAACAAGCTTTTAACTCACAGCCCAGTAATGTAATGATCCCCTGGTGCTTAGTAATCAGTCGCAGGGTGCATTTACTGAATTATCATGTTTGGCTCGCTGAGTGCCAATGTCTCCATGACCCCAAATTAAATATGAAGCAGCCATCATGAACACATGAATGGAACTGGAAAGTGGAGCCGGATCAGAACATTGAGTCAACATCACGGTGAGACTGTCAATGCTCCTCGACAGTCTGATGAAAAAGTCTCCTAACAAACATTTACTTTGGCAAAAAAACCCAGTTGTGTTTACTTTGTATCTTGAGAAACTAAGATCACAATCTTGTGTGATGGCAGACAAATCTTCCCGTCATGTTTTTGCTATTTGGTTTCATATTTGTGTTGAGCTCAGTTGTGTGGACCATGTTGTGAACAGATAGACTGCAGATGACAGCAGCTGATCCAATGTGTGTTAAAGGTTTGGTTCACACACATTCTTGAGAAAGTGTTTTCACATATTTCATGATCAAGGTTTTGAGATATCTGGTTCCTGTGATCTACACTTTCAACCAAATGCAATGGAAATTAATGGAATTTAAAATCCCTGGCTCACATCATTAAAAATTAAAGACATATTTATATAGGCCTATTGTATAAACTATATTCATATATAAAAAGACTGTTAATCACATATCTTTCTCTCCGTCAACAACTGTAGGTTCATGTTTGTGGTTTTGATTAAAATGTCTGAACCATTATTTGGTGGATTCACATGAACTTTGGTGACACATGCCATTTCCTGTCAGAAGTTTTCATCGAGCGCCATCACCAGGTCACATTTATATATTTATTTGTGAAGTACTTTGATTTATGACCATAACTACTGACAGTGTTTTGAACAAATGTGCTTTATGCATTATGATAAAACACGCCTGGAAATGTCAGAAGGGTAAATATTACACCTGCTAAATATCAGTTTATTGCCACATGTTGATTTTGTCTTTAACTTATTGATTTGAGCAATAAATAAACAATCATTGCGTGACCCACTAACTGATTTCATTTTTTTACCTTCAGCGTGAACACCCTCAGACTGTAGTCATCCTCCTGGGTTACCGTGACGACAGTGATCTCGATGCCCTCATGGCTCACGGTGTCCTCGGGCCAGTACTCCGCACATTTCTGCAAGACAATGGACCCACAAGTGGATGTTTTTACTCATACAATTATCTTTAATAGCCTATCCGTACATTTATTCAGTAATGCATCATGATCATCATCATCATCGTCATCATCATTGCTTTTCAACACACTGACCTCATTCTTCTCCTCCAGGTTGGTGATCATCACTATGATCGGGGTTCTCTCTTGCCACACCATCCGCCAGAAATCCCCCACTGTGTTGACGGTGGGACCCTGGGTGGCGATGTATGCACGCTCCTCACCCCCATATCCCTGCACACACACACACACACAAACACACACACAACCACACATGACCTTATGATATAGAGTTATGCAGGAGAAACTGAGAACATAAAGTCAGAACCATTGAGAACAAATAGAGTGATAGCGGCTGCAGAGCTAAGGGCAAGATACACATGGTGTCACTTACGTTGAGATAATTAGCATTTATGTAGGTTGTGAGGAAATCCTCTTCATCCAGGGAATTCAGTTTCACTCTGCTGTGTGTGTCTGCAGATGGAAAGAACGAGAAAACCATGAGAAATGGAGATGGATTGTAATTTTATAAGGAGAATGGAATAATTATGCGTATCACAGGTTTGTTTAATAACAAAGTTGATTCATGCATTTTTGTGTGAGTGTCAATAATCTGGTGCACATACACCGACCCTTCCCAAACACATCATTATTAATATATATATAATATATATATATATTAATATATATATTATATTAATATATATTAAATATATATTAAAGAGTAGCAGCATAAAAAAAGCATAAAAAAAGCTTCTTACAAAATTCATAGCGTCATGATTGGTGGTGCTGGTGCTGCAGCTTTACTCACTGGGTAAGATGGTTTTGTAGCGATTCTTTCTCACCAGCCCCGGGTAGTTGTATTCCTTTGGGTCCACAAAGTTCATGGGAGTTTCCTGCCGATGGACACAGAACAATGGGTGCAACAACAATCAGTCCTTGCAGAAAAGGAGGGGAACTCCTCGCCAAGGCAACAGTCATTTTGAAATTATATCCAAAGACATGAAGTCACCGCTGTCCTTCACTCTAAACAGCAGACACTGGTATTGTCTGTAGGTTTATGTTTGCATATATGCCTGCACCCTTCCTTCCTTCGCCCACTGACATGCAGGCCTAAAGGATTGTGCAGAGTTCTACTGGGTGTTTTGTGTGCCTGTGCAGTTGTGGCCGTGTATATGTGTGTCAGAGTTTATCTTCTCTGGTGAGTAGGCGTGAAATAACTTTTGTTGCTGCGCTCACATAAAACTCAGCCTGCAGGTTCTCGTCATCCATGGCCCGTGTGTGTAGCATGGCGGGGGTCAGGCTGTGCGTTCCCTGTCGCAGATACTCCTTGGCCGTTTGGTCTCTCGGGGACAGCTGGGCTCCGTAGCCGTAGGGCTCGGTGCAGCCCGGCGTACACATGTCCAAGGTGAGGGAGACGTTCGAGCCCCTCCTGTGTGATCCATGCAGAATCAGACAAGATGGACAAATATGGATTTAAGATGGATGAATATGGAGAACCTGGAGATATGGAAGTTAAATATCAATGTTTACATGTTCTCTTTTCTTACCTCTCTTGAAGCCCGACAGGTGTGACAGTGAGGGTGGCGGCATCCCCCTCCATCCTGGTGTCAGTGCCGAATTCAAAGACCGGCGTCTGGGGACTAAGGTCGAGGTCCAGCAGATCCTCCTGGGCGTCCGTCCACTCAGACAGGGTGAAGGAGGGCTGGCGGCTCACCGACTGGCGCCGATCACCAATGTCCCTCGGTACCGTACCCGATGACCACAAGTCGGTGCCATAACGCCACTTACACACCATGTGGATGACCTGAGGAGAGGAACAGACATCAAATCAAGTAAATGAACAAGCAAGTAGCCAATCTGCAAGTTAAGATTTGAATGATCAAGACTTCAGAGACTTCAATCCGACTTCAACATAAGAAAGAGTTTTTACCATGATAACACAGATGGCCACACCGATGGCGGTAGTGCCCTGGATGATCCAGTTGTGCTGTTGGGCATTCCCCACCTCACTCGACAGCACCATGGACTGGCCACAGAGAGACACAGAGAGGAAAAGGTAAATAGACTGAGCGAACACCAGATGCATCACATCATCGGGATTCTTTTCTTTGAAAACAAACTGAAACGTCTCCAGGAGTGACACTTACATCCATCCCAAAGATCGGTAGGCAGGGCAAGATGAAGCCAAGGTAGAAGTCAATGACCTGCAGGGCTTTGTTGACAGAGGAGAGCGGCCCGTTTCCCTCCGCCACAAAAAACACCCAGTACCCCTGGGAGGAGAGAGGAAGGCAGATTGTCACAGACGGTCAACCGGTCATTTCTGCAATGGTAATCAGGCGGCACTGCGGCTGCTCTCAGGTGGAAAGCAAACAGAAGATGAAGAAAGAAAAAGATGGCCTACTGCGCTCGCATAGAAAGATATGTAAAGTGACCAAACGCAGTCTGTTGTCATAATCATGGCTGCATTTACGGCGCTGTATTATCTTTTACATATGGTAATACTGCACCTGTTCTTTTTCTCTAGAATGAATCATACATGAAGAGTTTATGCCCATTCACATACCATGAATTGGGAGCCCACAAACAGTGCAGCCCACCAGTAGATCTCGATCAACAGTGCGTACACCTTGTGCATGAACACTTCCTGTGCCTGTGGGCTTTGGCCCCCCGCAGGTCCATCTCTGCGCCCTGGGAGTCTGTCTCTTTTTGGATCACCGTCGCCTATTTTCTCAGTCTTGGTGGGCTCATCCAGCCATACCGGGTCCTCGTCGGGCCTCAGGAAGATGGAGTCCTCGGTGTGGGACCGGGTGGAGCTGCTCAGCCGGCGGGTCATGATCTCCTGTTAAACAAGACTCCTTTTTAACAGAGGTAATTCACATGTCGTCTCTTTGTCATCACAAGGTTTTCACAGCTATTTCTGATTCTGCTTTTTTAAATTTTCTACATAATTGTACATTTGCCACTAGGGATAGTTTGAGGTGGTTTGCTCAAGGACACTTCACCGTGTGGAAGGGAGGAACGGATAGAACCAACAACCTTCTGGGTTATTTGACAAACCGCTCTGTCTTCTGAGCCAAAGCCGCCCTCATGACCATACTGATCGACAGTTCATGATGTGCTAGTTGTGTTTGACAGAGGGTTATGTTTATTCCACAGGTCTATTCAGATGTATAGCTAAGCAGCTTGAAGTGGCCCTCATCTCCGGATACTCTTGTCCCTTTCAGATTGGAGTCTGTTGTGTGAATGCACTGTGTGTGTGTGTGTGTGTGTGTGTGTGTGTGTGTGTGTGTGTGTGTGTGTGTGTGTGTGTGTGTGTGTGTGTGTGTTTGAAAGAGTGCAAGAGAGAGAGTGAGAGAGAGAGAGAGAGAGAGAGACAGAGAGGCTCTATTGTGAGGAGATGAGTCAGGGGTAGCTTGTTTACAGCCCTGTCCGTCGCCTTGGCAACAGAGTGGCTCTCATCCCTCTCATCCGTCCTGAGCATTATCATCTAACAACACACACACACACACACACACACACACACACACTCCCTCTCTGTATCAGTCAGCAGTGTATTCAAAGCCCTTTTCCTCCCCGCTCTTTTGTCCTTCAACCATTAATAAAGGTGTTTTGTACATTAGCTGATTACGGCCACATGGTTTGTGCGGATGTGTGAATGCGGGGGTCTTATGTGAGTGGTGCTGTGCTGTTTGCGCACATATCTCGTTTTGTCTGAATGTGTTTTGCCGATTGCTAAAATTGTGGCAGGTGACTTGGCTTTAGTTTTCCTCAATGACGTCCAACCAACACGGCACAAGAGAATGATTTCCCAGTTGGCTTACCGGTATGTCCGAAAGAACTGTACATCGGATCACATGACTCACCTATGATAGATGGCAGGGAACTGGGGGACACAGTCAGATCACATGATCAAGTTAAATCCTACATCGCGTGGCAACCAGCCGTTTTCAGCCATTGTGCCGCAGAGTCGAATCTGAAGGACGAGAAACAAACGCACATCTCGTTTGTTCAGGAGTAAAAACCAGGAGCTGCAGGTAATTCAAACACCAAGTCTCTACCCAAATGCTCCATCATTGACACTTTATGACTAAAACTCAACTGGTCACGCTAAGACAACGTTAGTAAACCAGCGTCTTTTAATGATGGATCAGAGTAGCACCCTAGTCAGTTCCCAGCTTTGCTCCCATGTGAGGAGGATGGTGATTTGAGGTGACACAGTAAACTGTCAATATTTTCTCCCCCTCTCTCTCTCTCCTTCCCTCGGAGGCAGAGGGTGATTTGAGCCAGACTAAGCATACACCCTCAGAAATACATTCAGAATGCCTCAGTCGAATCAGTATGCATGAAGTCAAGCGTTAGCTGCTCTCTTCTCCCTCGCGTCTCCTCTCGTCTCCTCTCCTCCTCTTCCACTGGACACCGTTGAACGAGTGGGGTGAGCTCAGAGGAATATGAGACCACACCAGTAGCCTCTGTGTGTGTGTGTGTGTGTGTGTGTGTGTTGAACAGAGGGGAGCTGCTTTGACTCCTTTTCTATCTCCCTTTGCTCGCTGCGAAGGTGGTTTTGAAGTGATGACGCCAGTTAGCCTGGCCCATAGCCATGGCAACGTGCATACATACAATGTATACACACACAGACACAAACACACACACACACACACACACACTGTTATATAAGACAAAACAGAGAAAGTTCAACGTACTTCCTCTTTTTCAATGTTGGATGGACATGCAGGTAGATGAGTGGATGGAGGGATGAATGGGAGGAAAAGCAACTCTTTTTGTGTGAAGGTTGTCTGAAGCAGTGACGCAGTGAGGTCGGCGTTTTGGTTACTGTGGCAACGAACATACTGTAGTGTGCGCAGGCACACACACACACACATACACACACACACACACACACACACACACATACAGTCACACACAAACAGCACGAAAAAGGAAAAACACAAACGTACATCTGCACTGGGAGAGCCGTGACAATATTCACCTTTGTCTAAAAAAAATCGGTCTCTCTTTGCTTTTATTCTTTGAAGCAAATAAGTTTGTTTGTGAGTCACTTCCCTCTGCAGCTTAGTGCTTGTTGGCAAACTCTCTCACATTTACCCAGGGCTAAAGCTCAGGTTTAAAAAACACTAAGGTCATGTGTCCTGACAGGAAATACTGACCAGACACAAGAAATATATATTTTTCCAACTGTAATTCCTTCAGTTATCAGTCGAACTCCCACAAATTCGAGAATATGCTAAATCATTTTGATTTCAGGCCTAAAGGTCGCACAGGTTATAAATAAGGGATAAAAGTTAACACTGGAATCTGAATATAAAATACAACATACCCATTGACTTTCAAAATAGCCAGAAAAATATTGAGGACATGACCTTAGTGTCCTTAGTTGTGACAGTTGTCCCCTCTGAGCACAGAGATTGTTAACACTTTATCATGTAACACCTTCACCTTGTTACAGATTCAAATTTATTCAACCTGAGCTCCTCATGAAAGCTTTATGATGTTAACGTTGTCTAAAATTAAACCAACACTTTCCTTTTCGTGGACATGCAGTTCCATTTAATTGAATATCTTTGTTTGTTTGACGCATTATTATAAAAACGCTCCCATACCATTTGTCTGAAAGTTGAATTCTAATGGTTGGAATGATGGAATCCATAGGAAGTGGTGAATAGCTGCTCATACACAATGCACAAATTGAATGATTTACAAGAACAGAACCAAATTAATGATCAATAGCGGTTTAATTTGAACACAGTGTTTTCAGAAGAAGGCCTGATGGTGAATTAGTCCAACCTGACAGCTGATTCAGCCACATTCCACACTGAAGGTCTATTCTACTGCATTTGGTCCTATTCAGCACCGCCCCCTCAGTCTTCAAATGGAGTACGTGTGTATCGTTTACATTGATCTGCCTCCATTCAAAGCATCCCACGTCCAGCTGAGTTCAAACAGACGACAAACCTGTGGCCTAATGTTTTCCAAATCTGCTTTTCCATATTCTGTCTCTATATTCTCGGCATTTGCTTTGCATTTCCTGTTTCCAGGTGAACAGAAGTGCACGAGGAGTGAGGTATCGAGCGTGCTGCCGCTGCAAGGGCTCATGTGGCAGGTTGACGAGGAAAGAGGAAGCTCTTACTGAAAGTGATGATGGGACGGTAACGTGAGATAAAGTCACGGGGCCCGGGACCTGCCTCATCAGCCTTCCTCTCCAACACACACACAAATGAGATAAAACCTTGACATTAATACACATACAGGCTCAAAATGACCTTAAAATGAAACACACAGCGAGCCTGCAGCTTCCTCCAGTATATCACAGAGACGGATAATCAATCAGCTCCATTGTTTACATAAACTCGTACAATCTCTAGCAGCAGCTCCAGGGCCATTTCAGAGAGAAATCTCATTAACACACGTATAAACCTACAATTCAAGTTGTGCTGTGTAAATAATTGAAATATGCTGCAGAGCGAATTGATTTGCAGGCTGCTGGAGATAAATCTGGATTCCCTGTGACAAAGCCTTGTGTTACACGATTGCACTGCATCAAAAACACCAGTGGAGGAATGGCACTCTCTGGCAGTCATTCATGCTATAAGACAAAACCCCATTCATATCACGTACACGGCTACGGTGAGCTAGAGGGACCACACAGAGCAGAGCTGGATGGATTAGTAATGAATCACCCGGGGAGGTGGACTGTTGCATCTCTCTCTGGTGACTCCCACACTGTCACACAGGCATGATACAACGCTGAGGAAATCAAGCTTGGAATAATAACAGATGAGAGTGTTATTACCAGCATCAAAGGACCAACCTGTTGGAAAAATTGTCATATTCTGAGGAAAAACCACACACACACACACACACACACAGAGCCTACATCACACATCCCTACCTTTTTACAGCCAGAGAAGCGCAGCAGCCATATGAACCGTGGGTGCTTTGCTGAGGAATTGGTATTCACCTCATGTCGCACAGCCGCGGAGGGAGGAGACGAGGGAGAGACATGAGGGAGGAGAGGGAGGCTGGAACAGTCACTCGCCCATGAGCCTTAAGTCTGGTTAGGATAAGTCCTCTTACCTGGCTGAGCCCGTCTTCACACCGCCATCTGCCGCTCTGCACCCTCGGAGCCAAGAACCCAGGAGCCAAGCGCCAAGCACCACGCCAATCCCTTCACTGCTCCGGTGTCTGGGAGCGTGTTTGCATGGGCGAACGAGGCAGACTGACAGTGAGGGACAACGACGAGCAAGAGGATGGTGCGAGGGTTGGAAAGGAAGGATCTACAAATGTGTGTGTGTCTAAAATGTGTGTGTGGAAGAGAGGTAAAGACATAAAAGTCTGATGTTTTTTTTCTTCTTTTGTTAGTATCCTGGAGGAGAGAGAGCGAGATCCACAGGCGGCAGCTTCGTCTATATATGCAGCAAGAGGCTGTACGGTAGCCTTGGCAACAGAGCCAGGATGAGGGAGAGCGAGCAAGGGACCTGGAGAGAGACAGAGAGAGGGGGAGAGAGAGAGGGGGGGAGAGAGAGAAAGAGAGAGACTCTGCGTGTGTATTAATCACATTGTGGGGATATAAATCTGTTCTTACAGCTTTTTACAATGTAAACCATTATGTTTTAGGGATTTAAGGCTAAAGATGGCGATGTTTTATTTTGTAATATTTGTCAACAAACGAAAATGCAAAAAAACAGCAACAGATGTATCACTGAACAATTACTGTGCCGCCAATAGGTTAATATAGCAAATTCAAAGAAGTGCCCAAAAGCTAATAAAAACACCAATGAATCAGATTTTCCCTTATTACAATCAACACAGGCACTTTGTTTTCAGTCAATCCCTCAGATGGGATTCTGTCCTGCAGCTATGAATACTCATCACTGTGTATTCATCCAAACATACAACTACACAATTTACTCCTGTGTGTGAAGCATTTGCTTCAAGGTCTTTTTACAAAATCAAAACACTGTATTCTAGTTTTTACAAGATTGATTTGTGTGTTGGCCCAAGGTCTCGGTAAAGATATCGAAAAGTACGGCTGTTGTCTGTATTATGAACAAAATACAGAATAGAACATTTCCAACTTTGTGAGTCTTCAAGTAAGAAATGTGAGTCAAAGCAGTGTCCTCCTAAGTAACACAAATATATGTGTGTGTGTGTGTGTGTGTGTTTGTGGAGTCGGATCAAATCACATCACTGGGCCTCCTTTGCCCCCCCCCCGACCGCCTCACCCACCCTCATAACTCATCGTCACAGGTCTACACTCCTGTTTCCGTTCTGGATTGTTTTTGTCCTCCCCATGTTCTCACTGCTCCAGATTATTCTCACGCGTTCTCCCTCTCACGTCCTACGTTCTCTTCGCTCCCTCCCACTCTCTCTCTCTCTCTCTCTCTCTCTCTCTCTCTCTCTCATCTCTCTCTCTCTCTCTCTCTCTCTCTCTCTCTCTCTCTCTCTCCCCCTCTCTCTGTCTCTCTCTCTTACAACTGCCTCATTTCTTGTCTCTCTCCCTCCTTCCTGTCTTGCCATATGGTAGCCTTTCCCTGACAGCTCTCTGAACTGACCAGCAGAAAGCAGGCCAATCTGATCAACACAAATACTGGGAGAATGTGTTAATTTCCTGGTAATGCTGCATTGCTGAAACAGATCCCGTAAGCTTCATAATGTAGCTTCACTATAATAATTCTGATGGTAAAAAAAAGGGGAAATGAATGGAATGCACAGTCCTACACAACACACGTTCTTAGCCACTTGGGGGCAGCAGAAACAACAGGCAAACACGCGTCATGACTTTTTATCTTAAACTACTTTTTTTGCCACAATTTCTTTATTTACACCTCCCGCAGACATAAAGCAACGTGATCAATCATCTGGAGAATTGTTTTTGTGTCCACCTGAAGAGAGTAAGCCACATATTCTGCCTCCTTTTACCTCTGGGTTTGGCCCCCACCAACTCCTGATGCAAATATCAAACTCTGCTGCTGAACGTTAGAGGTCCTGGCAGGTGGATTTCGTTTACTTTGAAAACAAGATGTTGCTATCATACAGTCTTAATGCTGAATAATGCTTGGGTCTAATGGTGCTAGCGTCCTATTTAACACCAATTTTCAAGAGATCACACCAGTCGATGCCACGTGTTGATGCTCACATCCATGAGTAATCAGTAGTGATTACTATATTATTAGCTCTCAAAAATCATTATTTCAAAATTACTCTGAAGTCATTCCAACATTATTACATGAGTACCCAGTAGTTATTACTACTTTACTAAAAGATTTTGTAGTTATCGGTTTACACGTCCAACTTTTAATCTCTCCTACAACTGTGACATGTTATGACTTCATCATGCACATTTGATACATGGTGATACAGTTTGTCCAGACACAGAAACATAAGTTCCTGTATACCTCATTGTACATGCGCACATCTATTTGAATATAACTGAAAAAAAGATACTGACACAGATGCAACAAGAGCACGTTGCTGTGTGACTTCCTTTCCATAAAAGCCAATGGACAAACTACGTCTTGTCTAACCGCTCACTCGTTTTCTCTCTCCCTCTCTCTCCCATCTTTCTTCACTATTTATGACCCTCTTCAGAGTCCAATCCTCTCTGCTTATTTATCTCTCCCACACATCCTCGCCTTCCCCACCGCACTCCAATCAACTAAATGAACTCCCCTGTACTTCCTTATCTTCTCCTCCTCGTCCCTTTAAAAAATGATCTCACCTCTGCACACAAACACACCAACACACACACACACACACACACACGCACACACACACACAAGGTCATTGTCACTCAGTATAACGGTGAGAGTGAAAGCATCATGTAACCAAATTAATGATACAAGCCAGTGGCCTTGAGCTGTCTGTTTCACTGACAAGCCACACTGGGAACACTAAACTGTCACATCACTTCCTCATACTATGGGTATGGGACTGTAAATTAATAGAAGTGTAATAGAAGTTTTTTTCTTTTTAGTTAGAGTGACTCAGATACATTAAAAATCCCCAAAACTGTAAGCTGAACATTTTTACACAGGATTCCTCTGGTAACAAATGGTGGCCTCTAGTGGTACTGATAGCTCACTGCGGGCAACTTTATGAATGACTGTTGCCCGGTTGAGTCTGTCCCATTGATACACACTTATGGATACACACCTCTGAAGTGATATTTAGTGCAGTGACCTCTAACCCGAAGCCTTCCTGTCTGTTACCGAACAGATGCCGATCTCAGATTTGACTGTGACTCATCTCGTCACATCCAGATGCGGCGGCAGCTTCGTTCCATGGCCGGCTATCAGGATCCATGACACACAGTCTAACACAGATAGGCAGCTGATCCTGCTGAGCACTTGAGGGGCCTGTAAAGTGTAAAGTGCTCATCTGATGTCCGCTGGCTGCCGCAGTCAGCTGGTTTCCATGTGATGTTATATAGCATTAGGTCTGAAGAGGGAGACTAACTCCTGGAATGATAAATGAAAATGAAGTGTTCAGGTGTCAGGAATCAAAATGAAAAGGAGAATGATAACTTGGCACTGATACCATGGTAACCAGTTATGTGCAAACAACTTAGGAACTAGTTAAAGAGGAACTCTACAACTGATTAACACATAACACACATAGGGAACTTGTTGTGGTTGTGGAAAAACATGTATTTCTGTCAGGGAGCGAGTTACGAGGGAAGGTCTGCTTGATCCGGGCTATAGGGACTAATCCAATGCCGGCCTCTGCTGCATTTAATGTCTAGTTAAATCCATCTTGTGTGACCCCTCTGACCTCATGTTGGCGATATGATGAATTGCTGGGGTAGGCTTCTCTTAATGAATAGCTGACAAGCCCTTCCTGAATACCTAATGATGCATCTCATTCACAGGAGTGGCTGCCGTTTAGTTTTTGGTTGAATGACCTCCACTTTACTAGAGCAGACAGAAGATATCAAGTAATATGTGATATGATCCTGATTATTATTAATTGATTATGAGCCGTGTTAAAGTGACAGTTTCATTCGTACAGCATCAAGACATCAGCTGTTAAACCCATCACTATCTAATAGTCGACTGTATGCAGGTATTGATTCAGTTATTTAGTAACTCTGGGGCTTGTAGGGTATTCATTACCTTCTGATTAACTGTCTCTAACCACTCAGACGTCTGTGTCCCTGATGTTAAAATCTTATCAATAAAACCAGATTAGATGTTGCATGTGAACCAGACATGTGGCTGTGGTGGGAAACAGTCATTTATTAACCTGCTGTATTATATTATTTGTGGGGACCTCAGAGATGAAAGCAACCTGCTCTCTTTACTGTAACCAAGTGTTTTTTGTGTAGCCTACTTGTATGGGTACTTTAAAACATATATAACTCTATACTCAGTCAAAACTAAAGTCACACAATGAAGTAAAATCGCAACAAATGAAAAGAGGAAAATGTGAAGCTGCAGCAGAGAAGATGCTGCCGGTGGACTGCTTTTATTTTATAATGAACGAGCAGAGACTTGAGCATTTTTGTATATTTTAACTAAATGACATTAACTAGAGGGTCTGTGTAGAAAGATGGACGACATGACAGCTTCCCTAAAGTGAATCCAAAATGTCTTGATTGCCCCCTGGTGGCTGCCGTGTAGTACAGGTCATAACCCATGCCTTCCCATGTTAGTGGATGGGACACGAGCCAAATCAAAAGGTCCAAACATGTGAAATAAATTCTTCTCATAGATGGTTTCTGTCATGTAGGGTTAGGTTTGTTGAAGTTTCTATAAGTTTGGCTTGAATTATTTCTTCATGCATAAAACATTTGCGATGGGTCAAGTGTGTGTATCAGCAGGACCTCAATACCACGACTTCATCCTCTGAACGTTACTGCTCAGAATCTGTCTCCAGATCGGTCCTTCTTCGGCACAAAATGGCCGCATTAGTATTAAGGATATTTTTTGCTCCATTTCTGCACAGTGGGAGAAAAGAGACATAGCATCCATCTTTGTATTCAGACTATGGGTATAACTGTTTAAACTGTGGAGTGAATGTACGCTTGTGTGAGATTGCTCGGCCAGACCAATGACACTACGTGGGCCAGATCTAGACTCTATCACGATCTGATCTGGGAAGCATAAAATACTGTGGAATCAGATGTTTTTAAAAGATTTTGTAAAGGCGTGCCGCGTGTGCAAAGATAACGTCTCTCCATTGCATTTCCTCCCTTCGTTGCAGGGCTCAGTCACAGCGACCTCGACACGCCAGCGCTGTTACTAACCTCTTCTCAGCCTTGTACAATCCCCGCGAGGGACTTCGGCCTGGACAGTTTCAAATGCTAGATTAGAAATCCCTGTTTACTCCAGTGTTCAACTCTAAACAAGAAGCTCTGACAGTGAAGATGTATTAACATGTTCATGGGTCACAGCGGCGATTATGGCCATTTACCCAGAATAAACAACGAAATGAGAGGCACGAAGATGAAGAGATGAGAGCAGAGTTACAGAGGGAGGATCCTGATCTGATAAGTGGCTGTGACCATCATTTGTTGTTTTTTTCGCTCAAACATTATAAGAAACATTCTGTTTGAACCAAAAGTACACAGACATTTAGAGGGGGACATCCCAGTTCACACAGAATAACAGAGAGTGTGGTTCGTGCTCCTGTGATGTGTAAAGGCTCTGCGTGTTCTCTAGAGTTAATAGTTAGTGTGTGCGTGTTTGGGTTGTGGAAGCAACGGGAAGAAGAGAGAATTAAAGCGTGAGAGCGGTTGGTGGTGGAGGGGGAAGTGCAAAAGGAGGCCTACATTTGTAAGAGGCCTGAGGTCACTGGTGGGGCGGCAGCGATATGGACAGTTCTGTACATCAGCTCTTACCAAGCTTTTATTTTTTAAACCGCAATTTAATGTTTATATTCAAGCCCCAATGAAGGGTTTTTACTTGGTTTTGAAACAGTCGCATTTTAATATTGCTGCGTCATTATGACCTACAGCAGCAGGTCAGAGGAAAGATTTACTGCAGTATTTTTTCTTCCAAGGAAATTCTTATAAAAAAAGCCTTTTTGGAAGTATTCCCCACAAGCTAAGGCTCAGGCTGCGCTTGTAAATCTGCATGACATCAACAAACAGCTGACAGTTATCATGGCCGGGGAATTTAATCGTGCAAATCTCAAATGGTGGAAACATGCTTTTGTCCACAGTGGCGCCAAAATCACCCAAAATTAAAGGTTCCTCGTAGGAGCTTTAAATTGACATTGGTTAAAGCAAACTTCTCCCAAATAGTTAGCTAGCTTTAGGAACTTTAAATATTTATGTTTGGCAAATTATTCTCATATTGTATCTATTAATTTGAACTGGGTTTACAAGTTATTTATTACTTTTCATTTCTCTTAGTTGATTGATTCCCGTCAGGTATTTATTACTTTCCACTGCTCAGATGACATGATTAATTGTATTCATATCTGTGCTGTAAAACAGGTTTTTCCTGCACAAAGGGAATACCACTTAGCTTTTCATTTGGAGCATTCTGCACCCAGCGTCTGAATCTCCATGGAAGCTCCATCACAGCTCTCCATAAAGTCCCAGCGTGGCTCCCGTCAAACTGTCGCTCATGATTCGTGATGAATTTACAATCAGAGTGACGCTCCCTCCTCCCACTCTGGCTGCTGCTTACAGCCGGTCAGGGCTGAAAGATGGTTGAATATACGCGTCTATGTCATGGTCAACCACAGCCTAGAGCAGAAAAAGAACAATACAAATACACATACATGCATTTGACATACAAATATAGCCCTGGTCACTAGGGTTCACTCAATCAAAACAACAGCAAAACACAGCTTGTGTGTAAGACAGTGTGGAATCATTCGAGCCGTTGTCTTCACCATCATTGAACATCATGCAAATCTACCTGACGTGACTCTAGCACAAATCATGCTCATGAATGAGGTATTGTGTTGAAATTTGACTCCCATTGTGTAGAACTGAATCATTGCTATCCATTACGAGTGACAAAATACAAACTGAAAATGCATCATATACAGTTTGCCTCCGAGGTTACAGCTGAGACGGTTCAAACGAATATGACACAATTAAAAGTCTAAATGAAACATCCTCAAATTAGGATCATAAGTAAGTTCTTTGACAATTTCATCAATCAACTGAAATCTCAGACAAACACCTACAGTTTGTGGCTGCTGGCCATTATGTATACATTTTATCCTGATTATAGGAAACTTCTCCATTGTCTTCAAGATTCCGTCTGGAACTTTGGTTTTCCTGCTTCTAACTTCTTTCAGGCAGAACAAAAGCAGAGAGGAACACCTTTTCAGATTGATGTTTGAACTTGAACCGGGTCTATTTGTGTCTGCTCGCTCTCGTCTTTGAAGCCGGGTCCAGCTACACAGAGAAGATGTGTAATCACGTAACACAGTCAATCATCACAGGGACAGGACACCGTTTTATTTTCCTTTTCTCTTTCCATTCCCTCTGTTTGTTCTTCAAATATTATAGA
The DNA here is from genome assembly GCA_038501795.1 of Pseudopleuronectes americanus. Classification (NCBI taxonomy): domain Eukaryota; kingdom Metazoa; phylum Chordata; class Actinopteri; order Pleuronectiformes; family Pleuronectidae; genus Pseudopleuronectes; species Pseudopleuronectes americanus. Next base: position 5,865,233 of record CM076720.1, read on the forward strand.
TTATAATGTGGCAAAAATACATTGTTCACTATAATTTGACTGGCTGTGACTTTATTTTTCCTGCACTTCACGAATAAACCGGGTATTAGTCTCTTTTTATGAATGTAGTGACTCTGTGACTGATTTCCATCGTAACTTGCTTGACAGGTGAAAAAGTTTGCACTCAGGCCTCCAACAGACTCTGGCATGTCTAACACGGGAAAACGATTAAATCAGTCGTTTGCATTAGATTTGCATTGCCTGAGAGTAAACAACATTCCTTCTATGTTCATGTTAGCACTGCTTATATGACGGCTTTAGGCAAATTAAATACATCCCTTACATCCATGACACAAGCATTCAAATCGTCCAGATAAAACCTTTATATCTTTACGATGAACGATAAAATGACACTTCAGCATGGTGGGAAAAATATACAGATTTTCTTGCTTAGGTGAAGTGGAGCTAGGTTACAGCAACAAAAGCACTAATGTACAGAGCAGGCCTGGGGAAAGGGACAAACACGCTACCACATTCCCAGAGAGGATTACATAACGTTTTCCTTGAGAATGGTTAGTCATAGTGACCAGTTCAAATCATCTCTATCTCCATTAGCCATCATCAGCAGGCCTCTGTTAACAGCCATTATGAAACTGCCCGTCACAAAGCCGTGGCAGCTTCGGTGGCCTGTGCTCTATTTAAAGGTCGAGGAATCGGCCGCTGAACACAGCACATCTTCAGCAAAGCAACACAAGTATTCAGAGGTGTTAACCGGCACCATTCTCAGATAAGATTCCATGTCGTACTGAAGAACTGGTTTGTGAAAAACCAAAAGAACATGAGTGGAATTTCCCTTTGAGACGGAAAGGAGATTGTTTGTGTTAATGACGTATAATTATTTTAAAACTCATAATTTATAAACAAACATCAAATATAATATATCAATTAATTATTTTAAATAACCATATAATCCCCTTATTAATCATTAACACATATTTAAATTTATACTAAAACTCCTAAATCCCCATATCCACAAAACCTAACACAAATATCATTTCTCCCCTCAAACACCCTATTTATCAATACCCATCCCAATTTTACCATATTATTTTATCACTCACCAAAACAAACTATTATTTCCCACTATACCCCTACCACAATACAATCCTATTAACCAAAAAAACAACCCACCCCCACCCCCCATAACATTTTCCCCTTACTTATTTATCTCTTCTTCTAACAAAAAATAAACTAAAACAAAACAAAAAAAAAAAACAACACACAAAATTCAATAAAACTCCACATATATGTGTGTCTCTCACCTCATTCTTCTACAATAATAAGTCAGTAATAAAACACCCCAATTCGATAGATATATATATACTCAACACCATGTTATAGATATATACATCAATATCTCTCTCTACACACGCACACAGCACCACTCACCACCCACATACTTAACCACTCCAAAATATGATACATCTACTAACACTTCGTATAGCATAACCTAAAGGTATCTTCCTCTAAAATGTGTGTAGATAGTACCCATGTTATGTCTAGGTATACCAAACATCAAATTAAAACCCATATAAATGTATTAATATATCGACTAAACTCTCTTACTGTATTATGATCTAGATCTATTCTCTCTCTCTCTCATACATCTTACTCATCATAATAATATATATATATGAGTTCCAAAAACGATATGATATATATATAACCACGCTCTAGAGTAGATGATAAAAAACAATATCCCCCCCCCCACACACACCAGTTCTTATCTCCCCCTAGCTCTCTCACATCCTCTTTACACTCTCTCTATCACACACACACACTCACACACAGGTAGGACCCATCCTTCCGCATACACCCATAACTCACTTCCCCCACATCATCTCACACATCTCATCACACACAAATTACCCCCCAATCAAAATCCGCCTTCACTGTGTATATAGTTCTAATAGATGTGTACACCACTATTCACAATATGAGATATATATAGAGATGATCCACTCTCCTATGACTAACAACATAATAATAAAATTATTCTAATATCCTTCTCATCCAACAACATCATTTAACATACTATATTTATCAAATATCACATCGTCTCCTTCTCTCGCTTAAATCATTCCTAAAAAAATACTACCCTTCCTATCCAACTCTGTATAAAAAATGATCTCTTATTTCCAACTTTATATCACCATTTCATAATAGCAGTTTCGCTCCCTCGTGTGTTAGTTCTTATGGGTACTGTTCTGGTTTACTTGATGGTAGTTTTTCCTTAATAAATACTATAAACAGATTTGATTTTTTAAATAATACCCCCGAAACTTCCTCCCCCGCCCTCCCTACTCACTCAGAACAACTCTTGTGTAGCTTTTGTATATATATAGATGGATACTACCATGAGAGACTCGACACATCATCTAACATCTCAAACCATATTGTGAGTGCGCGTCACGAACATGTAGAGTGTCTGTGTGTGGTGTGTGAATGTGATTTCTAGTTGACTAACACGTGGTATGATAGACGCGAATGTGTATATTGTCTCAACCTATCACCAACGCCGCCCCCCACTCACCGTCAATAGAGCTACAAGCCCGACCACTGTTGGGATCGACGAGAGAGTAGAGAGAGATACCAACTATGAATTGCTTCTCCAGATCGTGTCCCATGACCCGCGCTTCTGAGAGAGAGCTGGCCTAGATAGAGATGAGAGATAGTATATGGTGTGTGTGTGTGTAAAGGACTCTGCTGCTCCTCTGCGCGCTCCAGCTCTCGCGCGTGATCGCGCACTCACCTACCTCACCATACTTCACATTCACAGCACTGGTGATCAGACTCGCGCTCAAACCAGGTAGGAGTTCGCTGCGCTCGCCGACCTCCCTACTCACACGCGCGCGCGCGTGCGAACAGAGGTCCGCTTTGCCTGATGGTGAGACATCTGCGGCACATGAGTGGGGCTGCACCTGTTGCGCAGGTTGCTGCCGCTGAAGCCTTCAAAGTGAACAACCTCTGTGAAGTCTGGGAGATAGAAGTGGCCTTTGCTTATTATACAATTAATACAATTCAATGTATTTCAGCAACTACTTAAAACAACAATTTTATTTTTCTTTACAATGGTTGCCTCTTTAGAGGAAGATGTTGGAATTAAAATGTCCTTTTTTTGCACATTTTACTACCTAAAGAAAATATTCAGTGGAGATTCTTAACATTTCAAATTGGTTTATTGGTTATTTATTAAATCTGGATTGTACGGCTCAGTGTCAAGTGTGTGAAGAGTGTGTGCTGCTCATCCATCAGAGCAACAGGTAACACACAGTCACAGACACTTTGAACCACCTGTCCTTGTCCCACTGGTCTTTCTCGCCTGTCTTGAGAGAGAGTGAGAGATAGATAGATAATTAGATAGATAATTAGATAGATAGACAGAGAGAGAGAGAGAGAGAGTGGCAGAGGGAGGTTGAGAATGGCATGTGAGGATGTGTGTGGCCAACACAAAGGGGTCAGGAATGGAATGAGGTGCAGCCCAGTGTCCCTGTCCGTCCTGCAGCCACAAGGGACGACCTCAAACACAGTGACTCGGTTGTATCTTAGAGGGTTTAGTTTGTCATGTGCAGGTTCTTTGGTCCAGATAGATTGACTGGTGGTACGGATATTCAGGACAGAACCCACACCCCCCCCCAAAACATAAACCCCAACATTTTCAATACACATCCTCCCATTATCTTTCATATCATAAAAATAACCAATTAATAATAACAATATTCCTAAACTTATTAATAATACTACAAAAACACACCCCATATTTCACCCCAACAAACCCGAACTTACCCATAACACCATCACCATACCCCTTACACAAACCCATTACCCCTACAAACACTCACACTCAACACCTACCCCAAACCCCCCACCTACTAAAACACCCCCCATCCCCACTATCCACACCAACCACAACCAAACACTCACACACCACCAAATACTCATTTCTCAAAACCAAACCAAACCAAACCCCCCAATATCCCAAATTCACCCTCAAAACCCCCCCCTCATAAAAATCATCACACATAATTAAATAAAACATCTCCCAATCCCCCTATCCATATACCCATATCTCCAACAACACCTCCTTAACCTAACCATAATTCAATCTTACTTTACACCCTATTACCTCTCTTCTACTAAATCTATTATCTCTATTTAAACCCACTTCCACCTCACTCCTCTCTCACAATATTACATTCCCAAAAATTAAACCCACCCCTCTTCTTTCCTCTTACCCCCCTCATCATCTCCCACCACCCCCCCCCAAACACACAACAATCCATCCCACAACCACTCTAACAAACTGTGTGTGTGTGTGTGTCTGTGTAACCTCCCCCATCCCTCCCAACATAATAAAAAAACCCAATAACACACCAATTTCAAACTATCCTAAGAAATCCAATGTGCTCTCGTCATGTGAGTGCCTGTAGTTCCTACTACTAGACTGTGCATATATATCTTGTTCGCATCTTTCTCGGAAAATTAATACCTCACCTCCTTATTGAGAAAATCTCCTCATTATATATATCCTCTCTCTCTCAAGAGAAGTCGTTCTAATCAAATTAAGAATGTTGAGGTAGACGCAATAGCCCCTTCAATATTATAGATTAATAGGTTTATCTTATAGAAGATAAAAGAGAATAAGACAATGACGTACTAATAACTACTTGTTCGCTCCCCTTTCAATACAAACCTCTCAACAATATCAAAGAATAACTCAACACAACCACATTAGTAAAATAGTTATATCTTGTATCTTACTCTAATCTCACCAGTATACCAACCAATGTTTGAAAAACACCACCCTAATCACCACCGCACCCTAACCAGACTCCCCCTAAAATTCTAATCTAACACCTAATTAAGAGATGCATCTAAAACTCTTTCTTCTACTTTCCCGAAATAAATTTCTCTTCCCAATATAGTACTCCCCCCTATCTGTTTATTCCCCAATTTTCTTATTGGTTTGAATGTCTTTATGTATTCACACCATAATCATCTTCCCCTACTACCGTGTACATCTCTCATCTCTACACTCCACCTACCATAGCACACTCTCTCACTCAACCACCCAAAACTCGAACATATATATCCACATATATATCAGTTCAACTTTATTTAAATTCGCTTAATACTTTTATCATTGTGTAGTATACAATAACTCTTAGCTTCCTATAATAATCAGGTTCTTTATTAGAGATATCTTTACGAGACTAATATATATGATATGGCATACTATTCTCGAAATAGCTCTTAACACATCTCCTCAATACCACAACTCATCCTCAGAGTTCATCTTAACCTGTCACACACAACACACAACCTAACCTAAATAATCATATCTAAACACTCCCCCCCCCCATTAAAAAAACCCCCACTCTCATTTCGAAAATAGATAGATCCACTACAATCGCACTTTTTTCGAATTCATGACTCTCAGATTTCACCA